>OX101790.1:2625729-2638229 GCA_944452715.1 Ophion slaviceki
CAGGCGGCAACGTTGACTGGAGGAACGCAAACGACGCCGACCATAAGCCAAGCGAAATCGACTCTCCCTAACAAGGAGAGGAACGATGAAGGCATGGACGTGGGCGGTACCTCGACGCAAGTAAGCAAGGCGAAGAGGAAAAAGCGGGTTACACCGACGTCGACCGACGGAAAGGAGCCGAAGGAGAAGCAGCTGGTGGAGCCATTGGCTGGTCAATCCGAGGATAAGGGCGAGAGATCAGAGCAGAAGTGGCAGACTGCGCGAAAGAAGAAAATATCGCACAAGATATCCGAGAAGCAACCTCAGAAGAAGGCGCAGAAACCTCGCGAACGGCCGACTCTGCCCAACGCTCTCGTCATCCACAAAAAGAGTGACTTGAGCTATGCGGAGATCTTGAGTCGTATAAAGAAGGATCCGGCGCTCAAGGATGCAGGTGAATGCGTCCAAAAGGTACGCAGAACGAACGCGGGAGATCTGCTGATCGTTCTGAATAAGGAGAGCTCAGCCAAAGCACCGGAATTGCGAAACCAATTCGAAGGTGTTCTTGGTGAATCAGCAACGGTCCAGAGTAAAGTCCAGGAAGTTGATCTGGAGATCAATGACCTGGAAGAGGACGCGACGAAGGAGGAGATATCGGCGGCCCTGCAGAGAGTCTTGGAACCGGACTACTCCGTCACGGAATACTCTCTTAAGTCTCTGCGTAAAGCATATGGCAGAACTCAGACCACGGTAATACGACCATGGTGCCTGCTGCCCGGAAACTTCTGGATACAGGAATCATCCGAGTCGGCTGGTGTAGTTGCAGAATCCGAGAGGTGGTGAGACCACTAAAGTGTTTCAAGTGCTGGAAATTTGGACACTTATCACGGAACTGCAAGAGCAACGTCGACCGGGCTAAAGACTGCATCAAGTGCGGTAACACTGGCCACAAAGTTGCCGAATGCACAGCAAGCGCAAAGTGTGTCATATGTGCAGAAGCGGGAGATGGGGCACCCACAGCCCACATCGCAGGTAGCAGCCGGTGTCCAGCGTATACGCGGGCTCTCCAGGCTCTCCAGGCACTCCAAAAACGATGCAAATGAGAGTACTCCAGCTGAACCTCAACCATTGTGAAGCAGCACAGGACCTGCTCATGCAGACTGTGCGCGAGCTGAAGCCTGACTTGGCGATACTCTCGGAACCATATAGACATCTAGACACGCAACCTTGGGAATCTGACGCAAGTGGGAAGGCCGCAATTTGGTTCTGCGGAAAACTTCCATTTCAGGATCTTGCGAGTCGGATGGAAACTGGTTTTGTGAGAATAAAAGTCAAAGGAGTTCATTTCTACAGTTGTTACGCACCGCCTAGTCTGACGATTTATGAGTTTGAGAATGTTCTCGACAACTTAGTCGCAGACGCTAAACAACGCTTCTCGGTAGCCATAGCCGGAGATTACAACGCGTGGGCTGTGGAATGGGGTAGTAAAGTGACGAACAGGAAGGGCCAAGCTCTGCTTGAGGCTATGTCTTTATTGGATGTAGTACTACTTAATGCAGGTACAAAGCCCACTTTTGTTAAAGGTGAAGCCTCCTCTATAGTGGACCTCACTTTTGTGAGTAGTAGCCTGGCAAGAGGAAACCAGTGCCACTGGGTAGTCAGTGATATCTACACTCACAGTGATCATCAAGCGATTCTCTGGGAGATTCGCGGTGACTTCAGCGGAACAGCGAAGGCACCGAAGACAAACGGGAAGGGCTGGAAAGCGAAAATGTTTGACGCGGACTTGTTTCGTGAAACTTTTGACACCAGCCCCCTCGCAGCGGAAAGTGCAACCGAGAAGGTCGAGGTGGTCATGCAGAGAGTCACCGAAGCATGCGATGCCACAATGCCACGGAAACGTAATGTCGACTTCCGACCGGCGGTACACTGTTGGAGCGAACAAATTGCCGGCCTCCGAAGGGAGTGTCATCGAACTCGCCGCCTAGCGCAACGAGCTCGAGGCAAACGCTCGTTCCGCGATTTGGAAGAACAGCACAGGAAGGCGCGCTTGAGCTTAAAAAGGCTATCAAGCAGAGTAAAGCTGAAAGCTGGGGCGAACTGCTCAGCGAGGTGGAAGATGCTCCCTGGGGTAGGCCGTACAAAGTAGTAATGACTCGGCTGAAAAGCCAGCCAATGCCATCGCCTGTGGACGCAGCCCTGCTGGAAAAGATTGTTTCACATCTGTTCCCTGAGCAACCCGAGGAGGACTACCAACTCGAGGAGGACGTCGATGAGGACATCCCAGCCATTACTGAAGAAGAGCTTCTTACGGCGATTGCCAGGGTGGGCAACAATAAAGCCCCCGGCATGGATGGGATACCCAACATCGCACTCAAGGCAGCGATCAAGTTGGCACCGGCAATATTCCTGGGCATGTACAATGCGTGTCTCAAGGAAGGAATCTTCCCGGACAAGTGGAAGTGGCAGAAGCTAGTGCTCCTCCCGAAAGGGAAGAAGCCACCGGACGAACCTTCATCCTATCGTCCGCTCTGTATGCTGGATACCGCCGGAAAGATCTTCGAGCGCATCATCCATAACAGGATTGAGAAAGTCGTGGACCCTCTACTGGCGGAAGGCCAGTTTGGCTTCAGAAAGGAGCGCTCTACTCTGGATGCCATTAACACAGTGGTGAAGCGGGCGCAGGAGTCGACTGCGGGGAAACGATGGGCAAGAGGGTCCAAGAAGTACTGCGCAGTTGTCGCTCTCGACGTCAAAAACGCTTTCAACTCGGCGATATGGAAGTGTATCATGGATGCCCTAAAAACATTAGGTGTACCATGGTACCTACGGAGAATAGTGGCGAGTTACCTATGTAATAGGTGGCTCATGTACGACACAGAGGATGGACCAAAGACGTATAGGGTGACTGGAGGAGTTCCTCAGGGCTCTGTACTTGGACCGCTTCTGTGGATCATCATGTACAATGATCTGCTGTTATTAAAATTGCCGAAAGGAGTGTCCATCGTAGCGTTCGCAGATGACGCGGCGCTGATTGTCATCGCCAAATTCCTGGAGCAAATCACCGCACTCTTCGGCGAAGCTTTCGCCAAGATAAAGGAATGGATGTCTTCTGTTGGACTGCATCTTGCAGCCCACAAAACAGAAGTACTCCTCGTATCCAGCAGGAAGGTGATGGAAACGGTGACGCTCAGGGTTGGAAACTCCGAAATCACATCCCAACCGTTCATTCGTTACCTGGGTGTGATTCTCGACGCGAGGCTGAACTTCAAAGAGCAAACCGAGCAGATCAGCAGAAAGGCCGCTGGGTTGGCTACCACACTGGCGCGACTCATGCCTAATGTTGGGGCCCCAGACAGAAGAGGAGGAAACTGCTGTCATCAGTGACGACCTCAGTGCTCACCTATGGCATACCCATATGGGCTGATGCACTGAAAATTCAGGAGTACCGCAGGAAGGCTGCAGCAACGTATCGCGTCAGCGCCTTGAGGGTAGCCTGTGCGTTTCGCACTGTCTCCGAGGACGCTATCAACGTTATCGCGGGAATGCTGCCCATTGAAGTGCTTGCCGAGGAGCGTAGATCGATGTACCAGCAGAAGGGAGCTAGAAACCCCAGTTATGCAAGGACAGAAGCGAGAGCAACCAGTCTCAACCAGTGGCAGACGATGTGGGATGCTTCTCCCAAGGGAAGGTGGACACATCGACTAATCCCGAAGGTGGAGATATGGGTGAACCGTCTACACGGGGAGCTCAACTATTATCTCACTCAAGTGATCTCAGGACACGGCTGTTTTCAGGTTTATCTCTATAAGTATAATTATGAAGATTCCCGGACTGCTCAGCATGTGTAGCAGTCGAGGAGAACGCTGAACATGCATTGTTCCAATGCCCACGTTTTAGTGCCTCCCGCGCGATAGTCGAGGATCAGCTGGAGACACGCATCACCCCGGACAACCTGGTTGAGTTGATGCTGAAGTCAGCAGACGCATGGACAGCGGTATCGGCTCATGCTGCCGTAGTGATGAAGGAGTTGCGACGTGCAGAACGTGCGAGGAAGAAGACGACGCCGGAAGACCAGGCAGTCATAGATTAAATCAGCGACACGAACCCCTAAACCACTCATAACATCTAGAGTGGAACGGGGGATGTAAGGTCGTCTGACAACAGTGCAGGAAGGGCTACGGCTAAGGCCTCTCCCGCGATGTAATACCTAGCGGTCGTCCCGCGGGAGAATTTGTAAGGCCACAGAGGAATGGGGGTTTTTAGTCGGTGCAAGCCCGACACACGGCAATTATTTGCTACGGTGCGGAGGCATTTTCCCACTAAACCTCTTTAAAAAAAAAACACAGGTGTGACAACAGTGGCCTCTAAAGTTGTTGTCATTTATCATGTGCCTATCCGTCCACCTCATCGTGGTGACAGTCGGACAACGGCGAAGTTCTTTTTTTTCGAATAATAGAATCTACTGCCTAAGTGATGGAGGGCTTTATGTTTGTGCTTAACTCGCTATTGTCGTGTTTCTCCTATCTACGATCCGGGAAACGCATATTTACGAATTTTTGATAATTTATTTTTTATTTTCTGGGTGACGGGCTCATTCGCGACCCATGGTTCCTTTCTAACTTTTGTTCCTCTCATTTAGTAGAATTTTTCAAGCCAATAAAAAAATTGATCTTCAGTTTTGGGGTCAAGGTCAATTTTGCGGGTCCATGTTGGGGGGTGATCTTCGCCGAACGTGACTCGGAGAATCACCTGGCAGAGTGGTGACACACAATTTTTATACACCCTGACATCGAAAAAAAAATTCTAACAGCTTGACATTCGTACTAAATTGATGTGTAATTAATTTTATGATTGAATCACTTATTCATATGAAAAAAATGTTAAATGCGCACATGATTTTATACCCGTTACTGTGGTATAACCCCTAACCTGGCCCCCTGGCCCCTGGCCTAACCCCTCAATGGTGCGTCCAGTTACTCCGGATTGGTCCGTGGATCATTGCCATACACTTTTCCTTTTAGAAAACCCCAAAGAAAGAAGTCCAATGGCTTCAAATCGCACGACCTTGGTAGCCAATTCACATCGCCGCGGCACGAGATAATACGACCATGAAACTTCGTTTGCAATAACTGCATTGTTTCGCCCACAGTGTGACAGGTTGCGCCATCTTGTTGAAAGAATATGTCTTTAAAGTCCATGCCGTATATGCCATTTATAGGGTATTGTGTTCCACACAAAACCTCCATATCTGTACCTCATATAAAAATGAAAATATATGTACTTTTCAAATAAATACATTTGTTTTGTTAATAAATTAAAATGTCAGGTCATTTTGAGAGACAAAATCATTAAATTATTCCTTGAGAGACAAATCATTAAGAGACAAATCATTAATCATTGAGAGACAAATCATTATTACACAAATCATTAAAACACATCTAAAACTTATTTATAACAATAAATACAATTATTATTTTATAAAAAAAAAAATCTGTAATTTCTATTAATATAATTTGTATCGCGAAATTTGTAGAACAAATAAAGTTTCTGAAGAGGATCCGAACCAAGGATCGAAACGTTAACGAGGGAAAAAACTCCTTCTTTCTTTCCACCACGACCTTGGAAATCTCACGGGCCGAATCGAAGCCGATTCCTCAACATCTCATTTTGAGAGACCCTTTACCTCCTGAGGTATACACAGAGGATGGGGCGTTAGGGGAGAAACACCATGTATCGGATACTTTTGCTTGAAATTGAAACAAAAACGCAAACAATTGCTAAGACATTGCTAACATCTGCTAAGACAACATTTTAGTTTTTATTATCATATCATCTACAACAAGATGTTAATAATTATTTTCCACATTACAGTTGAAAATTTTGAGTAATGTTACGTTTTACAAAAAATGACAGAAATCATGATTTTCAGAAAGATCTGTGACGTCGCCGTCCAACCAACCGTTGGACGGCGACGGTTGGTTGGATCTAGTGGATCAATGCGTATCTAGCGCTGTGCGCCGGAAATATTCGCATATGTATTTCACTCTCGTCCAGCGCTCTTTTCACCCACCTGCCCGAGTGGAAAGCGTAACCCATCACCGCCTAGCTACAAGCTAGTAAAGTGGTGCTTCGAATCGCCATTAGCTAGCCGTCTTAGCAATTGACTACCCAGCCTTGTAACGCATTGGTCGTCTAGTGACTGAGTACGAAAAATTAGATGGTGCCTAGATAGAAAGAAATATCTCACGGCTGTATTATATTGCTGACCTAGCCATGACCTAATTTTTTCAGCTAGCGACTGGCAACAAAAAATTAGGTGGCGATTAGATAAAAAAAATTGCGGCTATATATTTACATTTTCGTGATTTTTTGCACATTATTTACATCATTGGACCCTTTTACGATATTCTCCGTTGTTCATTAATTAGGGTTATGATATTTGCGCTGTAAATATATTAATGGTTCAATTTCAAATTACCCCAGACAAACGCTTACGTCGTAACATGGTTTTGATCCCGGGACCTCTGGGTGATGAGTTGCGACATTGTCCACTGAGCCAGTTCTACTTGATTAATTTTTGTATTGTCCTATCGTCTACATATGTTACACTACACAATGTTAGATTATTGACAAATTGGTGGATTAACAAATGTAAATAACATTATCGGATCAATGACTCAATTGCGTTCACATTGAGAGCGATAATCGCATAGAATTACATAACCTTAAATTGTATTTGTCCGATCATGTATTCCGGCCAGTGCGTTCGCACTTGGGAAGTATTGGCTAGGTCATCGCAAGTTACCGAGTTGAGGATTTTATTCATTCGCAACGTCATCTGCAACTCAAGTTGCTTAACCAACCATGAGCCAGTCGCTCTGAACTGATGGAACTACACGTATTCACATAACCACACTTTGTCATTGGTGACCAAGATCGGCTGGGCAGTGACTGGCCAAGGGGTGCACAGCCGCAGTTAGCTGGCCAGGTCATGGCGAAATACCTACTTGAGAGTTTTTGCTTCGCCAGCCATGAGCCAATCGCTCGATGGGACTACATGTAGTCACATAACCACACTTTGTAATTTGTGATCAAGATCGGCTGGGCAGTGACTAGCCAAGGGGCGCATAGCCGCAGTTAGCTAGTGTTGGCTAGGTCATGGCGTCATGCCCACTTGAGAATTTTTTTCTTTTGCAAAGCCATCTCAAACTCAAGTTAGCTAGCCAGCCATGAGTCATTCGCTCGATGGAACTACACGTAGTCGCATACTCTCACTTTTTCATTTGTGACCAAGATCAGCTGGGCAGTGACTATACAAGGGCTGGATAACAAAACGAGCGAGCCGACCATTGGTCAGTTCGTATGAGCTCCCCCCATGGAAATTTATATACGCAAAAATATACTGCAAATTTATTTTATTAATAATTGTAATATATGTGAAATGTATGCCATATATTGAAAATATATGTTGCATATATGTGCCAAATTCTAATTTTCGTAACATTTTTATATATGAGATGTATATGCGTGGTATTACTGTATATCAATGTATCATATATCAATGATATATGTAGCATTTACCCTGCATATATACCACATATATTTACCATATATGTTGCATACACACTGCGTACATACCACATATATACTGCAATGGTACATATATGCCACATACATACACACTATATACTATATACAGATATGCTACGCATATCTGTATATAGTGTTTACATGTGATAGCGTACTTGAACTGTAAGTTAAGTTTTTTTAAGTTTAAGTTTTAAGTTTTATTAAGTTTAACTGTAATAGTGTTTATACACAGCATATATTTTTTGTCAGGAATATGTATCAAATATGTATGCGTCATATATGACGCATACATTTTTGATATATTTTTCTGACAAAAAAATAGATTGAAAATATATCGAAAATATATGCGTCGTATATGCCTCATATATGCGTCATATATTTGGTGCATATATACTGAATATATACGTATTATTCTATTTTTCATCACTATATATGCGACCGATATATATATATATATATATGTAGCATATATTTTCTGCATACATTTTACATACATAAATTTCCATGGGGGTCAATTGGGCGAGCCAGTTACTTGGTCGTAACTCGGACAATTTCTACTCGGGTGCTTAGGGTCTAAGACCCAACCGCCTAATGATGTTTTCGTACCACAATGAACGACTCACAAGTGCCCCGGATCTTTTTATTTCGCTCAACGTATGCCCGTAAGGTTGTAGCTTCACCAATGTTTTCATCTTTTCCAACCACTGGCAGAGTGAGTAGGGGGACAAAGAGACCAGAAAGGGAAGGAAAAAGTCAATAAACGTTGAGATGGGGCGAGGAGAGCAATTCCGGAAGAAAAAAAACATGGAAATGTGCACGCCTGTGTGTAATTGCGAGTAATGGAGGATGGGGAACCCGTGCGGAAAAGTGAAAGGGCATCCCTAATAAAAATAAGGGCCTTTTAGGGCTTCCCTAGTACGTTCCCTAGTCGGGATTTCCACAATGGGCCCAGACTTGGCCATTATCGGGATAAACTTGTAGGGATTTCCACAATAGGCCCCGGCTTGCCCATTATGGGGATAAACCTGTAGGGATTTCCACAATAGGATCCGACTTGGCCATTATAGGGATAAACCTGTAGGGATTTCCACAATAGGCCCAGACTTGGACAGTATAGGGATAAACAAGTAGGGATTTCCACAATAGGCCCAGATCTGACTATTATAGCGATAAACCAGTATAAATAGCTTAGGCTACATGGTTGATGGTATTTCAATTATTCAAATCGATTATATACATCGATCGAATAATATTATCGAACGCAAATTGGGAACAAGCGTAAGGGCATTAGCAAATAAAAAATCAACGATGAACATGAATATGCAGCGAACATCAGACAGTATTTATTTATCAAATTAAAGAAACCTTTTACATAGATACAAACAATCACTCATGGTTTCACTCATACATGGAGTAATGCTAGCGCATAAGTGTGAACAGTCCCAACCGGTTTTCTCGCCATTTTTATAGCAACTAATTTCCGCTCAATACTCATCATAGGGAAAATTATTTCTTCTGAAGACTTCGCTGATATTTCCCATTCGTAAACTTTATCTGACTGTGTAGGACAGGTAAATAAATTGGTCTTTGTTTTCCAGATCTTTCCCTCAATGAAAATAGATTCACACATGCAAATACGCAATCACATTTCTACGCGCGCACACATATATACACATGTCCTTACGCCCACATCTATACACATGAACAATTACATGGAAACAAATACAGATATACCCTGACGCATTTAACATACACGTATATCCACTGCGGATATTTTATGGCGCTGAAATGGTTATGATGAGGCGCCGTTGAGGCATTTTCAGGGCGCTAAAATGGTTTTGATGAGGCGCCATTGAGGCGGCTTATAGGTCGTTGCGCCTTTAATGGCCCTTGTTGACAAAGTGTAACCGGCCGATAACGGCCCTCATGTGGCTTCCAGATTAGGGCCCGACTAAAGTTAGGGGAATATTATTGGGGCCCGATCACAGCCCCAACTCAATTTCCGCACGGGAAGTGAGAGAAGAGCAAGAGTAAAAGCGAAGAATTATGAGCAGCTTGGCGGTTTCGAGTGGATGAGCGATCGAGACCTTTGACCTACGCAAAAAATGCAATAATGGCGATTAAGATAAATAGCCCGTGTGGCCATCGCTTTTTGTATTCAACCTCTTCATTTACAAGACTCTCTTCCATCCAGGGATTCATGCGTCGCACTTGTGGAAGCGTGCACATTGCATCGCCAAGATTCGAAAAACGGATTTGAAGTTTAAGGAGGCAAGGAATTCCGCGCTCGACATGATCACAAAAGTTCAAAGGAAATCGTTGTTCCACATAGCGGCGTGATAAAATATAACCCATTTGAAAAAGCGTCTAAGTGGAAAATACGTATACATGCATACGCGTGCGTGGCTGCATGTAATTGCGAGTAATAGGGAATGGTGCAGATCGTAAACAGCACGAGTAAATGCGAAGAATGGCGATCAGCTTGAGGACTCGAGTGGAAGAGCGTTCGAGGTTTTAATTGACGAAAAAATGCGATAAAGGCTATTGAACGAAATGGAACGTCTATGTGGCCATCCCTTTAAGGGGAGAGATGCAGTCAAAATTTTCCAAAAATCGATTTTTTTCCATTTTTTTCAAGTATGATGTTTCGAAAATATTCCCTGAAGATGTCAAGTCAATCCGGTGAATAGTTTCCGGGATATCCCACAATTTGTGAAAGGGCGTCGGGTCCCCTGGCAGGTAGCGGACCGAAGCTGCAAGCAACCGGTTTCGACCACCCCCCCCCTATTATATTCTATAAATAGTCTTGTTCGTGACTCCAATTCTTATGGATGCCATACAACCAATTTATGAAGATCTAAGTAATGATAATTTACTCTCTAGGTGTATCAGTGGCTTCAATCAAAACAATAACGAAAGCTTCAATCAGCTAATTTGAAAAATAAGTCCAAAAACAGTGTGTAGTAGCAGTACTATTGTAGAAATTGCTGCACATGTTGCTACTTGCGTATTCAATCAAGGTACACACACATTGTTACTGATCATGAATACACTTGGCATTAATTGTGGACCCAATTCTTGCCGGTACACAGAAAGAATCAATTCTCAACGTATAGACATGGCTGACAAACGCGCAAACGATAATACCCGGGAAGGCAGAATGCTTAGAAGACAACAATACAGTAGAACCTCGATTATCCGAACCTCGATCATCCGAACCCTCAATTATCCGAACGATGACTTAGTTTATCCGAACGTTCAATTATCCGAACGTTGGCGCAAAAGATACATCACGGCGGTGGCCGCGAGCAACAATGAGCAACCCAACACAACTTCTCCTTCTCAAACGGCTGCGAGACTTAGCCGCTCAAAAACGCGTTACAGCCGTTCGTACATTAAAAATGGACGATTTTATTTTTAAAATATTAAAAAAGGCATTGGAGTTTTTTCAGGTGTTTAAAATACATACAACACCTTTTTGCATCAAAACAGCACATAGGTACATACATATTAAAATTTGACATACACATTAACGTTGAAATATATATATATATATATTGTGACGTGATTTTTTGAGCCACGTGACAAAAATGCTACCGATGATCAAGATATGCTCTCGATGCCCGGGTTGCGACCCATCCGTTTGTGTTAAGGGTCTTTTCTCTAGAATGTTTGTCTCGTTACGTTTGAGGTTTTGGGTGGTGTTTTCGTTTTGGTTAGGTTGGCGTGCGGAACTCGGTCGAGCGTGTGGCTCAAGGTACCGAGCAATCCCGACCGAGAGATGCACCCAACGAGGCTTCTCGGGGGATCGGTGCACGCCCGGCTGAAACGCCAGCGCCCCAACGTAGTGGTGCATCGTGCTGGAGAGCGGGCCGTTTGGGTTACGGGCGGAGGCTGGAGATCTCCGCGCCGCGCTTCTGGACAGAAGCTTTGCCCGCTTTCGCACGGTGACCCGGGGATGCGATCTCCGAGAGCCTCCATGTTACCGATGAGAAAAGGTCCCGATTTGTTACCGTTCCGTTTTCGGGGTAACTCGGACAGAAAATATAGATTCCGAAAGGAATATTCTATCAGAATATTCCAGTTCTCGAAATAATATTTCAGCTCTCGATATTATACGAGATAAAGTTCTCGCTTGAACCGGCGATTTCGCATGGTCCGATCCCGCGAGCGTGTTGACATTTTTTGGTCTACGCGCTCTGTCTCGCTCTCGCATAATCCCTCGCACGCCGGCCTTGGTCGCGCGAGGTACAGAGTTGCTACCGAATCTTCGCGTGAGACGTTTGTCTCCTAAACCGCGATCGCTCCCGATTTTCGAGATATCGTGAAAGAGTTGCTACCGAACCTTCGCGTGAGACGGTTGTCTCCTAAATCGCGATCGCTCCCGATTTTGAAGTTATCGTAAAAGAGTGGTCGATCAGACGCCGCGATGGAGAGACGTGTCGGGTCTCTCTCGCGCCCGTACCGTCGCGCTCTCGTTCTCGCGCTAGAGGCACGTCGTCGTGCTCTCTCGTTCCCGTGCGTATGACGTTTCGCGTGCAGTTCGCGTTCGCGTTAAGTTTCGTCTACGTGTACAGTTCTCGGGTGGGTAATCCACCGGCTCCCGCACTACAAAATAAAACATTATTTTATTTTATTAGTGACGTTTCCGGTGTCGCGAAAGTGACAGATCCCGTGATCGTTCACGCTACTCCCGGTGAATCCCGACCCCTCTACCACAACCCACAGCCTGAGCGGCCGTGCTGTACCGCAACCGTCCTCCCGTGCAAGTGCATCCAGTTAGTCCGGTTATGATTCCGGCGATCCAAAAATCAGGGAGGTCTCCAGACTCCCAGGTCATACCGGTTATGATTCCGGTGGAACAAAAATCACGGAGTTCTCCAGCTCCGTTTGGTGGGTCGGGTCTGATCACCCCGACCCCAGTTATT
>OX101790.1:2645729-2765729 GCA_944452715.1 Ophion slaviceki
AATCTTTTTTTTTTGTTTGCAGGTGTTTGCATCACTTCGGATCCGAGGATAAATTGCAATCGCACGAGGTCGATTGTGGAGCAATAAACGACTGCGCGATCCGACTACCGAATGACACCAACAAGTGGCTCCAGTTCACCAACTTTAGCCGGAAAGAGCGACATCCTTTCATCGTGTATGCTGATTTGGAGTGTGTGCTGGCAAAGACCGATGAGAAGACTCAAGCGAAAGATATGTATCAACACCATGAAGTGTTTAGTATTGGATATTACGTGCGTTGTTCGTATGACGATTCATTGTCCTCATATCACTCGCGTCGCAGTGCTGATTGTGTCTCATGGTTTGTCGAAGAACTGAAAAATCTAGCATTGCGCATAAAAGAAATTTTCTGCGACAATGTCCCAATGATTTATCTGACACCAAGCGAGTGGACAAGTTTTCGCAAAGCGACCCAATGTCATATATGCAGGAAACCATTCGCGCAAGACGATATACGCGTTCGAGATCATTGCCATCTGACTGGACGCTATAGAGGCCCGGCCCATTCTAATTGCAATTTAAACTACAAACAGTCTTTCTTCATTCCAGTAGTTTTTCACAATTTATCGGGTTACGATGCACATTTTATCATCAAGGAAGTAGCCACAGCGTTCGAAGGAAAGACCGATGTGCTTCCAATCACAAAAGAGAAATACATCTCCTTCACGAAGCACATTCAAATCACAGACGATTCTAAACAGGAAATCCAATTGCGCTTCATCGATTCATACAAATTCCTCAATACCAGTCTCGACAAATTAGCCTCATTTTTGACCGAGGACAAACTCAAAATTTTACGCATGCAATTTTCAACTCTATCAACGGACAATTTCAATTTCTGACGCGAAAAGGGGTCTTCCCTTATTAGTATATTGACAACGTGAGCAGGTTGGACGACACTTGCTTACCACCACGTGACGCATTTTATAGTTCCCTGACAGATGCTACAGTATCCGAGAGCGAGTACGCACATGCGGAGAACGTTTGGGAGCGGTTCTCCCACTTGAAGACAGATGTCTTACTATTAGCCGATATTTTCGAAAACTTTCGGAATACGTGCATTGAAAGCTATGGCCTAGATCCCGCGTATTACTACACATTGCCGGGGTATACCTGGGATGCAATGCTAAAACACTCGAATGTCAAGTTTGAATTACTAACGGACATCGATATGGTTTTATTTGTTGAGCGGGGTATACGCGGTGGTCTTAGTCAATGCTCAAACCGTTATGCACGTGCTAATAACAAGTACATGGAGTCGTTTGATCCATCGAAAGCATCATCATACTTGATGTATTTTGACGTCAACAATTTGTATGGATGGGCAATGTGCCAACCCTTGCCATATGCAGATTTTCGTTGGGTCAACGACGTGTCCAACTTTGATCCACTATCCATCGCGCTAGATTCACCTACAGGCTACATCCTTGAGGTCGACTTAGAATATCCCCAATCTCTACATGATGCGCATAAAGACCTACCGTTTTGCCCAATACACGAAAAACCACCAGGTAAGCGGGAAGAAAAGCTGCTAGCAACCGTCTGTGATAAAAAAACGCTACATCATACACTATAGAAATTTACAACAATGTTTACGTCATGGACTGCGCCTCACGAAAATCCATAGGGTATTACAATTCACACAATCCCCATGGCTACGTTCATATATCGAGTTAAATACTCAGTTTCGAACGCTGGCCAAAAATGATTTTGAAAAGAATTTATTCAAATTGATGAATAATGCGGTGTTTGGCAAAACGATAGAGAATGTGCGCAATCATGTAGATGTAAAGCTTTTGACAAAATGGGAGGGCAGGTATGGCGCGGAGGCAATGATTGCGAAGCCAAACTTCCACAGCCGAAGCATTTTTTCGGAAAACCTCGTTGCCGTGGAATTGCGCAATCTCGAGGTGAAGTTCAACAAGCCGATATATGTGGGTATGTGCATACTCGACATATCCAAAACGTGCTTGTATGGATTTCATCACGAGTATATGGTACTATTGTATCGGAATAAATGTAAAGTGATGTATACCGATAGAGATAGCCTCATATATGCCATTGAGAGCGAAGATGTATATGCAGACATGAAGTGCGACATTGAAAAATTTGATACGAGCGACTATTCAGCGGACAATAGGTATGATATGCCGCTTGTTAACAAAAAGGTACCCGGTCTCATGAAAGACGAATGTAATGGTGCAATTATGACCGAGTTCATTGGACTTCGATCGAAAATGTATGCGACACGTGTCGAGGGTAAGAAGGACACGAAAAAAGTTAAAGGTGTCAAGAGCAGTGTTGTGACTAGGACAATCACATTTGATGATTATGCTCAATGCTTGAAAAAAAATATTGAAATGGAGCGTAGTCAAACGTGTATTCGATCGTAGTTACACCAAGTCTACACCATTCGCGAGACGAAAATTGCTCTGAGTCCACATGATGATAAGCGGTATATCATACCTGGGACCTCTGATACCCTACCATGGGGGCATTATAGAATCCCGTCGTGAAAAGTTTTGTAATTTTTTTTTTCTACAACCTTCATGTAAAACTGTGTACATTTTTGTGAATATCGACGTATAAAACTCATGAAAATTATGTATATATTTTGTTCACTCGATGTTAAAATTATGTTTGTTGTATATATTGTGCAAGAATGGATTTATTATTTTCAGTAAATAAAGAAGCGGACTTTTTATAATCACATGTGTTTATTCACTCTATCCATCTCCACACGTTCCACGAAAAAGGGCGACGGCGAGAAGGGGGGAAGCAAGCCTGCTGTGGAGTCGGTCGGAGGCCTTGGAGGGATTCGGGGACGATCAGCAGGTCAAGAGTCATAAAACATACATATTTTTCCATTTTCTTTATTATCGACTACAAATCGGATTTACTTATCCAACTATTGTGGCTATTGTCGAAACCTAACCACTTTACAAACATTCGATTACCGCGCTTCTTCAATACCGCTTCAATGAGATAGATATCGGGGTGCTTGACACTGAGAAGCTCTTGTTCATAGAAACCACCGGCGATCGGTTCATCTTTATGGTCCTTCACGTGGTACGTCACGGGATGCGTTTTTTTCACACGATAGATTGTAAATATTTCCGTTGTCCAGTTTGGGGTGTAACCCTTTTCGAAAACAGTCTTAAATTTGCTGATTCTCACTTTATCACCAACGGCGAATTTCGGCGATCTTTTCATTGGAGGCTTATTGAAAATCTGCTGCAATTGCTTCTCATTTTCCGCGTTGACATTTCTCGGCTTCATCTTAATGGTGCGGTGTACAGCATCGTTGTATTCGGCAATTAGATTATCAAGAATATCGATCCACTTATAATTACCACGAAGACTAAATTGCATCCACATCTTGTTCTTCAATGTACGATTGAAACGCTCGCAAATGGATGCCTTCAAGTTGCTATATGTTGAATACATGTGAATATTGTACTTTTTCATGACGGCCTTAAAGTCACAATTGTAGAATTCTTTTCCCCGATCAACGTGTAAGTTCTGCGGTATGCGTCCCTTAACGAGGATTGACTTCATTGCTGCTGCTGCATCTTTGCCATTCTTACTCAGCATTGGCACGGCCCAGGCGAATTTCGAGAAGGTATCGATGACGGTGAGGAGAAATTTGTGGTTGGAGTTTTGACGAGCGTATGATGACATATCGACGAGGTCGGCTTGCCAGGTCTCGTCCAAGCCACGGATGTCCACATGTCGACGCGGATAGTTACGTCGAGCAGGCTTATGTAGCTCCAGCACGAGAGCGCCCCTTTTTTCGTTCATTTTCCAGTCCACTCAGTCGTGCGTCCAATTCAGCAATGACGTTTGAATTACGAATCACCAAATCTTGTAGAGCTTTGACATCGGCCTCGAGTGTCCTCGCAATGTCTCGTATCGTAGCTTCAAGTCCATTAACCAACAACTGACTACTCTCATTCATTTCTTTGCGTATGTTCTTAATGATAGTTCGAGATTTCTTTTGTAACGCACTTAGAGTGATGGCGTCATCTTCTCCTTCCGGATTTGCAATGTTACACAATCGTTTCTGTCCCAAGTCATAATGACCATCTGTGGTAATTCTAAAGCCAATCCCGGGTCGACCTGGAGGACCTTGCTTACTGTGGAGTACACTCCTACTTGAATGACGTCCAAACACATCGACACTCATGATGAGAATGCGTAAATTCTCCGATGTCGAGTTAATAAATGATTTCCGTTTCACGCAATTCCTCAATAATCGATATAATTTCATTCGCATGTGATGAATTTCCGGCTGCTTGTGATGCCAGAAGCAAGCGAAGACGATCCACTAGCTCGTTTGGATTATCCCAATAAATATAGTCTGATTGGGTGTTTTTTCTAGCTATCTTATACTTTGGCATACCCTGTCCCACATGATGATCGACTATATTTGCGATATATGTGTTAAATTTGTGGCTGGTGTTACGTCGTATAGCCTCACTAGGCTTATAAAATTTTTTGTGTGCATTCGTCGAGATTACAATCTTTTCGTAATTTTTCAAATCATCCGGTGTGAGAGTTTCGACATTAGGCACTTTTTTAAACAACAGCTCCGTTAATCCAACAGTTTTCGCATAACTCGCATCTCCCACACGAATGTGTTGAGAGTCGAAAATTATCGGAGAATTGCCAATCATTAATTTGTTGTTAGCGAGATTTCGTACACCGTATAATACATCCAAGGTTGCCTTTCTATTTGTTTGTAATAGCAGGAGATATTCGTTGATCAGCTCATCGACATTTTGCGAGTCATCATCATCATCCTCATATATCAATTTAAACGAATCTTGTGTTTCACTCTTCAAGGAATCATGTGCCGCATTTTGATTTTTCACACTATTTAACACATCTCCTTCTTCAACATTATCACCGACTTTTTCATCCTTAATTTCCTCCTTCACCGCCACCACCTCACCGTTTTTATACGACACCAATTTCTCCAATGGCCCCACTATAGGCTTAAAGACATCTCGCATTCTCTGCTGATCGTTATCTTTCCCAATTTTCATCATTCGATGCTTTCGTCTGATTGCATCGCTCGCCTTGGCAATTTCACGCAATACATCCTTTTCACGCAACAATTGTTCGCTCTTCATGTTATCACTACCACGGCATGCGCAATACTGTCTCTTCAACTACCAGCGACGAGACATTTATCAATGGTGAGAAAACAATCAAAACCTTGTCTATATCGACCATCATTAATATCGCTATCCTTGTCAATCGTGATAAATGCATACTTGTCAGAATTCCAGCATTTCACGCACATGTTTTTAAAGCACGTATAAGTCATATCCGTATTAACATGGTCATTGTAGACGTGTTTGAGATTCATATCATCCTGCTTGAAAAGCACCACGAAATTTGCATTATCCCTCACAAGATGTTTGGGGATACGGGTGTATGTCTGACAAAGATAAAAACTGTCAACAATCTCATGGCGTCCCATGGAAAAGAAGGTCCGAACATTATCCTGCTTTTCGCATGCTATGTCATCAAAGATGAATATAGAGTTGGATCGTGCATCACTTGGTGCTATCACTTGTTCATGCGCCTCGAATGGATGATATTCAACTCCACTCACAGGTTCGAGTAGGTGTTCGAGCAACTTATACTTTGGCTGCTTGAGCGATTTGGAATACAAGTAAATATTCTCAAATCTCAAACCATTCGGATGGATGATGAGAGTGAGCAAAGCGTTGGTTTTCCCACAATTCGATGGACCGCAAAACAGTGCACGTATGCTATCCGGCAATAAATTCCCATGGCGTTTCTTTTTCCCTCCACGGTCTTCGACAAACTCGTCGAAATTTATCACGGGAAGTCCGCCTCCGATAGTTTGCTTCCTGGACGTCATCTCACACACGACTAATGGCGAAATCATATAAATAGGCTTCTTATAGGGATTATCCGTCAGTCGCGTATTGTCTTTAGACATGATTGTGCATGGAAAGAGTGGTAAAGGTTTGGTCAATCGCCTAATCAACAAACTCCCCGTTGAACTACATTTGCCTGGATATCAGTATTGTGGACCAGGCACAAAGTTGGCCAAGCGCCTTGCTCGTGGTGATCCGGGCATTAATCCATTGGATACGGCTTGCAAACAACACGATATTGCGTATTCGAAAAATCCGGATAATCTTGAGGCGAGACATTTGGCGGATAAAGTGTTGGCTGAACAGGCTAGGCAACGTATTACCGCGAGAGACGCTAGTATCGGTGAAAAAGCCAGTGCTTGGGGTGTGGCAAATATTATGAAGACAAAGAGAAAATTTGGCATGGGAATGAAGGCCCGCAAGGGTGGCGTTTGTTTGAAAAAGATAATTGGCGCTGCAAAGAAGACAATGATTGAAAGTAATGATCCGCATAAGATTATCAAATCAGCTCTAAAGGGTGCTCGTGCAGCGGTAAAGTTGCAAGGTGGTAAAGTGCGCACACCTCGCGTTCTACCTGTACCCCATAAAATTGGTGGTTTATTACCCTTCCTCGTGCCCATTTTTGCGGGTCTTAGCGCTGCGGGTGCTTTGTCGGGTGGTGCGGCTAGTATAGTTAAAGCTGCAAATGCTGCTCAAGCAGCTAAGCGTGAATTGGATGAAAGTAAGCGTCATAATCGAACAATTGAAGCAATTGCATTAGGTCGAGGTCTACATCTGAAACCATATAAGCAGGGATTGGGCCTTCATATTAAGCCAAAAAACTAGAAGTAACGCTACCACACCAACCCCTCACCGACCGCGATCTACTCAAATATGCAAAAATCCTAAAGATTCCACATTTTCGTGGAGTTTACATGCGCGATACATTGCCAGCGAGCGGACCTCTCACATGTGAAGCAGCAATTGTAAATTTGGATGAAAATGTCGGTCCTGGAACACACTGGGTCGCATACAAAAAGACTGGATCGAAAGTCATGTACTTTGATAGTTTCGGCAATCTTCCGCCACCATCCGAGCTCATGAGATATTTCCGTGTCGGTAGCGTTCATTATAATTATACTAGATATCAGGAATATGATACGATTGAATGTGGACATTTATGCCTCAAGTTTCTTTGTCGGCAGCTGCAGCACAAAGACAAATATACACTATATATATAGGAGGGAAATGACGTGGAGAATTCAGTTGTCAATTTACCAGCATCATGGATGATAGTTTAACATTGACCATATCTGGCTCATCGTCCATACTTGAAGCGCAATACTTTCCCCCCATCGAACTCTCGCCACACAAAAATTATGCCCTCGGTCTCGTGGAATTGTTAACCTTCAATTCTATTCCCAATATCGACGTTGACCACGATAAACTTTACGTGGGAGATGAAGTGCTGACGATACCTACGGGCAGTTATGAAATAGAGGATATTGAGACGTTTGTACAAGCAGAGCTCGCGCGTAAAAACATCAACATCAGCATTAAACCCAACAATAACACGCTACGCAGTGAGATCGAGTGTGATCGTGATGTCAATTTTGAGCCAAAAGATTCTATTGGTCATCTACTAGGCTTCACCGCACGCAAATTGGAAGCCAATAAAAGACACGAATCCGATCTTCCAGTAGCCATTCTCAAAGTGAACGCCCTACGCGTTGAGTGCAACATTACCGCTGGCGCCTATATTAACGGACAAAAAGTACACACAATTCACGAATTTTTTCCATCTGTGCCACCGGGCTATAAGATCATTGAAGTTCCCTCCCACGTAATTTATCTGCCAATCACGAGCCGAACGATTGACACGATACAGCTTCGCATAGTGGATCAAGACGGTGATTTGGTAAATTTCCGCGGTGAAGTAATCACCATACGCCTGCATATAAAGTCGTGATGGGCATTGTTTTCAACAGATCTTCCAATAACAATAAACGGTCATGGATAAAAACAATCAGTCGTCGGCCAGCGCCCAAAGTGCTAACACCTCACAACGTGCTACTCTTGAAGAGTTTGGGTCTCAGAGTGCGTGGCGAAAGCGTGTAAAAAATTATTTAGTCTGTGCTCTGTGCATCTGTTGCGTGAAATGGAAGAAGAAATCGTAAACATTCAGACACCCGTGGTCTTTGATGAATCCATCATCCATTGTGAGATTCACGCTCATCAGCCATGTGCATCTTCAACCTTCAATAACAGCGATGAAATCCGTATTGCCATCCAACATCAAGACCTCTCCATCCTGCCAAGCAAGAGTTCGCTACACATATGTGGAAAATTATCCAAGCGTGATGGGGCGCCAACCACTGCTACAAGTCTCGTCAACAATGCCATTTGTCATTTGTTTGAGGAAGTGCGATATGAGCTGAATGCCATAGAAATCGATCGTAATAAGAATGTAGGCATTACGAGTGTAATTAAGGGATATTCATCTCTCTCACCGGCCAAGAGTTCTATGCTCGAGAACACTGGATGGCTCGATGTCGAAGAGACCAAGCAGATTGTAGATGTATCGGGAAACTTTGATGTGTGCATTCCGCTCAGCATGCTCCTCGGGTTTGCCGAAGATTATCGGAAAATTGTCGTAAATGCCAAGCACGAGTTGATTCTCACGAGATCAAAGACCGACGACAATGCCATTGTACAAACAGCGCCCGAAGACTACAAACTCGTATTGCATAAAATAGAATGGCTCGTGCCGTATGTGACAGTCTCGGATCAGCGAAAAATTCAACTGTTAAAGTTTCTCACCAAAGACGCACCAATCTCCATGAGTTTCCGAACATGGGAACTGTATGAATATCCATTGCTGCCTGCCACCTCCAAGCACGTGTGGTCTGTGAAAACTTCGAATCAGCTGGAGAAGCCACGATATGTCATACTCGCGTTGCAGACGGAACGGAAAAATAAGAAACAACACAATGCGAGCCACTTTGGTCATTGTAACCTGAGCGACGTCAAACTATACCTCAACTCGCAATGTTATCCGTATGGAAATTTGAATTTGAACATTGATCAAAATCAATATGCTCTTCTCTACGAAATGTATGCAAACTTTCAACCGACCTATTACAACAAAGAGGCTGAACCATGGCTGAGTAGGATGGAATTTTTAGAAAAAGCCCCCCTCGTTGTCATTGACTGCTCAAAACAAAACGATTCGCTCAAGTCCGGTCCTGTTGATGTGCGCCTTGAGTTTGAATTGAAAAACAATATTCCACCGCAAACTTCAGCGTACTGCATGATCCTCCATGATCGTATTGTCGAGTACAATCCAATCAGTGGTGGGGTTAAAAAATTGGTATAAAATCATGTCAATGATCCGCGCCCACTTCAGTCAACATGGAGCTTATCGTCGACGTGCAAGGGTTCAAGAGAACCGTCAACGAATTTGTCCTAAAGGAGATGTCCATCGTCAAACTCCATGAGAAGAATGCTGAGCCGCTGACATTCTTCTTCGATGCACCATTCGCCTGGGACGCTTTACCGGCCAAGTACAAAATGACAAATAAGTGGCTGGAACGCAATTATCATGGAATACGATGGGAACACAGCGGCATACCATACGAGGCAGCTAGAACGACAATTCGAGGAATCTTGGAAGGAGCTCCTACGATCTATGCCAAGGGATTCGAGAAGTGCTCATGGCTATCGAGATTCGCGGATTCAGCAACAAAAGTCATCGATCTGGAGACTCTGGACTGTCCATCGCTGCAGAAGTTGCCGAAAATCGCAAACGTTAAATGTCCCCATCATTCCTTCAATACAAAATACAATTGCGCCAAAGCGAATGTAAAGTCGTTGAAAAGCTGGCTCTCTGTGTACGAAGCGTTGTGTGAGCGAGGGATTTTTTTTAAATGAATAAAAACGTTTTGAACAAATATCGTTCTCCATTTATTTCCTATATCTACGGCGAATACAGTTTGACAATTTTTTTTTTTACATTATATTCGATGAAAAAGTTTTTTCGTACATTTTTACATAGCACCAAGCGTTGAAAACTCTACGATGATGACTGTGATGCAAACAGTCGTTGCACTCTACGATGGTGACGATGCCAGCTACCGCTGAACTCGTTGATTCCACCGGGCCTTCACGAGCGTTCTTTTCCACCATACTCAGACTCGAGCGTCGAAAACTCTACGATGATGATGACTGTGATGCAAACAGTCCTTGCACTCTACGATGGTGATGATGCTGGCTGCTGTTGAACTCGTTATTTCCACCGGGCCTTCACGAGCGTTCTTTTCCACCATACTCAGACTCGATGGAACTCGACGCTGTTGTATTTTCCACCGATGTACTTCATGTAGAGTTGACCATTGCGCGCCAGTTGCAGCATACTCTCGAACATTTTCAGATCTTGATCGAAGGCCTTTACCAGCCGCGCTGGCAAGAAGACGGCAAACTCATTTGCAACGTCCACGATGTAGCGTTTTCCAAACTTGGTCTGTACAGCTCTCATGTCCGTGATTTGATGATCCGAATGGACGTGGAGTTCTGACAGCTTCTTCGTTGGGAGGAATTCCGCCATCAGGCTGACTTTGTTGATATTTGAGAGATCCATTTTCACTCTTTTTCAAAGTTCTTTTCGGAGAAGTTGATAGTGCGGTGGAATAGTGCAGTCTGAGCTTGGTCCACGAAATCATAAGCTCCCTCGTAACCCCTCCACTCAGATTTTAAAAACTTCTTCCCACTTATCCAATCATAGGCATGCGTAACAGGTTCAAACACGTTCGAAGAACCCCGCACGTAGAGAATTTCCCCCCTCGCAACACTTTTCACAGTCCCGACGTTGGGGTGGGGGACCATCAATGTGATCTTTCATCTGTGGCGTATTATAATGCTCCATGCACGGAAGATATGATATCACTTCACTATCGTTCCGATGATGCTCCGGCAAACGATCCCACAGTAAACCAATAAAGTTACCCCAATACTTTAGGAGCAAGACCTTTGGAACCTGGTCGAGCTCGTTTTTGGTCAAGTCCAGGGGGTGCTTGGCCGGATGCACTGCGTACATACTTGCACATGTGAACATCTTGACGTAATCTTGTGGAATGAAACCTCGACGGATTGAAACTTGTTGTGGAGTAACGCTGCAGCTGCATGCAATAAATAAAGCATTTTATGGGCTTTAAAGGACCACCCTTCATATGGGAACTATCGTTATCTCACTCTCGAAAATTGTCCTAGCCATAAATGGAAGTTTCCCACACACACACACACACACACACACACACACACACACACACACACACACACACACACACACACACACACACACACACACACACACACACACACACACGCACGCACGCACGCACGCACGCACGCACGCACGCACGCACGCACGCACGCACGCACGCACGCACGCACGCACGCACGCACGCACGCACGCACGCACGCACGCACGCACGCACGCACGCACGCACGCACACACACACACACACACACACACACACACACACACACACACACACACACACACACACACACACACACACACACACACACACACACACATGCACACATTTGCATAAGTTGTTTTTTTTATATATATATATAAACTCCTATGAATAGTCTAGACAAAAATGCTCCGCTCTATTATGTTGATAATAAATTATCAGATTTTATGGATTTTCAAGGACCCGCGACTCTATGATGCTCTCCTCCCCCACAGAGTCGACAGCGGCTTCCCCCTCTCGCCCGCGGGTCCAGCTGTCGCCAGGAAGACATCGTCACCAAAAACTAGCCTCCCCACTCTCTAACACCCCTCCCCTTTCCCTCCGCCGGGACCCCGCACTCGGCTGCCGCATGCAGGATCCCCCCCCCGCCGCCATGCATACCGCAGCTTCCCCGCGCTCGACTCCCCCGCCCCGCTCCCCCCTGAGATCCCTGGGTTAGAATCGGCCTAGCTCTACTACTAACCACTTTTGTAAAACAAACTTAATTACTGTAAAAAAAAATATTGAAAATGCTTGTTTTTTTCTGGCCTCTGACTGCATCGCACCCCTTAACGAGACTCTCCCCCATCGATGGATTATCTCAAGGAGACTATAAGGAAGGACTCCGATCTCTGTATTCTGGCGGGTCCGGAAGAGCAGAGATTAGTGGGGAGATGCACAACGCGGCCCTTTTCGGCGTGCCTCGTAAATGGCGCTAAATCGCGGCGGCGAGTTCGGGAGTATGATTTCGTGATCATCGCCTCTGTTGAGGTTGCAGATTCCCTTGTAGCCGCGCGAGTCCGTGATCACCGCTCAAGTCGGTATCGCAATCAGCGTGAACACGAATGGGTAGCTCGGTGGGGGAAAAGTCTCTGCCCCTCGCTCGCTCGACAGGCGAACGGAGCGAGGTTTTTCGTCCGATCGAGCTCGACATATATGTGTGGCCGTTCTGCGGATTGGAATATGCATTAAATGAATTTCAAAGTGAAAAACATATATCGAGATCATTGTTTTCTCTCGGTTGCCCGTTTATGCCGAAAATGCGGGTTAAAAAAATTAACGACGAACCGCGTTGAAAAATAAAACGCCGAAACGACCGTGAAAGGTTCAAAAATAAATCTTGAGCCTTTGCCGCGATCGTTTCGGCATTTTTTTTCAACAGTAAACATTATGGAAAAGGGTGTATCATAAATGTTTCTCTATCTGCAATGAGCGTCGTGGCTGAGTTGGTAGCGTGACGGATTACGATGCTGAAGGTCCGAGTTCGATCCCCGGTGAATCAACTTTTTTTTCTTCATTTTATATTCACAAAATTTCGAACTTACTCTCGCTTTAGCTATTCTCGCCTGTTCAGGCATTATTTATGACATTTAATTCGTATATGCTTAATAAAAAAAAACAAGACATTGCTACCGGGGATCGAACCCGCGTCGTCTACACTCAGAGCCCGCACGCTCATATCTCAACCGCGAGGCTCTTGTGACTGCAAACCTGCCTTACGTATATAGTAGAACCTCGATTATCCGAACCAATTGGGACCGAGACTAGTTCGGACAATCAAAAGTTCGGATAATCGAAACGTGGGTTTTTTGGGACGAGATCATCAACAACACCTTTTTACATTAAAAAAAATACATAAATATATATTAAAATTTGACATACATATTAACGTTGAAATTATATATATATATACATACACGGTGGCCGGAACATTGACGTCTAAAAATAAAATTTAGGTCCCTTGTATCGTGGGGTATCCGAATAAGCCCCATGTATGTCGCGCGACTTTTCATAGTTTTCGAGTTATGAATTTTTTACTGCATTTTTGAGAATTTTCGACCTGACCAATTGAAAAAAAAAATCTTTATAAAAAGTAGAAGACCATCGAGATTTTTTTTGCAACTGAATCTTTATGAGTAGTACTTTTATGCATAAAATAATCAGCTTCGTAACTGTGATGAAAGTTATGAAAATGTTGGTCTAAAGTGAAAAATGTACGTTCGGTAAATTATGACTTAAATTTTCAACTTTAAATTAAACATCTAAACAGGTGACTTCATGGTTTCTAATTAGGCCTCAAGAATGCGCCAGACTCTCAGCTTTCATAATCATTAAGAAAAAAGCAGTACTTAATAGGGGTACAATTGACCTTCAATGACGGCGAGGTGGAAAATTCTTATAATTAGCCATCTGATTAAAAAAAAAATTTGCCCATTTTATCATTCCTAAGGCCATTTAGTTTGTTAACTAACCAAAAATGACTGCAGGGAAAGCTAAGATTGAAACATTTGGAGGTTTATTTTTTTTAGTTTAATTTAAGTTTAATGAATTTTGCGCGATCCGTTCTCATGGATCAGGTAAAAGCTCGTTTACGCGATCCGGTCTCGTTACAAGAACGGATGGCGCAAATTCATTAAACTTGAATTAAACTAAAAAAAAATATACCTCTAAATGTTTAAATCTTAGCTTTCCTGCAGTCATTTTTGGTTAGTTAACAAACTAAATGAATGGTTTAGGAATGATAAAATGGGCAATTTTTTTTTCAATCAGATGGCTAATTTTAAGAATGTTCCACCTCGCTGTCTTTGAAGGTCAATTGTACCCCTATTAAGTACTGTTTTTTTTAATGATTATGAAAGCTGAGAGTCTGGCGCATTCGTGAGGCCTAATTAGAAACCATGAAGTCACCTGTTTAGATGTTTAATTTAAAGTTGAAAATTTAAGTCATAATTTACCGAACGTACATGTTTCACTTTAGACCAACATTTTAATAACTTTCATCACAGTTACGAAGCTGATTATTTTATGCATAAAAGTACTACTGATGAAGATTCAGTTGCAAAAAAATCTCGACAGTCTTCTACTTTTTTTTAGATTTTTTTTTAATTGGTCAGGTCGAAAATTCTCGAAAATTCATAACTCGAAAACTATGAAAAGTCGCGGGACATACATGGGGGTTATTCGGATACCCCAGGATACATGGGACCTAAATTTTATTTTTGGACGTCAATGTTCCGCTCATCCTGTATATTTATATGTGTGTGTGTGTGTGTGTGTGTGTGTGTGTGTGTGTGTGTGTGTGTGTGTGTGTGTGTGTGTGTGTGTGTGTGTGTGTGTGTGTGTGTGTGTGTGTTTTAAACACCTGAAAAAAGTCGAATACCTTTCAAAATATTTTTTTTAAATAAAATCGTCCATTTTTAATTGACAAACGGCTGCAACGCGTTTTTGAGCGTCTAAGTCTCGCAGCTGTTTGAGAAGGAGAAGTTGCGTTTCGTTGCTCATTGTTGCTCATGACGGTGGCAGCGAGCAACCATGTATCTTTCGCGCCAACGTTCGGATAATTGAGCTTCCGGATAAACTAAGTCATCGTTCGGATAATTGAGGGTTCGGATGATCGAGGTTCGGATAATCGAGGTTCTACTGTACACACTTATCCAACCTTTAAAAAAATCGCTGCAGGACCAACTGCATATTGTTTTTATGACCCCAAAGTATTTTTGAAGCCAAAAGAAAACGATTTTTCCAAATTCTTAGAATGGTGTTATTCCTTAAAGAAAAGAAATTGATTTTTTGATCATTGTAAATGTATATCCCCGCTTAAAGACTTTAAAAGAATCTCGTACGTGTTAGCGAAAATCGGCAGAAAATTATGAAGCAACTCGTCCACTTCTTTGATGTTCGCTATTTCGGTGTTCGCTATTACGGACCATTGCTCGTTTGCTTATCTGAGATCAAAACTTTCGAAGTTTGTATCCTCGATATCTTGCTTTTTGCTATAGATGGTATTACCAATATTAGATACTCACGTCTTTCTATTTCGGAAATGTGAATGTTCTAGATTGTTTAAATCTGTGTTTGTATGACTCAAACTCCAAACAAACCCAAACAAACTCAATAGGAAAAAGAAAAAGTTTCGGAAAAAAAATAATATCAAGTTTTTTTTACGAAAATCTCATTTTTTTTCATCTTTAAATTTTCTCCGAATATCTCCGCAGCCGTTCACTCAGGTCATAGGAAAAGGAGAAATATAATTTATTTGGCATAAGGACGGGTGTGAGTAAAGCGTAAACAATTTTATATAAGATAAATAAGTTGTAATTTAGATATATTATTATGTTTAAATTAACGTATAAACTAAAAAAATAAGCGACCAGAGTGCGCAATACATTTTTTTGTATACATTAATAACGCAGAGAATCAAGAACTAAATTAGCATTGAAATCATCTAAAAGCCTCGCGCGTGCCGTCGGGTGACGTCACGCGCGAGTCGTGCTCAGATTGCTTTTTCCCTCGAAGCCTTCGTTTCGGCTTGGCCGCACATGAACGTGCTCAGCGTCCATGCATTGGTGTAGCAGCCGAAGGCGCGGTCGGGACGCTTCGCCTTGCTTGGCTCTTTCCAAAGATGTCCGAGCATCGCTCGCTCACGGACACGCGCTCCTACGATTGTGTGATGGGCTCGTAAGAGACTAGAGAGGGGGTAACTTTTACGCGCGATCTGGCTGCACTACGTCCGAGCTCTGAGTACGGACGGCGCGGCTTCGATGCCCGTAGCAACATTTTTTTTTTGTTAAACATATATAAATTAAATATAAAAAATAATGCCTGGACAGGCGAGAATAGATAAAGCGAGAGTAAGTTAGAAATTTTCTGAATATAAAATGAAGAAAAAAGAAGTTGATTCACCGGGGATTGAACCCGGACCTTCACCATCGTAACCCGTCACGATACCAACTCAGCCACGACGCTCATTACAGATAGAGAAACATTATTATAATGTTTACTGTTGAAAAAAAATGCCGAAACGATCGCGGCAAAGGCTCAAGATTTCTTTTTGAACCTTTCACGGTCGTTTCGGCGTTTTATTTTTCAACACGGTTCGTCGTTAATTTTTTATAACCCGCATTTTTGGCATAAACGGGCAACCGAGAGAAAACAATGATCTCGATACATGTCTTTCACTTTGAAATTCATTTAATGCATATTCCAATCCGCAGTACGGCCACACATATATGTCGAGCTCGATCGGACGGAAAACCTCGCTCCGTTCGCCTGTCGAGCGAGCGAGGGGCAGAGACTTTTCCCCCACCGAGCTACCCATTCGACTCGCGCGGCTACAAGGGAATCTGCAACCTCGACAGAGGCGATGATCACGAAATCATACTCCCGAACTCGCCGCCGCGATTTAGCGCCATTTACGAGGCACGCCGAAAAGGGCCGCGTTGTGCATCTCCCCACTAATTTCTGGGAACAGTGTCCCGAAACAAGGTTCCGCATCAGCGGCGCTGCGGTAGCTCGCATCAATGTGCTATATATACAATTATGTTTTGCGCATGGGCTGTTATCAGCTGGCTGTGTTTTAATTGGCTGTCATAATAGCTGACAATTCTAATTTTCTTAACCTCAATTCATTTTATGAATCAATGTCCTGTAGTTGTAGTAGTGCCTTAAGCAGTTTCTACATTTAAGTCGTAGTCCAATTAGCCACCTAGTTACGAAAAAAAACACCGCTAAAATGCCATAACAATTTATATCCGACGTAAATATAAATTCCATTCAAATGTGGTCAGGTGGCCCAGATTATAGTGTGTAAAGTATGTAAAAAATGTCAGCGACTGGGACATGCGAGTGTGAATTGTAACCTCACATACCACTGCGTTAAGTGTAGTGCTTCACACGAACCCGGAAGATGCACTTTAAGGGGCTAAACCAGTGTGACACTTTCAAAAAATCGATTTTTTTGCCTTTTTCGACAGTTTATACTTTCAAGAATATCGTTATCATTTATATAATTTATGTCAATATCATTTTATGTTGCAAAAATCGATAGTTAAATCTTTAAACGCGTTTTTCTCGAAATGAGATTGTTCAAATTTGCTGACATTGTAACTGAAAGAGCAATTATCGGATTGACTTGAAATTTGAACTGAGTACTCTTGAATATATTTACTCTACAATGACGTAGGATATTTTTAATTGGATGAACATTTACGATTTGGCATTGAAAAAAACGACCATTTTATAGGCAAGAAAACAGACTTTTTTCATATCTATGCCATTTTGTTAGATTTTGATATTTTTCGAAAATCCTACGTTATTGTACAGGAAATACCTTCCAGTTTAACGACCTTTTTTCCTTTTTCGGTTTCAGCTACTCAAGCGGCCGGAATCATGTCAGCAGTGGAGCAACTTTTTTTAGCGCCTCCGAAGGCAACGCATAAGTCGCTTGGACCTCAATATTTTTCTATGAAAAAATTATGTAATATAGGTCAAATATAGCCAAATATATTCTTAATTTCCCGAAACATTTAATTGAGAACATTTCTTCCAAAAAGTTCCCGAAAATCACCCAAATTTTCAGCGTTAACACTAGTATAGCCCCTTACTTAACTCATCACACAAACAGCTGTGCAAATATCAGGTTGATAAAAAAGTTTTGTCGCAATAATTTCAATATAATTTATTTATTTATATATCTTATACAAATATTTCTAATCAACAATATATTCGCCATCGGTTTCTATGACACTAGTTGGCAACTCATTTATTCCCTTTGCCCAAAACTGCGGCGGCTGGAACTCAAAGAAATTTGAAATATCCCTTCTGAGATCGTCGACGTTTTCGAAAGTTTTGTTTCTCAAATATGCCTTCAAATGTCTGAACAAATGGTAGTCAGATGGCGCGATGTCGGGAGAGTATGGTGGATGAGGAACGGTATTCCAGTGAAGCTCAGTGATTGTTTTGTGGGTTTCCTTTGCGACATGGGGTCTCGCGTTGTTGTGGAGAAGGTGCACAGTCGCGTGTCTTGGCCGTTTTTTTCTTATAGCTTTTGCCAATTCCTGGAGATTCTCGATGTATCGTGTAGAGGAGATCGTCTTACCTACAGGGAGAAAATTGTGAAACAGCATTCCCTTTGCGTCTCAGAAACAGCACAACAAAACCTTTTGTGAGTGACGATCAGATTTCAGTTGGTGTGGCGGTTTTTCTCTGATAGGAAGCCAGTAGGCTAAACGCGTTCTGTTATCATACAAGACCCAGCTTTCATCTCCCGTCACAAGATCTTCTAAAAACTCCTTGCGATGGTGGCGAAGCAGGAGAGACTGTCAGATGGTCACGCGACAGTTCTTATTGTCGTCGGTGAGATGGTGTGGTATCCATTGAGCTAGAACCTTCCTGTATCCCAAGTTGTGTAAGTGATTGACTATTGACGGTTGGGTGCAGCCAAGTTCTCTTGCTAGCTCGTGCATACTTGCTTCCGGTTTTTCTTTGATGCAGCGGAGTAATGCTTCATCATCGATGGTCGACGGTCATCCGGAACGTTCCTTATTTTCAAGGCTTGTGTCTCCAGATTTAAAACGATTGAACCAACGCTGGACTGTACGATGAGAAACTACGTTCTCGCTGAATGCATCCTGTATATTTCTAGCAGTTGTGCTTGCGTTCGTGCCGCGCCGCCACTCGTAAAAAATAATCGCTCGAAGTTGCTCCTGCGAGATCGAAGCCATTTCTGTCCACTAGAACGCGCGCTCGCCCTTTTATACCCTGTCACGCGAAAGAGTAGAAAACATTCTAGAATATTCTCGACATAGCTCGATGTCATATTGCGTCAATACGCAAAAAGACATTTTTAAAATTTTTGAGATAAAACTTTTTTATCAACCTGATAGCAATGACCCAGATCATCCAGTGAACTACAAGTGATGCCTACACTACAAGTTCAGAAAGACATTAGAGAACGACAACACATGGACAGAATTGAAACGATACACACGAAAGTCACACCGGACATATCCTATTTATAAGTTATGGCACCACCCGCAGCGACAGTAACAACACAGAGATTTTCTATGCACTAGCGAGCATCATCCGCAATATCAAAAGACTCACCGCTATCATAAGCCATCATCTTACATTTCATATTTGTTAACATAATATCAAGACTCAAAGATGTTGATAACAAAAGCCCAAAGTCTACAGTGTAACTAATAATAAGATGTGTTTCTTTGTTAAGGTTAATTTTACGCACAATATCCAAAAACTGTATGGCACCGCGCGAGGTGCTGGTTTCGATTCTCATCTCGTAAAATTTTTTTTTTCACCGACATGATTTTTTAAATTTGAAATTATTTGTCATGCCTTTTATCGGTAAATATTCCCTCGACCGATACTCTTTCAAAGTCGCCGTCGCAAACAAACAATTTGAGTGCATCAACAATCAGCCGCCATAACAGTCAATTTCACCCTGTGCACTGGCTGTATTGCTATATTTTTGGTATACGAACTACACTGCGACGCCTACAGGCTGTATTTAACACCATGTTTTAGGACGAATTTTCGGATGTTTCTTATACCGTTTCTTCATACGAAGATTAGACTCCTTCCCTATCGTCTCCTTGGATTCTCTCGTCGCACTTGTGAAAACGTGCACATTGCGTTGTCGAGATTCCGAAAAGGTAATTGGAGTTAACGGAGGTATGGAATATCGCGTTCGGAGTGATAACAGAAGTTCAAAGCAAATCGTTGTTCAACAGCCGCGTGATAAATGTAACCGATTTTAAAAATTGTGGAGACTCGTTCTCCACCAGCGCTCGGCGCCTTTTGCTCTTCCCGCTCACCCAAGCTAAGAGCAACGCTGTTTCCGCGATCTTTTTCTTCCCATACATTCTTTTTGTACTAACAATAAATAACAAGCCACGATTAAAAGCATCTGTGTCCCGAGTGTTTTTGGAACCCCGACACGCGGGGTGTATAAGTTGACCTAGAATCAAAAAGAAAAATTGAAAAATAAAAAAATTATGAGCAAAAAACTGCGAATTTTTTTTTTGAAAAAAACAAACTTCCTTCCGAGAGCTCACTATTTTTTATTTTTCTTCTTGATTCTAGGTCAACTCATACACAATATTGTACAAAGTAAAAATATGTTTGATTTTTTTGCTTCAGATCACCTGTCCGGGACTTACGACTTTCGCAAGCGAAGAATGTCATGGCCCGCGCACCGGCATACGTGGCTCCTCCCACTCCCACCACCAAGTTTTATCAAACTTTGAAAAATGTTTTGATGTTCAATAAAGGCCGCTTAGTCAACATAGTAAATATCAACATTCTATATTCAATACTTTTTGCATAAAAAATTGGTGAAAAATCGAACATTTTTTGACCCAGGAAGGCAGAACCTTCCCTTGAAATGAAAATAAATGTACTTTTCAAATAACTAATACGTTTTATTAATAAATTACAATGTCATATCATTTTGAGAGACGCTACACCTCCTTAGGTGTACACAATTATCGGACGATTTTTTAGGCAAATTTTTGGAAAGTGAAAAATTTGCCTAAAAAATCGTCAGATAATAACAAATGAACTTAGACCGGTGCGATGGTCTAGTGGTTAGCGTGCTCGCCACTAAACCAGCGGACCGGGAGGTCCCGGGTTCGAATCCCAGTCGCGTACATTTCGTCGTGAAATGTTTTTCTTCGACATTTCGCGGCGAAATAAGACTAGTTCCACGACTGGGGAGCGAACTCGATGACCGGCTGTATTGGTGTAGGTTTTCCGCAGTTTCCCTATGCCCATGACAGAAATGTCATGATGAATATAATACAGAGGGGGAAGTCGGCTGCGGCCGCAAGAGGGGGGAACAGGGAGAAAGATGGAGAAAAAAAGGAGTAAACAGTAGAGGAACGAAACGGACACAATAAGGGGAAAGAATAGGTAACAAACGCGAAAAGCGTGTACCTAAGGAAAAAAACAATAAAAAAAAATAACAAATGAACTATGCAATATAAAAAAAATCCTAGGTACTTCCATAGACAATGTATTTTTCAATATATATTCAACATTTCAAGCGAATCGGTTGAAAATTGTCTGAGTTATGTTTCCGGCCAACTTAAAAAATTCAGTTTTGAGATAAACACTGCACAGCCGCCATTTTGAAACTGATCGCTTCAAAAAATTATTGTATACAGTGGCTGATATGTATGATAAACACCCTTTTTTGTAAATTCGATTGATTTTGTGGTTTTTCTGAAAAAAATCCCAAAATCCTACTTTTTTGGCCTCTAGAGTGGCCTAACCCTTAAGCAACTATCGGATATATGGTGCTCGTCGACTATAGCACAGGAAATCAGGATCGCGGGAGGTGTAAGGACGATCTCATTTCCTTTCTCGGTCACCTTCATCGCCACCCAACCGAACGTTGGATTAGCACTGGTGCGCGAAAATTTCATTGTTCCCCACTACCCGTTTCTTGTCCAAGCAAATGCCATTTCTTCGTCGGTTAGTTACGACGATGAAGACGACGTGAACTCTCTTCCTCTCTGATCTACCCTCTCATCCTCTAGCTCTCTCCCTCTTTCGCTCTCTGCAGACGAGAAAAGGACATCCAAGATGTGGTTTTCCTTGTACGGTACTGGGGGACGTTGGTGAATTGAGACGGAGACGAGAGAATGGGCTTTCGCGTGCCCAAAACCTCACGAAAGGCCCGAGGCAACTTGGTTTCGGTTACGGGATGCGCTCGGATCGTTGGCAAATAGCGAACCAACTCAACCTCATCCCTCTCCCCACAGTGAAGCACCATCTTCCTTAGCCGTAAACTCTCCGCCCTTAATTCCATTACTTTTGAAACGTAACGCGTGGGAAATTGAGAGGGCCCTGATTCAACTCTGCGATATATATATGGGGCATTTCATGCTAAGGTGCTTCTTCCCAGGCTGTAAGTATATCTACGCAAATAGGAAGTTTTTTTCTTCTTAAGGGGTTACGTGGGTTTGAAAATTTCAAAAAAATCTTTTTTTTTTTACTTTTATTATCTAATAGTACAATATGTCTAGAATATTCTCCCAAAGTTTTACGGCTTTAGGCCACAGTAACGGGTATAAAATCATGTGCTAATTTAAATTTTTTCGTATGAAAAAGAGATTCACTCATAAAATTAATTACACATCTATTTAGTATGAATATCAAGCTGTTAGAAAATGTATATTTTTTTTCGATGTACAAAATGGCCGACTACTCGAAACTTCTCGTAACAGCTTTTTTCCAATTCGCGTGACAAATAACTTCACCAATTTTCACTCGATTTACTTAAAATTTAAAGGTATGTTCCTAATTGCATTCCGCAGAGAAGTACGTACGGAATTTCTGATTAATCGAAAACTTTTCAGTTTATGAGCAGTTTGTGAGCTGTTATGACGAAATTTTTCACTGAAAATTCCTTTTTTTAAATTCAAATACCTACAACTTTTGAATAAAATAATATTTTTTAATTCCGTACGTACTTCTCCAGGTATTCTAATGTAGATTTACGAAAATTTTTGTTTTTTGTTCTAGGTCAAAAATTCTGGATGCTAAATGTCACGCCACGGAGCACCTAAAAAAAGATAACAAAAGAAAATATTAGTAGTCTGCCATTTTGTACATCGAAAAAAAATGTATAAATATATTTTCTAACAGCTTGATATTTATACTAAATAGATGTGTAATTAATTTTATGAGTGGATCACTTTTTCATACGAAAAAAATTGTTAAATTCGCACATGATTTTATATCCGTTATTGTGGCCTAAGGCCTTTAGTCAATCGGAGTAAAAGTCGAGGAGAGAGAGAGAGAGCCTTTGGGTTATAAGCGACGCAGGTATAGGTATCACAATTTGTCAAAAACTAATGCACCGATCTTATTGAAATTTTGCACACTTCTTCAATTTAGCATTGACTAGTGATTGAACAAAGGTTTTTTTTTCATTACAGTTAATTTTGCAAGGCTTTACGCCGTGTAAATTGTACAAAAAATTGAACTATTTTGCATACAGCTCTGCAAAAATTCAAATTTAAATTTTTGAAAAATCCTTCGTTCCATCAGGAGCTAAACGTATCTACTAACAGAAAAAATTTGGTTTTTTATTTTCAAATAAAGCTATCATGAGTTATCCTGAGCATCACGAGGACACTTTTTTTAGGGGTCTCCGGAAACCAGGTCTCACCAGCTGAATTTCCCAAATTTTTGGATGATTTTTTTTAAAATATTGTCGAAATGTTGCTATTTTATCTGCTTAATATTTTGGATAAAATAATTTATATATTATTTTTTTTTTAAAAGACAAAATATTTTTTTTGCTGCGAAACCCACGTAACCCCTTAAAGACTAATGTAAAAAAATACCATATAAGAGCCAACAGTAGTAATAAAACATACCCGACGTCTCCAAAATGGTAAAGAAATCTTTCCTTTTAAAAATAAATCATGAAACTCAGTATTTCCACCCTTAAATGTAGTAAAACGGCTCGGGGAAAAACTATACTCTTCCATTAGCCATTGTAAGTGGGCTGCTCGAGGAAGAAGGAATTATTCAATTTATCGTTGACATGGTTTTTTTATTTACTAAAAAAACATTTAGCTGTTTGGCTAAAAACAGTTTAGAAACTAGGGGAAGAAAAAGTTGTTTACAGAAAGCAAATTTTCATTCAGGAATGATGGGTCACTTCTGGAAAGACGGACACCGGCCAAGTTGGCATGAAATTGGCCATATGTGTATCTATAAGAAATTCTCGCATCGACCCTCTGGCAACTCCACAGCTATTCTTACTCGTTCCCTCCAGGGTCTCTCTTCCGGTACTGGGTCTCGCTATATACTTGATTTCTCTTGTCCCCCGAGAATCTGGTCTCATTCGTCAGTAATGGATGCGGAATCTTTGCAAGCTCCGAACACGAGAGACAAAAAGTTCTCGGCGTGTTAATACAGTTAAAGGGCGAGTGTGATTTGTACCGAAACTCGTATATCCGGCCGCTTCGTCCTGAGGTAAAAGCCAAGTGGACGTACGTTGTTAGGATGCACCTTCTTTCGGGATGATCATTTTGTACATTCGATATGTGGAAAAATGGTCATCCTTTTCTTCAAGTCTTGCTTGGTCTTTCTCTTCTTTTCCGTACTCTTGTCCCTTTTTTCCTGTATTCGTTATTTTCTTATTGACCTGCTAGAGGCCTTAGTGATCAATGTGGAAAATGAGCTGGGACCTTGGTCCACCTCCATATTCCCCAGCCTCATAAGAAGCCCCACAAATATAATCGGGGAGATACCTTTGGGCTAGAACAAAAATTTGCTGATTTTCATGATTCTTTTCAAAAGGAACGATTTCTTCACCATTTTTAAGATTAAGGGCATGTTATATTGCTACTTTTGGTTGTTAAATAGTATTAGTTTTTTTATTAATCTTTAAAAATGGCGAACGGAGGACACGGTCTTCGGTACTGCATTTTTAAAACGGGCTTGACGTATAGCTAAAAATTAATCGACCGATTCTGATGAAAATTGGTATAAACCTTTCTAACCTTATTGGCTAAAACATGATCCTCAGTTTCCGGATATTAAAAAAAAGTCTTTTTTTGCAAAATGTAGCCATTTTTCGGAAAATTCAATCTTTTTGTTTCAAAGCGTACCATTTAATCGGTTTTCAACATTTCTCACTTTCTCTCGGCTCATATTCTGCGTATGAGTTTTAATGAAAGAAAAATCTTCCTTTGTTTCAGTTGAATCCCGCCGATGCTACATGTCACGCCTTCTGGAAACATCCGCCGCAACCCGTTTATAGATTTAGTAGCTATAAACGTTTATAGTTTAAAGTTAAACGTTTAAAGTTTATAGTTTTAGCAATTTTGAGGGATTTTTTTAAACTAAGAAATAATTATTCTACAATTACCGACAGAGGTGGGCGCGCGGTCGGTGTGCGAGCTCGGCGGTCACTGAAGTTAAGCAGCATTGAACGGTGTCAATACTTGGAACGGTGACCGCTTGCCCGTGCACTGGTTTGCGCGTCACCCTCTGAGCGGGAGGCAGTTTGTCTGAGTTTCTGATGGTAATACAACTGAAACTGAGACAAATATAGCAGCCTGTATCAGCCCAGGTTTTCCGCAATTTCCCTGGGCCCTCGTGAAAATGCGATACAGTAGTGCATTAGGAAAGAGTGGCTGCGGTCAACACTCTGGGCGGGAGGGAGGGGGGAACTCTGGGAGGATTGTGAATGTCGGAAGGAATAAAGGAGGGGATGGTAAAAGGAGAAGGACCCCGGACCTCTGAAGAATGCGTATTAAAAAAAAATTATTCTACAAGTATCAAATTTTAGGTATACTGCAATGGTATATTTAACTATACAAAACAATTTTTTTTAATTGATTCATCATCAAAACGACGGAGCTGTGGCAGAGTATTACAGCAAGGTCACCGCGAGAGTTGCGAATCGGCAGATCGTTGCAGTCTAGTTCTCCGTAGACTTTGGTTTGCAAACATCATTGTATAGTTTCTATGTGACGGTGATTAAAATGGAGAAAATGAAAATTTAGGAAAATGGCACGCATTTACAAAAAAAAAAACATTTCACGCAACATTTCCGTAAAATGTGGATTAAAAAGGTAGTTTTTTTTTTCAATTTTTCAAAAACAATTTTCGTCAAGTAGAAGGTACTTATATTATCAATATTTCTACCAAGTTTCAATTCAATCGGCTTAATAGTTTTTGAGTAATCCTACACGCCAACTTCGGTAATTCAGTTTTGAGAAAAACGCGTTTGAAGTTCACGCCCGCTCCGAATCGGAGCGGTGAGCCACAGCGTTGACGGGCTGTAACGTTTGAAGTTTTACGAATTTTGCTTTGAAATGTCGGGAAAATATTCTACATATATAGTTCTATCGTTTAAAGAAAAAAAAATAAATCGATTTTTCAAACGTTGTAAATGCATATGCCGCCTTAAGGAGAGAAAGGAAAAAGTTTTAATTTTTACGGTCTGTAAAAATTATTACGTACGGGGATAGCTGTTCACGGGCTGTGAATAGGGATATCGCGTGCCTAGTTTGTGACTCGAGGCTGGAGTTTTATACTCATCTCGGTCGCCAACGCTTACGGAAAAGGATTTCGCCCGACGCCTACTATCGGCCAGCGCACGTACTAGCGCGAGGCAGGCTCGGGCCGGGTCCGTTAGGAAGGGAGGTATTCTCATAGGGTAATATAAATTTTAATTCCACGTAGCGCGCCAAATTTTAATTACACGTTCCGTGTCATAGCGCGGCGGCTATGACACGTCGGCCTAAATGCTAAGTGTCATAGCACGTGCCGCACAATTTTTCCTTAGACATTAATAAATCTGTTTCACGAGTGCGCGGTGAGGGGAGTCTGTTTTTGCAGGTGCGTGAACGACGGACCGAGTGCGCGTAATTCACATGGCGGACACGGGGGTCTAGGATAATGAGGTGAGTATGAAACGAATAATAAACCAACCTAAAAACTAAAAAAAAATGAAAAAGCATTTAAACAATCTTGTTTAAGAAAGGATTTCATACAGAGAGTACGGTGACCGGGGAGATAGACCTACGCACTAATCGTTGCCATCGGTAGGCTTCTCTTCTCCGGCCCGACTTGTGTGCTTAACCATCCGGGTGTTAACTGTCCCCTTGACCCTTGCAAGTGCGGCGAGGTTCACCGGAGACTCGTCGCTGGCAGAATAGCCCGGGGGACCAACGTCGATGACGCTGCGACGGCGAGGGACCCTGGCTTACCCCGAAAGACCTCTGTGTGGCCTCGGCGACGGTGGATAGGCCTGGTGGACCATCGGCGAGACCCCTCGTCGGTAGAATGCCCTGATGGGCCGTCGGTAAGAGACGTCGATGATAACGTGCCCTGGGGTATCACCGACAGAGCAGTACCCCGAGGGCACTTGACGGAGGCGGCCTGCGAGTGATTATTTTGCCAGCGGGATCATTCATGCCGCCGTAGTAACCGTTTTTATTATGTTTGCGGGTAGAGGAGCGGAACCGAGGAAGATTAGGGGAAAAAATTGACTGCGTCGAAAGGCTCGGACAATAATGTAACAGCCAAAATTAGTAATAAAACATACCCTAAGTGTCAAAAAGAGTGAGGGAATCTTTCCTTTAAAAAAAAATCATGCAAATCAGCAATATTTTCCTGGCCTAAAAGTACCTCCCCCCTTAAACATAAAAAAAATTAGATAATTAATCACTACGCAATAATTAATGCGAATAAAGTATTTCTAAAGTTATCTCAATTTGATATTACATTTCAAAAATTCCAAATGGCGAATTAAAATTCAAATGACCATTTAGATTTCGAATTTCTATCTGCTATTTCAAATTTGGCGCAGGCAGAGTCAAATAAAAAATCGACATTTAAAAAAATTTCAAAATATGTAGAATTAGACGACAGTTACAAAGACTCTAATTGGTTTTTGTCAAAATTCAATCTCGTTATATACTGTATTCCACACCCGTTCCTCAAGTATTGCAGACGTATGTAACTAAATGTAATGACAGTAGAATGTTAGTAAACTACAGAAACCCGGATACTAAATATTTTGAAAAAGTTACAGCCCCAAAACGTCTTTGATTTTTCAATTCATACTTCAACCAATTAATTCATTCACAGATTTTGACCAAACGGAATACCAACATACCCATATAGGGTCGCTTGTCGTAACAAAAATGCACACATTCAGCCATTAAACGGTTTGCTGATAATCGGCCAATAATTCGTCGACCAGCATTGGGGTACTGTAAGCGGATGAACGGCTGGTCAGATCTATTCCAGCCATTGATGGTTTGTTTTTGGGCGTTTTGCAAATGCAGGTCGTTAAACTGAAATACGTGAAAACAAGGGATAAGGTTTCGAAAAGCATATCCCACTGATGAAGCTGACATTTGTCACAGACCTTTTTAATATTCTAAGAGAACCTTTAAAAGGATATAGGCGACTAGCAATAGTTTTCGATATATCGTATATTGATAGTTATTTATTGTACTGCGCTCCTACTATACTACATAATCCTAAACAAACCCATCCCACATGGTAAGTGATATGCACGTACGGGCGAGCACTGTTTGCCAGGAAGCAGCGAGGCCGGAGGAGTAGGGGGTATCTATCGGATATATATATATATATATATATATATATATATATATATATATATATATATATATATATGCTCATATGGCGTGAAATAATAAACTTTACAATGCGATATATCGAAAACTATTGCTAGTCGTCAAAAATCCGTTAACAGTTTCTCTTAGGATAATGAGAGGAAGTTCGGTGCAAAATTTAGCCTCGATCAGAGGAGTATGCTTTTCGGAACTTCACCCAAAACGAGCGAGTTATTTTCACAGCCTAAATGGACCAAAAAAATTCTCGGTAAAATTTAATGTCAAGAATAAAATTATCGGCATAAAAGTAAGGAATGAACAAACGAAAAATTCTGCAAGTGTTCGGATAGCTAGGTGAGTAGGACACTCAACACTAGAACGAAAGACGTAGCTTCGATCCCGATGATAGGTAAAAATTTGAACAATGCAGAAAGCATTTTCAATGCAATTATTGTATGTACATGGACATAAGTAAAGCATAAGAAAACAAAAAAAATACTACCAGGATTTTTATATTCATAATTTGTAAATTTTTTCTTTTTTCATTTCCGGCAGCTGTTGCTGGGCCAATACCGTCCCACTTACATAGCCATTACCGCGCCATCGTTTTTCTCTGGCAACTAGTCGTGGACCATTACTGCGCCGATTGTAAAACCCTATTTGGAATACCTTGGACTCCATTCCCGTTCCTGTAGAAAACTGGATCCCGATTACCATTTGAAACCAATTTCGATCAAAATCACGAAAAAAAAGATCGTCACGAAAGCAAAGGTTCCATTATGAAAATTGTGCGCAATTAAAAAAAAAACGTTGAACGTGCCATCCCTCGTGAAATTGTACCCAGTTTCATAGAAAAGATATTCAAGGTGTTGAAGCACAAAAATAAGTTTCTGTTTCTGGGCCTTTCGGCATCCCCTCCGCGCGTCTTCCATTGTCCAAGCGCGGCCGAACTCAAGGGTCTCTCGCTAACGCTTGAAACGAGAGCACGTACTCAAATATTCGACTCGCTGTACGCGATTGTGCCAAAATATTCGACTTGCTGTACGCGACAAATTATCAAGAGAAAATATAGTCCACTGCGAATAAAATAAAAAGTATCATCGATTTTAGAACCCTTCCGTGGCGAATTAAGTCGTTAAGAAAGATTCGCACCCCAAATAGGCATCCTGAGCTTAAAACCTTTGGCGTCACGTTGATGTTGCTTCGCACCAAGTTCCTGAGGAGAACAAAGCGTCAAAACCTCAACATTTTCTGGTCCTTTGAGCCGGATGAACATATAATTCATCTGGATTCCATAAAAATCATCGGGTTTTCGTCAAGAGTGGCCAAAACCAACAAATTCGCATCGATCGAGAAAGACGAAACGTCTGCCCAGCAGCGAGCAAAGAATCGCCTGCTACGAGGAAACAAAGGAATGAGTGAGACAGCGAGGCAACAACGTGAAGACGCAGAGACCAACGATACACAAGGCATCGCACGATCGCGAGATCCCTCCCCGCGCCTTTAGCTCAGAGTTCGTATCCATACTCGTAAACATAACGTCCGTTGCGTCTTCTCTTATTTCAATATATTCGATATCGAGTCTTTTCGGGAGTGATTGTACGATGGACGACGAAACTCGTGTGCTCGTTCAAAGGCGTACAACAATTAAACCGCAATTGACACGTTTCCAAACGTATTTGGAAAAATGGGCCGAGCGAGCCGACGAGCAACAATTATTTGAGAGGTTGCAAAAAATAAAATGCACTTGGGAATACTTTGAAGAAATTCAAGGTCAAATAGAGGCCACGGCAGGGAATAGATAGCCTTGAAAGATCTAATTTCGAGGATACATATTCTGACTTAGTGACGCGCGCTGAATGTCGACTTGCGACGCTCAGGCAGTATCATTGAGAGTAGTTCCACGTCGGTGCCGGCGCCCGTAGTTCACGGCACGGCTACGAACATAAGGTTACCCACGATTAACCTGCCGGCCTTTAGCGGCAAATATGAGGAGTGGATGGGTTTTCACGACAATTTCAAGTCCATTGTTCATGATAATCCAAATCTTGCACCGGTACAAAAATTACAATATCTGAGATCATCACTAACAGGCGAAGCCTCACACGTGATGATATGATAACCGCCGAGTCATTGTTCATAGTCACATCCGAGCCCTTTTTGATATGCCGGCAATATCGAAAGAGTCTGCAACGCAGCTAGGATCGTTAGTAGTTGCCGCGCTAAAACACACCCGAGCCCTCCAATCTCTCGGTGAACCCACTGACTCTTGGGACGCATTATTATTACATTTAATGACGTCCAAATTAGATCGAAACACTCACAAGGAGTGGGAGCGCTCGCTCGAGGGCACTGACTAAATTACCATCAAAAACTGAGTTTTGGAAGTTTTTAAGAAATCGTTGTCACGGTCTGGAGAGCGTAACCTAAAAGGCACCCAATGTGCTAAGGAGTCCATCGCGCGTTAATAACCCTCGTTCGAATACGAGCCAAAAATCGAAGAAATACGAGGGAAAATTGGAATGCGCGTTTTGCAAATAAAGTCATAATGTTTACCAGTGCGAGCAATTTATCAAATTAGATCAGACTTCGAGATCTGCTACGGTAAAGTCACTGGGTCTATGCTTCAACTGCTTGAAATCAAAACACGTAGCAACGGAGTATAGGGTCGGTCCGCGCAGAAAGTGCAAACGTTAGCACAACATCTTTCTTCACGTTGAAAACGATTATAGCGCGCAAATCGCGACGAGTTCGAACTCGGTTGACACGACACTGAGTACAAGCCTTCAGTCTTTAGTCGCGACTCAAGTATTGCTGTCCACCGCGTTGGTGTTCATGCTGAATGACAAGGATGAGCCCATCAAACGTCAAATATTGTTGGACAATGGATCTCAATCAAATTTCGTGACTGAGCGCTGTTGTATCATTTTAAACATCGAAAAGAAAAAAGTAAACGTGACAGTCTCGGGTTTTAATCAAAGTGTGACAACGATCAGGCACTCCATCAAGGCGAGTATAAAATTCAGGGATGGACGTTTTAGCACGAGTCTTACATTTTTGGTAGTATCAGAAATCACCGAGAGACTTCCAACTCAATCGTTCGATCGCCGCGATGTTAGCCTTCCAAAAAACATTACCCTAGCAGATCCAGAATTCTGTACCCCATCGGAGATCGATGCGCTTGTCGGGGCTGAGCTGTTCTATCAACTCCTACGCGTAAAGCAAATCAGAGTCCACAATACTGACCTAATCTTGCAAAAAACTCGGCTTGGTTGGGTGGTTTCGGGACAAACACAAACTCGGGAACAATCCGAAAAACGCGTCACGTGCAATCTGGCCGTAGACGCTCTGAGCGCCCAAGTAGCGAAATTTTGGGAAGTTGAGAGTATTCCAAATACCATACATCTTTCTAGCGCGAAACGAGTGTGCGAGAAACATTTCGTCGAAACTCACTCGAGAACTGAAAACGGACGGTATGTGATTAGGCTACCGTTTAACGAGAATAAATCCGAGCTCGGTGACTCGTATCAAACAGCAGCCAAAAGATTGTATTCATTATAAAACGATTGGATCAGGACCCTGCGACTTATAAAGAATATTTGCAATTCCTCAACGAGTATGAAAGGTTAGGCCACATGACGACGGTACCCCATGTCGAGTCAAGTCAAGGCAGATACTTCATCCTGCATCACCCCGTCATCAAACGCGAGAGCCACACCACGAAGCTGCGCGTCGTGTTCGATGCCTCGACAAGGAGCTCCACCGGAGTCGCACTCAACGACGCACTGATCAACGGTCCGACCATCCAAGAGGACCTATTTTCCATTGTCACGAGATTTAGAACTCATCGCTACGCCCTCAGTGCGGATATAGAACAAATGTACCGTCAAATAATTGTTCACCCAGGTGATGCCAAGTTTCAGATGATTCTGTGGCGCAACAGCAGCACGAACACCATCAGAGCCTTCCAGCTAAACACGGTGACTCACGGCACCGTTCCGGCGTCGTTCCTCTCCACCCGTGTACTTCGACAGCTGTCGTACGATGAACGAGAATGTTCTCCTTCGGCGTGCAGAGCCATTCGGCACGATTTCTACGTCGACGACTTGCTCACTGGTAGATCGAGCCGCGAGGAGGCTCAAACTGCGGGATGATATCATCATGCTCTTTTCCAAGGGCGGCTTTCACCTGAGAAAATGGAGCTCAAACGCCGCGAGTCTTCTTGACACGTTCCAGGAGAGATCAAATGATCCTCACATATGTTTGAGCGATTTGCAAGCTCAAAAAACGCTAGGCATTTACTGGCACCCTCGTGATGACAAGCTCATGCACGTCGTAAAACCCTTCGTGGAGGTGAAGCGAGCAACCAAAAGGACTATGTTGTCGCAAGTTGCATCGCTATTCGACCCGCTCGGTCTATTGGGCCCCGTTAATGTAAGGGCTAAAATAATGTTGCAGGCTTTGTGGCAGATCAAACTGAATTGGGACGAATCAGTTCCGCTGGAGGTCCTAGACAAAATACGTGGAGGGATTCGAGGAAATAAACCGGTTCGCCGTTCCTTGTCAAATTATCGGTGAAAACGCGCTGAAATTACAGCTGCATGGATTCTGCGATGCGAGTGCGGCCGCTTACGGGACTGTCTTATACTTGCGATCCATAACTCCTTCGAGAGCGCACACGATACGACTAATGTGTTCGAAAACCCGTGTTGCGCCGATAAAAAGGGCATCTCTGCCACCACTCGAGTTGTGCGGAGCGGTGCTTCTCGGGCGACTGTTCAAAGGCATCGTGCAGCCATTGAGGATAATACCGATTCCACCATCGCACTTCACTGGATTCAAACGTCATCCCATAAATTGAAAACTTTCGTGGCCAACAGAGTCTCGCAGATTCAAGAAGATACCATCGTCGGAAAATGGCGACATGTGCCATCACAAGATAATCCGGCGGATGCCCTGTCGAGAGGGCAGTTGCCAGCGGAATTTGTGAGCAACGATCTCTGGCAAAATGGTCCAGTTTGGTTGTACGAGGATGATCAAGCTTGGCCTCCGAATTTGATATCAGACATCGAAGTACCCGAACTACGTTCAACGGTCGTCATGGTTGCAACCAGTGACATCAACCTGCTGACAAGATTCTCGTCGTTTAAAAGAATGAAGAGAGTAATTGCGTGTTGTTTGCACTTCGCTGCAAATTGCCGATCACGTAAGTCAAATTCGGAAAATCTTCGTTCAGAAGAAATCGAGCAGGCTGAAATTTGTATAATACGTTTAACCCAACGATCCGCGTTTGAAAAATAAATGAGTCAGTTGATTGAAAATCACTCGCGCGATAAAAAAAGTAACATTCAATCGCTCAGTCCGTACGTAGACGAGAACGAAATAATTCGCGTCGGCGGTCGACTGAAACACTCGGATTTAGAAATTGATAAGGAACATCAGGTATTATTGCCGTCCGACAGTCATGTTACTCGAATATTCAACCGCGAAACACATCTTGAGTTATGTCACGCTGGAGTCCAAGCGACGTTGTACGGTGTACGGTGAAAATACTGGTCATTGAACGGAAAAAATCGAGTTAAAGAAATAATTTGTAGTTGCGTGTGTTGCGTACGATGGAAGTCTGCGACTCCAAACTATTAAATGGGTGACCTACCGAGATCTAGAATAATGAGTACGAGACCTTTCGAAAATGTTGGGGTCGATTTTTGCGGTCCGTTCTTCATTAAAGAAAGGAAGTATCGTAATTGTAATAAGTTAAAGGTCTACGTAGCTGTTTTCGTATATCTGGTAACGAAGGCTGTGCATATTGAAATTGTTAGTGACCTCACGAACGAGGCATACATAGGAAGCATAAAACGATTATTTGCGCGTCGAGGTAGAGCGCGAATCATCCAATCGGACAATGCGATAAATTTCGTGGGAGCAAAAAATCACTTAAATGAAATGTACGAGGTCGTTCATAAAAAAGAAAGTCAACAGGAGATCTCGCGATTTCTTTCGATCCAACGGATAAAATGGTCGCTTATACCGCCTCGCTCACCGCATTTCGGGGGTATTTGGAATGCATTTGTAAAGTCTTTTACGCACCGTATGCGGCGCGCAATCGGGAACGCTCTATTCACCTTCGAGGAACTAAATACTTTCGTGATAGAGGTTGAAGCAATCCTTCATTCGAGGCCGCTCACTCTACTGTCGTCCGATCCTAACGACCTACTCGTTTTAACTCTTGCTCATTTTTTAATTAATACATCTTTATTGTGAATTGCTGAACATGATTTCACAGGAACAAACCCGAACCGATTGTCGACCTGGCAGCACATACAGAAGGTAAAACAGCACTTTTGGCAGCGCTGGAGAAAAAATATTTGAACGAACTGCAACAGCGTGTCAAATGGTCCAAGGGGAGAGCCTCGTGTATCAAGGTAGACGATTTAGTAATAATCAAAGAGGACAATACTCTTCCGCTACTCTGGGTAATCGGCAGGGTAGAAAAGGTGCATCCGGACGACGACGGGATCGTTCGCGTCATAACCGTTAGAACCGCGAATGGAACGTACAAACGCTGTGTAAAGAAAATCGTTCTACTTCCGCTAGAATAAGTTATATTATAAGTTATTTTTTATTGCGAAATAAATTTGAGTTTAGGTTGGTCAATGCTTCTCGTCGTTTTCTGTTATTTTTGAACGTATCGTTCAAAGGCTGGTGGCATGTTGAAGCGCAAAAATAAGTTTCTGTTTCTGGGCCTTTCGGCATCCCCTCCGCGCGTCTTCCATTATCCAAGCGCGGCCGGACTCGAGGGTCTCTCGCTAACGCTTGAAACGAGAGCACGTACTCAAATATTCGACTTGCTGTACGCGATTGTACCAAAATATTCGACTCGCTTTACGCGACATCTTACCAAGAGAAAGTACACTCCACTACGAATAAAATAGAAAGTATCATCGATTTTAGAACCCTTCCGTGGCGAATTAAGTCGTTAAGAAAGATTCGCACCCCAAATAGGCGTCCTGCGCTTAAAACCTTTGGCGCCACGTTGATGTTGCTTCGTACCAAGTTCCTGAGGAGAACGAAGCATCGAAACCTCAACACAAGGAGATAAACCGCGGAAGCAATGAAATAAAATTTGAGCAAACTGAGTTTCTCTCGCCTTGACCACGATCACATAGTGGATCTTTGTTCCTGATTTTGTGAAATTGGGTCCCCGCTGAGATACACATGTTAACGGTATACATACATACATGTAAATATATATATAGCATCGGTTGAAATACCACTTCCATCAACCTCCACCTTTCTTTCGCTGATAAGCCGCCTAGCAGCGGTGGTAACGGAGGATGGAGGCATGATATGCTGCTGTGTTTGGAAGCAGATGCGCTAAATAGCCCGCGGGGAGACTCGAGCTTGTCTACAGCCGTTTAGATCGCAGCTCACTTTGCCACCCCTTTCGAGGCAAGGGGTATCACTCTAATGGCGTATGGTGAAACCTGATACGAAATCTTTGGCACGCGGCCGATCTTGCATCTCGGAAAAACTAGCCACCCCTACACTAGCGAAATGCGCCAGATAGGTATATGAATAAAGAAGAAGAAAAACAGACCGTGAGGGATACAACAACCTACTGAAGGCCTTATATACGCGATTTCGCCGATTTTCGAAGGTACTTTTCTAGACGCGGTTAAAAAAAGATGACGCATATATTGAAAACATTTTTTTTACAGATCATTTATGCACATGGTTAAAAATATGTTTAAAAAATCAGAAATGTTAACCAATGGCGGAGATATAACATACTAAAGTAATGTGTTTTTTTGCGCGCGCGTTGATGGTGAAAGTTCTCTGCATCGATGTGGGTGACTGAAAAAAAATTAATATATTTATAATTGCATAATGAATGTATCTTTCGAATGAACCAACAATATTATTAAAAGGAATTATTATAATAAAAAATCGAAACATAACATTTTTTTACTCAATTTTCTGTCGGTATTTTATTTTTTATATTTTTTGTGTCATTGAAATGTTTATTTCTGTGGTTCACACGATATGTGATGATACTAAGAATATGTTGTAAAAATTTCAAAGCGATCTGAATCTTCGTTCAAGAGTTAGAATTTTCGAGGTTAAAAAAAGTGAATCGTGGATAAACGGCTTTGAAGTTGGCGGTCGGGTACGCCGCGTGCCTTACGCTCTAAATGCTGTAACTTTAACAATTTTTTGAATTTTTCAATTCTGTAAAGCTTTAAATATTCCTAACCGTTCGGGCTAATGGAATCATAAATAAATTAAAAATGAAAATTTTAGAAATTTTTCGTATATGTAAGACCTGAAGGGGAAAGCATTGTCGTCTGGACTTGATTTCCAACTGGAACCGCATAAAATTGTGTGCCTGATAAATCAAGATGGCAAAGTGCTTCTTTTATCATCCGTGTCGATAGCAGTCAGCACCTACGAGGCGCTTAAGGCATTCTTTTCACGAACCCGAATATTTAACAATTAACTGGTTTTCGTCTATAACCAGGTAAAAATACATCCCAGTATGGTGGTAAAACTTTAAGCCAAGTTACCGAACTTTTAAGGAGGAGGCCTTTTGCCTCGCGGCGAGGAAAAAAATTGCTGATTTTCATGATTTTTTGAAACGGAAAGATTTCTTCACCGTTTTTTAGAATAAGGGTATGTTTCATTACTACTTTTGGCTATGGCATGCTTTTAGCATGGTTAAAAAAAAGTTATTAATATTTTAAATGACACGTTCTTCTAAACTGCATTTCCAAAAATGGCGTGACGTATAGCTGAAAAACTAATCAACCGATTCTGCTGAAATTCGACATAAATCTTTCTAGCCTTATTGTCTAAAACATGACTACATGTTTTTGAAAATATCAAAAAAAGTATTTTTTAAAACGCACCATTTCATCGATTTTCAACACTTTCAAAGATGAATACAAAAAATACCACGTCACAGCTAAAAGTAGTAATAAAACATACCCTAAGTTTCAAAACGGGTGAAGCAATCTTTCCTTTAAAAAAAAAATCACGAACATCAGCAATTTTTCCCCCGCTCTAAGGTATCGCCCCCCTTCAATTCAGAAAGACCATAGTCTATAACATTTCCCACTGTATGACCGAATGATTCTTTGATATTTGTATCCATCAGTTAATAACAAATGGTTGAAGGTGTTTTGTTTCTCAAAAGTCAATTTTTTTCTACCGCTCCCAGTTTCCCATTTGTCAAAATTTCATAGAAGTATCCGGCCATACGAAAGTTTCATTACTATACTAAAAGTCCATTCTCTTACTTTTCATTTCAGATCATTTTAGTCGCCATAAGCACCTACTCCGATTGGCCGTACAGCGGCACTTTTTTCAAATAACAATAACTTCATTGTTTATCAATGTTTTTGATAAAAAATACTCCAACTTGGCAAGACTATTGATTGTGCATAAATTCCAACCTCGCCATCCCAATACTCTTATCAGAAAATGAGTGAGCATCGAACTATTTCTTGGGCCCCGAGTTTGTGCCGACCAGTTAAATCAAAATAGGGACGTGAAATATACTTCATCTAGTTAATTCGAACAAATGATTACTCTCCGTGTACGGATTTTCGTCCGTATCCCAATGTGTGATTATTACATGAATTTTTTTGCAAATAACCCTCGCACCAATTAATTGGAAAACTCACATTAGCATATACTCCATTTTAATTACAAAAACTCATAAACGAGCACTTTTCAGGCTCCTGTTCTTTCGTCCCGTTATCTCGTTTATCCACGTACTCTGACACAAGCGTTTCTATTAAAATATAATGTACGGATTTTATTACGGCAAAGAAAACATGAAAATCCTTATCGCACATCAGATTTGTCATGCTCGTGTCTCACCCTCATACAAACACACCACCCCACGCACACATACACCCACACACACGGGCACAGAGTGTGCGTGCGCCGCTTGTTAGGCGTTGTCCTAACAGAACGCGATTACGCGACCATCGCAAGTTTACGCGAATTTTGTTCGTTCGAACCCGCGATCAAACATACAGGTGTCGATTACATCGCGCGAATGTAAGTTAGGACGCCTATTCGACACCTGTAGGTGGTCGCGGAATCGCGTTCTGTTAGGACAACTCTTTAATTCCTTTGCTTTTATTCGTATTAAAAATATTGTGGCCGTGGTGAATAATTTTCAAATTTCCCTTATAACATATGGCGACGTCAGCTGCAGGTATGTACTATATTTTTATAATTATAATTTAGTGAAATTACGTACCACGATGAATCATACCGCTGAGAAATCGATATTGTAATATTTTATGAAAACATTGTATTTTCTAGAAACATGCAAAATTTTAGTTGTGTATCGAGGCATATTGAGTACTTTTGTATGATTAAATAGTTTTGTTATTAGGCAACTTCAGCACGTTGGATTTTTTTGCGATATTTTGCGATTTCGGCTTAAGGCCTTATTGACGCGAAAAATTTCAGAATTTCTCCTTTTTTATTTGTTTTTGATTCCATTAGCCTGAACGGTTAGGAATATTTTAACCTTACCAGAATTGAAAAATTCCAGAAATTCCAAAAATAAGGTGAGATTGCATTTACAATAGATACCGCGCAGTGCGCCCGACAGCCAACTCCAAAGCCGTTTTTCCACGATTCACTTTTTTGAATCTTGTGAGGTTCTAACTCTTGAACGAAGGTTCAGATCACTTTGGAATGTTTACAACATATTCTTAGTATCATCACCTATCCTGTGAAGCACAGAAACAAAAATTTCAATGACACAAAAAAATATTTAAAAAAAATCCCAACAGAAAATTGAGTGAAAAAATTTTAAGTTTCGAATTTTTATTATAACAATTTTTGTTTTATTATACTGTTGGTCCACACTGAAGATACATTCATTATGCAATTAGAAATATGTTAATTTTTTTCAGGCACCCAAATCGACGCCGAGAACTTTCACCATCGACGCGCGCGCAAAAAATACATTGCTTTAAGTACTATAGGTTTGACATGTAATGCCAATTTGATTTTACGTGCTGTACCTAGCTTGTAGCCCTAAGAACACGGGCCCCGCGACCTCGGGGTCGGAGAACGCCGACCACAGCGGCGAGTATGTGCACGCACACGCTACGCCTTCCAGTTCGCTTTAGGAGGCAGATCCTAATGCAACTACTGGTCAAGCCGAGTGACTTTTTAACACTCTAACAACTCTGCAGGTTGCTGCCCGAGCTAATAAAAACGTAGCTCACCCGTCGGGTGCCCTGACCAGCATGCGGCCCAACCACTGCCACCACGGAACCAACCACAATCGGCCAGTGACCGGCGGGTAGGACGGCGGGCAGACTAGCCCCCATGATACCAATCAGGATCATTGGTCAGATCCTCGTGCGTACGATTACTCGCACCACTTCCAATTGACGTGTCCGTGCCCACGAAGGCCGTTGGCAGGTCCAGGAGGGCCTGCCAACGGGCCAGAAGGTGTGAAAGGGAGTATGAGCAAAAGAGGAACGAGCATACACGAATGCTTGCGGAGTTCAAAAGAGAGATATGTAGAGTGAAAGAAGACAATTGGCGACAGTTTGTCAGCGTGACTGGGAATCAGGACCCATGGAGTACCGTATTTAGAATATGTATGGGGAAATGTAATCGTGAGAGTCTGAGCTGTGTGAATGTGCCGGGTGGTGTTACAACTACCTGGCGTGAAAGTGTAGATGCCCTGTTGGACAGGTTCTTTCCGACCGCTGGTGTGGTTGGCCCTGGGCCCGTGGTGCCAGAGGCACCACGGGACCGGGGCGGGATGGATGAAGGGGATGTCCCCGGGCCTGGGGTGCCTCTGGGGCCACGAGACTGGGAGGGTGTGGATGAGGGGGGTTTTGAGTGGGAGGAGATAGAGGCGACCGTAGAGAAAATGAAGCTGCGTATGGCACCTGGGCTGGATGGAGTGTATACGGAGGTGTTGCGAATGATACACCGAGCGATTCCGGAATGGCTGAAGAGAATATGTGACTTGTGTTTGCTGACAGGCCGTTTCCCCAAGGAATGGAAGAGTGCGCGATTGGTAATTCTGTTGAAGTCGCCCGAGAGAGTGAGGTCGGATCCGGGCTCGTACCGGCCCATCTGCCTCCTCTCGGTGCTGGCGAAGGTGCTGGAACGAATGATGGTTGAGAGAATTGTGAGAAGAGCAAATGGAAGAATGTGTGATGCGCAATACGGGTTTGTTAAGGGAAAGTCAGTGGAGCATGCTTGGGAGAAAGTGAAAGGGTATGTAAGAGAATGTGAGAGCAAGTATGTGCTGGGCGTGTTTGTCGACTTTAAAGGGGCGTTTGATAACCTTGAGTGGCTGCGAGTGACTGAGAAACTCCGCGACTGGGGATGCGAGGAAGAGCGACTGTGGTGTGATTACTTCCATGAAAGAAAGGTGTGCGTGATGGGAGCGAATGAGAGGGTGTGGAAGGATGTCCGCCGTGGCTGTCCACAGGAGTCCGTCTGTGGCCCATTTATTTGGAACATGATGATGGACTCCCTGCTATGGCAGCTGCGGGGACAGGAGTGCACGTGTGTTGCGTATGCTGACGATTTGGTGTTGTGTATGAACGGGCAGAGCCGCAGTGAGCTTGAGCGAAAGGCGCGTGAGTGGATGCGAATAGTGTGCGAATGGGGGGAGAGTCTCGGTGTGGATGTGAACTGGGGCAAAACTGTAATGATGTTAATGAAAGGGAGTTTGAGTGCGAATCGTCGGCCAAGTGTGAGTACAAATGGGGAACGAGTGAGGTATGTAGAGCGTGTGAAGTATCTGGGGGTGTAGATGACCGAGCGAATGGGTTTCAGGTGGCACCTGGTGTGTACGAGAGAGAAAGTGCTGGGTGTGGTCGGCAGGTTGAAGCGAGTGTTGTGGCGTGAATGGGCACTGCGGAGGAGAGAAGTCCGAGTGTTGAACAAGGGCTTGTTTGCGTCGTGTGCGTTGTTTGGAGCGAGGGTATGGTGCGATGTTTTGAGGTTTGCGTATGGAAGTGAGGCTGTGAATAGATGTCAGAGAGTAGGTCTGTAGGCGTGTCTGTGTGTGTGTAGAACGATCTCGACGGCGGTCCTGCAGGTGCTCATGGGGGACCTGCCGTGGGATTTGGAGTGCGTGAAGAGGGATGTACGGTTTAGGTATAAGAATGACTTTGAGCTGAATGAGAATGGACCGGTGACTGAGGATGAAGTACGTGGGATGAGTGTGACAGAGTGTATGAACCTGGTGGATGAGAGAGTACATGAAGCATGGCAGAGGAGATGGAATGAGAGCGAGAAAGGTCGAGTGACGTATGAATGGATCAGGAATGTAAGGTTTGCGAGTGAGAGAAAATGGTTTGAATTTGGCATGAGTGTGGGCTTCTTGCTCACTAGACATGGCAGCATGAATAAGTTTTTGTACAAAAGGGGATTGGCTGAGAACGAGGGTTGTGTGTGTGGAGAGGAACGTGAGGATTGAAAGCATGTATTGTGCCATTGTATGAGGATGAGCGAGATTTGGGTGCCTGGGGTGTGAATGTGGACGGGGATGGGAGAGTGAATGTGAGTGGTGTGTTGGTATGTAAGGAGAGATTTGAGCGGGTGAGTGCGTTTGCGAAAATGGTGTTTGCAAGGAGAAGGGTGCATGTGTGAGTGAAAGGTGTTGAATGAGTGTAAATCCGAAGGATGAGGGCGGTGCATGTGGAATGAATCGGCGCGGCCGCCAGTGGGCGTGAGTATGTATGCGTGTGTATGTGTGAATGCGGCAGGAGGGTCCCCATGGGCTGATTCCTTCGGGATAAGGACCGTGGAGGCCTCGGTGAGTGGCGACACCGCCGTTCCAGCTGGCCTACCACGACCGACGGGGCGGGCCCGTCAAAGTGTAGCAGCAGGACTATGTGCTGCGAAGATCCCACCAGTGATTTGAACTGGGACCACGGGGGCTGGGGGGCCACCGGCGCGTAGTCGGTCCTAGCCGTTGACGTCGGGCTCGTGGGGGCAGTGGTTAAGCCGTATGCTGGTCAGGGACCCCTGGGGGTTCCGACGGGTGAACTGCGTACCACCAGCTCGGGTAGCAGCCTGCTTAGCTGTTAGAGTGTTAAAAAGTCACTCGACTTGACCGGTAGTGCGACTGGGGCCCGCATCCCCAGGAGAGAACCGGAAGGTACCGCATTTATGCGAGGCCGAGCGAGGTTTCTAGACCCTGCGCTCATGGGAGCCGTGTAGTTAGGGTCGACGACTACGTACTGCACGTAAAACTAAAGGACATCATCTGTCCGTGCCCACGTCGACATTGGTCTATCAGCGCTTTGGCTGGGCGGTGTCGCTACTCACCGGCGTACCCGGGCCTACGCGGGCCTTCACGGATGCACCCACCTGCCCCAGTATAGCTGTGACAGTTCTAACGCCGGTCCTCTGAGGAGGGTGCGGGGCGGGGGGTTCAAGCGGGAAGGGGTATGACGTCACGCGGAGGAGACTCGGCGGAGCGGCTAACGTCACGCGGGGAGTGGGAAGTCGTTGGAGCGGTGGAGGGGGGTGTATATCGAATATCGATTAAGTGATTATTGATTATTGATTTTTAGGTTTTTAAAATTTATTATTGATTTATTTTCATTTATTTTTATCATATATTGTTTATTTCATGGATTTTATTATTTAGCGGCTATCACCGGAGAGCCAAGTTGGTTAACCCGTATCGCTGAGAGAAGCGATCGGATTACACATATGCATGAGAGAGCAAGAATGAGAGATGGAGCGACCGCATCGCATGCATATGAGATGAAGCGACTCCTCTGCATGTATAAAGTTATATACATTTAACTTCAGACATTCAACGATTGAAGCGGTTGGGTTTGTTTGGGTGAAACCCCAAACAAACCACCACGAACGTCTTCGAACATCTATTAAACGCTTTCGAACGTCTCACGAACGTCTCATGAACGTCTCACGAACGTCTTCGAACGTCTCACGAACGTCTCATGAACGTCTCCGAACGTCTCGCGAACGTCTCCGAACGTCTCGCGAACGTCTCGCGAACGTCTCACGAACGTCACACGAACGTCCCCGAACGTCTCTTGAAGATCTATCGAACATCTACCGATGAATATCTTCGAACAGTATCGGGCGAGTATATTCAATTATTTTCCATCAATTTCCAAACGAAAAAAAATGTTTCACTTTCGAGAGCGATACTTTATACAACTGTGTAATCTGATAACAGATAATGTAACAAACAAAGGGGTGAGGAGAATTTAAAAAATCACATAATGTCACATTTCATTTATTTGCATGAATCTTAATGATTCAACCACCAATTAAACATTTTAAATACATTTTGTAATGCACAATTTTTTTCATGCTTTTCGCATCGTAGATTATAGCTTACACCTCATTTACGTAACGTATCCATATCGACAAAGTCCGCGTCCAACGTGTCAATAACTAGATCATTTTTCATATTTAATATATCAGTTAACCATTCTCGTTTTTCATAGCCGTCAACATATACGATAGGATACATATCGTCTTCCGTTGGGCCCACAACTGCAGCCGTTATTAAACCTTGAGCCATGCTATATGGAACGTTTTCATAGGCCCACTTTAGACCATGATGATTCCGAATCAGCCATGACGCTTCGTATCTCTCAGATTATGTGAGACGTCTCCATGGTATGATACTCGCGGAAATGTAATTTGAGAGGACACATCCCGCTCTCAGAATTGCTACTTCCTTCACAAAAAAGTTTCTTCCAACAATGAACCCTTGTAGATCGCCAAATGTAGGTACAGGCATAACGAAGATGTATTGGCTCGATCAAGTCGATAGCAAGATCAATTGATGACGGACGTCAATATTTAAGAAACTCGTCTTTAAATTATTTATTCATTGAGCGGGGTTTACTTGCTGATTTATACAATTTTACGAACCATGTTTGTCAATGAACAATATTCACCAACGCGATCGTGCAAGATCAATCAATAGGCAGTAGTATTTGGTGGCAAATCTTCCTTGCATTCAAACTCTATTCGCACGTCCACGGTAGCATTTTTCACAGACTCGTCCTGGCGCGAGCAATTGATAACCGCGAGAGGGCCGTTATATTGAAACTTTGCGGTAGTGAGCATAGAATCATCACTATTACAGCCGTGATAAGATTTCCGAAATCGAGAGGACATATTGAACAAAATGGCGAATCTGTTTTTGTCAAAGTCCAAATTCAAATCATCGTAAGGATAGGATTCCGAGTTGAGATAAAGTTTAACATTGACGAGTTTGCAGTCGTCGAATAGTGTAATGTCCTTTGCCACAGAATTTTTTGCCAGTTTGCAGCGCAAATATTACATATCTTGGTTTCTCTAGCTGAGAGGCAGCTTTAACAGTCCATGAATGTTTCGTTGTGCTTTGAAGCAGTGGATACGCGTATAGATCCCAAGAGCGAAAGCTCATATTCAAGTATCGCCCACTTTCCAATGTTCGAAGTAATGACAATTTAGTTATCTCATTTAATATTGCGTGAGGCATACGCCATTGTATCTTGAGCAATTCAACTTCTCCCTCTACTAATGGATGCTGACCGAATACGCAATTGTTGTCATTGCGTGACCGTATTAGAATTAGCTCATAACGAGCATTGACAACAACGCGCTTGTAATCGTCGCAGAATCCTAGCAATATGTTGAGAGGTACACAAAAATTAAAGTACGTTTCCCCGATCTTATGTGTTACATCCCACGCAGCATTTTTCAAAGTATGACTCCTCTTAGGGCTTAGAGAGATGTAGTTTTTAATCGTGGTTGTTATTCCAACGTTTTGATTGCAATCAATCTCCACACCATCGAGCTCATAACGAACTTCATCAAACATGAATGCAACGCAATTGTTTCCCAAAACTATTATTGCTTGATCATCAGGTTTTTTAAACACCGTGAACTTCCCCTCAACGGAGAGAAAACTTTCATATGGTAGGGTGTACAAGTCTTGGTATTGTATAGAAATTCGTATTTCATCGCGGTGTCCAAACGTTGAGTTGGCATACGGATTGTACCTATGAGCCTCAATTTTGATGATACGATCATCAAAGATTGGCTCCCCACTGATATTCAAACCGTCAGTCATTCTTTGGCCTCAAGGATGTCGTACAATAAATCCCAGAGATTCTAAAAAATCACGATTCGCTGCACTGAGTTTCTCCTTTGCGGGTGATTTAACACTCCATGCCGCTTGTCTTCATGCAAGAGCATCATCGTGTAGGATCGTATTATCTCGCGTAGAAATATTGTCTCTGGCGTATTCCGTACAGAACGAGCATCACAAGCGTCGCTTTCGAATGTGCAATCTAACCGTAATTTCTTCTCCTCTAGAATCGAGTAGTTATCCCTTTTGATCCACGATACGTATCGTTAGATCCGTAATGCTCCACACAACGATCGGAAGATAAATGATTTGCGCAGGCGTTTCCGATATCTTATATCCTGGTGGTACGCTTGGCGAAAATTCATGTACCGTCTGTACATGCTCGCCATTGCAGTACGCACCAGTGGTGACACTACATTCTATGCGGATAATGATGACATTCATTATGTTTATCGGTATATCAGATTCCTGCCATTTCCAGGGATGCAGTATTCGATTTGATGAAAATCCCAACAGGGATACTACGTTGTCGAGTTTACTGAAATTTATTCTGTACGCACATTTGATTTCGCTCTTTGGTGTATTATGATTAGCGCGTAGCACGATTGGGTATTCGCCATTTTCATCGAGGTCATCGTTATCAATCTTTCGAGCGACAATTTCATTTTCAGCATTATTACCGCTATCAACCCCTTTGAGTAAAATTGCATGATTTAGATACGTATTTATGGCTCTCAGGTCATAGGATCCTTCAGAGATAATAATTTCCTTCTCATCATTGTCAAAGTAAAATTTGTTGTTTGATGAATTCACATTTGGTATTGTGTGATAAGTTTCGAAATCCGTCAAACCTACCTCATAACAACCATCATTGAAATCTATAGCGGGAAAGTGATTTGCTGTGAGAAGGCTACTCTCGCCGGTCAACGTAAGCGGCAGTGACCTGTTTCCCTCGAATACTGAATTGATTGACACATTGTCACCGCTTAAATACATATTGATCATCGGCGTTTTGAAGAAATTGCAAGCACAATTGCCCGCAAATACTCTGATTGTAATTCTGATAAGATGTTCGATTGTATTGTATTTTTGTGATATTTGGTCCAAAATATCGCACCAACTCCTTGGGCGGTCGAAGATTACCAAAACTATCAAAATATATTATATGGCTCCCTCTCTTGGCATAGTCTACCCAATGCGTACCGGGACCATCGGCATCGTCCAAATTTACTACACCGCTCTCATCTAGTTGCACTCCACCACAAACTAGTAAATTATTGCGCATGAAGACCCCTCCGAAGAATGGTATGCGCATGCGTCTGGCTAAGCATTCCAATTGTACATTAGTTGTTACACCCATGGGCATTTTCACCGTGTTTAGGCGTTTTTTTTTCTTAGTTGAACATCCTTATCCACGCTTGTAGGGAGTGAGATAGAGCCCATAGCCTTCTATAGCTCGATTATAACGTTGTATTTCTTCAAGTTGACGTTGCGCCGCTTTGCTATCATTCACAGCCTTTATTTATACCACGATCACCCCGTGCCAATCTCTGCTCTGACTGAGTACCTGGTCCACAAAATTGGTAACAGGGAATATGTAATTCGATTGGATGTGCATTTATTGCACGATTTAACAAACCGTTGCCTTTTCTCTTTGACATTCGACACAATTATCTATAAACGGTGCTGGACCGTCAATGTGTATTAGCTGTCCCGGTAAATTCGAATGGCGCGTGCATCGGCGATATTGCTGTACTTCTGAATCAGCCTTTATGTGTTCGGGAAACCTGTCTCACAAAAAGTCAACGAAGTGCTAAAAATTTGTAACAAAACCATTTTTGGAATAAACTGTAATTGATGAGCCGTTAAGCGGAAAATACTGCAGTCGTCCGACAGGTACAAAAACATTCTCAATACTGAGCGGATTTTACCCGGTGCACTCCTATACGACGCCTTCTGGGCGAATGTGTATTTGGATTCGAGAGAGAAAACATGCGTTTTGTGCAACAAGCGACGGTGATTCAAGTGACCAATTTCGACGATAGAGTAATGGAGGGCCAACAAGCATGGAGACATGCTGCCACTTACGATACGCACCATTATTTGCGGTGCTTCAAATTGTGGGAAAACCAATGTTCTGTTAAGTTTAATAAAAAGTCCAAATGGCGTACGTTTTGAAAACCTATATATATACTCGACATCGCCTCAATAGCCAAAATATCAATATTTGAAAAATCTGCTGACATCGATTAACGAAATTGGTTATTTTAAATTCTCAAATAATAGTGATGTTATCCCACCGCACGAAGCGCTTCCAAAACGCGTGCGCAGCATGGCTTAACAATGCTTCGACCGACGTGGGTGAATGTAAGGAGGCGCTTGTAACCGCCATTGCATCGGAAATTGACAACACGACGGCGAGACGTTTACGGCGTCGGGTTAGAAAGAAATACGCTAAAATTCGGGAGGTCGTTCACCAAACTTTATCCAGTGTCTCCTGCAGCCTCTCCGCACACGCTAGAACAATCGTCACCGATAATCTCATAAATCATCAATTGAAACGCATAATCGATATAATGAATATTTGTAAATAATGTAAAAAATGTAAAGTATGTATATGTGACAAAAAAATAAAAATAAAAAAAGGGGGCCACTATGGCGACACCACTGTTCCTCCCCACTCTAACCCCCACCACCTCGGCTGCCCGCACCACGGGCCGAGAAGTGGGGATAGGAGTGCGGGTCGCCATAGTGGCCCCCTTTTTTATTTTTTTATTTTTCTTTTTTTGTTACATACACATACATGTTTATTTACAAATATTCATTATATCGATTTCGCGTTTCAATTGATGATTTATGAGATTATCGGCGACGATTTTTCTAGCGTATGTGGAGAGGCTGCAGGAGACACTGGATAAAGTGCGGTGAACGGCCTCCCGAATTTTAGCGTCTTTCTTTCTAACCCGACGCCGTAAACGTCTCGACGTGGTGTTGTAAATTCCCGATGCAATGGCGGTGACAAGCGCATCCTTACATTTACCCACGTCAGTCGAAACATTGTTAAGCGATGCTGCGTACGCGTTTTGGAAGCGCTTAGTGCGGTGGGATAACATCACTATTATTTGAGAATTTAAAATAGCCAATTTCGTTAATCGATGTCAGCAGATTTTCCAAATATTGATATGTTGGCTGTTGAAGCGATTTCAATTATACATATAGGTTTTCAAAACGAACGCCATTTGGACTTTCTATAAAACTTAACAGAACATTGGTTTTCCCACAATATGAAGGACCGCAAATAATGCTGCGTATCGTATGTGGCAGCATATCTCCATGCTTGCGTACTTGTTGGCCCTCAATTACTCTATAGTCGAAATTGGTTACTTGAATCACCGTCGCTTGTTGCACGAAACTCATGTTTTCTCTCTCGAATCCAAACACACATTCGCCCAAAATTCGTCGTGTGAGGAGTATTTATAGGAGTGCACCGGGTAAAATCCGCTCAATATTGAAAATGTTTTTGTACCTGTCGGACGACTGCAGTATTCTCCGCTTAACGGCTCATCAATTACAGTTTAGTCCAAAAATTGTTTTGTTACAAAATTTTCATCACTTCGTTGACATTTTGTGGGAGAGGCTGGCCGAACACATAAAGGCAGATTCGGAAGTACAGCAATATCGCCGATGCACGAGCCATTGGAATTTACCGGGACACCTAATACACATTGACGGTCCAGCACCGTTTATAAATAATTGTGTCGAATGTCAAAGAGAAAAGACAACGGTTTGTTAAATCGTGCAATAAATGCACTTCCGATCGAATTACGGAATTCCGATCACGGGGTGATCATGGTATAAATCCATTGGATGCCGCTTGTCGCGACCACGATATAGCCTATTCTCGAAGCAATCATTTAGGCGAAAGACACGTTGCGGATAATATACTTGCAACAACGGCAAGAAAACGTATTACTGCGAGAGATTCGATTTTTTGCGAGAAAACAGCAGCGACTGCTGTTTGGGCGGCTATGAAAGCAAAAACGAAATTCGGCATGGGAATGAAGACAAAGAACTCATCGACAAAGAAGAAAAACCGTTAAGAAGAAAATACTGCCGATAGCAAAGCGTGGCGCATTTTGCCAATGTTACCATTGCTGGGAGTTCGTGGTTCACTGGCTGGTGGGGCAGCTGGGATAGCAAAGGCGGTGAATGATAGCAAAGTGGCGCAACGTCAACTAGAAGAAATACATCGTCATAATCGAGCTATAGAAGGCTATGGGCTCTATCTCACTCCCTACAAGCGTGGACAAGGATCTTCAACTAAGGAAAAAAAACGCCTAAACACCGTGAAAATGCCCATGGGTGTAACAACTAATGTACAATTGGAATGCTTAGCCAGACGCATGCGCGTACCATTCTTTAGAGGGGTCTTCATGCGCAGTAATTTACCAGTTTGTGGTGGAGTGCAACTAGTTGAGAGCGGTATAGTAAATTTGGACGACGCCGATGGTCCCGGTACGCATTGGGTAGCCTATGCCAAGAGGGGGAGTCATATAGTATATTTTGATAGTTTTGGAAATCTTCGACCGCTCAAGGAGTTGGTGCGATATTTTGGACCAAATACCACAAAAATACAATACAATCGAACATCTTGTGAGAATTATAATCAGAGTATTTGCGGGCAATTGTGCTTGCAATTTCTTCGAAACGCCGATGATCAATATGTATTTAAGCTGTGACAATGTGTCAATCAACTCAATATTCGAGGGAAACATGCTACTGACGCTTACGTTGACCGGCAAGAGTAGCCTTCTCACAGCAAATTACTTTCCCGCTATAGATTTCAATGATGGTTGTTATGAGCTCGGTTTGACGGATTTCGAAACTTATCACACAATACCAAATGTGAATTCATCAAACAACAAATTTTACGTTGACAATTGTTCCGTCGCATACGGAACAAGCGAGCAGTTTATTATTAATTTGATTGAAAATAAGAATTTAGCTAGTGTTAAAATTTTCTATATAATTATAAATGTTCACATCGTCCCAAGGCACAACAGGGAAGAATATTTCTCTCTTACCTGAAGTCCATAAAAAAGGGTCAATAGCCCACGCACGGGTTTGCTCGACGACTCGCGCGCTCGGTGAACCACGTGCAGGGCAATTCAACATTTGGTTCGCAAATGTTACTTTTATTTTTCTAAGCCTTTATACGTGACTACGTTCATACTGCGCATATCGGCGTACCAATGTACCCCTAATAAAGGGATTTACCAAGCGTCCACGTGATGGTAGAGTTAGCGAGGAAGTTTTTTCATCGCGCCAAAGAGTTCGTCACTGGAATGCCCCGCTGGTCAAAACACGTGTGCGACAGGGCTGACCAGTATTTTCTATTCTCACACTTCTCATCCGTGATTGGTGACAGCTACAATCCACCCACTCCTTTTTCTACATTTTTGGACCAATGAAATTAGTTGTTGTTCTTCCAAGGGGTGGCATCGCATCCCCCGTTTTGTGAGACAGCTCTCATCACTAACCACGGATGTAAGACTCGAACTTCTTTTCAACAGTAATCATCAAACATTCGAAGAGGAAACATCAAGAGTCCAATCAGTGCGGAACTCTTGCCTCTCACGAACAAATTACTCAAACATCTCCATAAGATAACTCTATCAACACCGTCGTCATTACTACGCGGAAACAACGTGAATCAATGATCAGTACTTTAACTGATCGATGTAAATAATTGTGAATAAATTAAATTGTTTTTTAGTTTATCTCCAATTGTTTTCAACTAACCACCTTCACCACATTAGTTTGAGGTGCGGGAGTTCAATCACGGGATTGCAGTGTCGAATCTCACGCCTTCGGTATCAGGATTTACGACCCTGGTTGACTTGCATCAATAAGTCAAGTCGCACTGTGACCGTGAACGGAACATTTTTGTTGGTCCTTCGAGCCGGATATGAGATTCCAGTCTCACTATTTGATCAGTGAAGTGAAAGTGTGAAATTGGAGCAGTCGAACACAAGGCGCACGACGACGTCTAGGGCGGAGGAGAATCTCATCCTCCACCAGCGGATCACAACGTCAGTAGCGCCAACGATTTCACGCCACAAGGGTAAGCTCGTTAGCTGTATCAATTGCCAATCACGTCCCTGTGCCTTTCACATTCACCCGCTACGCTTCACAATCGCGAAAAATGGCTCTAAGCCCAGTAAGCGCAAGGCTTAGGGATCAGCTTGTTCGAAAACGCGGGTCCATAAAGGGTAAACTCACAAGCTTCAAGAGTTTACTGGACAATCAAGAAGTCGATCCTGACATCTACATATTAAAGGCGCACATGGGTCGGCTAGAAAATTCTTTCGCTAAATTGGAAGATTACACTAGCGAACTGCAAGAGCTTGAGCCAGAAGTCGACCATTACGCAGAACAAGCAACGATGGAAATGGACTACGCGAACGTCCTAGCAAAATGCTATAGACTTCAGGATAGAGTCACCCAAGCAGCAGCAACAGCAGCGGCAAGCTCATCTTCCAGCATTCGGGCGTCACCGAATACATTCGCACCAATATCCACACTAGCACGCCTTCCAGAACAGAGTCTTCCGAAGTTCACAGGAAAATATGAAGACTGGCTGAGTTTTCAAGATGACTTCCAGTCGACTATCGGGCGACGACCGGGTCTCAGCGACACCGAAAGATTAAAGTATCTGCGGTCATGTCTCAGCGGGGAACCCGAGCGTCTTGTACGACAATTCGAGACCACGGACGAGGGCTACCGAAGCGCTTGGGCGCTTCTAAAAAGGATGTTCGAGGACAAAAACAAAATTCGCGAACGCCACGTAACGGAGATTTTCAACATCCCTACAATGCAAGGAGAGTCAGCACAGAATCTCAGCGAAGTGATAAATAAACTCGAACTTCATTGCTCGGCACTCAAATCGCTGGGCGAAAATACATTCAGTACCATGATGCTCTGCATCGCACTGGCAAAAATCGACAAATCTACACGCAAGCAGTGGAAGATGTCTCTCAAGGAAGATGAGTTGCCAACATACGACCAACTTATCACATTTCTTCGAAAAATTGTCATCTCATCAGACGAGCCTCTCAATGCTTTCAAGGACGGAGGCTCAAACGGTCAAGGTAAGGTACGCAATTGCTTCCAAAATGGCCAGAGCGGAAAGACTCCGAAGCAGAGTCGAACATTCGTGACCAACACGTCGCACGAATGCCCGATGTGCAAGGGCAGTCATCAGCTATTCCAATGCCAGGAATTCAAGAGGCTCACGCCGAAGGAAAGGTTCGACGCAGCAACGCGGGTATCCGCGTGCATTAATTGCTTGCGTTTAGGCCACAGCGTCAGACAGTGTACGTCTAATTTCACGTGCAAAACGTGCCGCAAGAAGCACAACACGTGGTTGCATTTCTCAGAATCGCCGCAACCATCGTCTGTGGCGAGCGAAGCAACTCAAGCATGACTGGCAACACCGCAAGTCTTGGCAGATAAAACGGGAGTTATTAGCTTAATGGCCAGCATCCCGTCACGTGACCTCCTAGTGACAGCAAAGATCAACGTATACAGCTCATCAGGAGAACTCATATCATGCCGAGTATTGCTTGACACTTGCTCCAACAGCAACTTCATGACCGAAAGGTTTGCAACACTTCTCAATCTACAAAAGAAGAAATTTACAGTGTCAATTGGGGCCATGAATCAAACTCGAACGGTCACAAACAATCTCGTGACCGCGCGACTAAGGTCGAGGATCTACAACTTCGAAAGGACTTTGAGCTTCTTGACGATTGACGAAATCGCAGGACTCGTGCCAGATGAAAGGATCTCCCGACAGTCATTATCGCTGCCGCGCAATATTCAGCTCGCGGATCCGGAGTTCGACCATCCAGCGCCAGTCGACATGCTAATCGGCTCCGGAACGACATTGTCCACTTTCTGCGTAGGACAAATAAATCTCTCCGCACCCGGTGGTCCGGATCTCTATTTACAAAAAACACTCTTGGGCTGGATCATCGGCGGTGCTATTCAAACAAATGACTTGTCGCCGTGCAACCGACAATGTCATGCCACCACAATGGAAGGCATCATGAAACGCTTCTGGGAAATCGAGGAAATTGACATAAAACGTCACAACTCACCAGAAGAAATTAGCTCCGAGAATCACTTCCAAAGAACGGTAAGACGAGACAACGATGGTCGATACATCGTTGCACTCCCGTTCAACAGCAGAAGGGATCAGCTCGGTGAGTCTCGATCAATGGCCACGAAACGCCTTATCGGACTCGAGAAAATATTGCAAAAAAATCCAGAGCTGAAAATACAGTACGATGCTGTGCTCCAGGAATACCTGACCTTAGGACACATGTCACGGGTTCAGAACAACACCGAGACGGGGGGAGGTTTCTATCTTCCTCACCACGCGGTTATCAAAAACAGTAGCCTGACCACCAAGGTCAGAGTTGTCTTCGACGGATCAGCGAAGTCCAGCACTGGGATATCTTTGAACGACACTCTCATGGTCGGGCCCACCATTCAGGACGACATCTTCTCACTCCTGCTGCGGTTTCGCGGGCATCAGTACGTGCTCACAGGAGACATCGAGAAGATGTACCGACAATTCAAGGTTCGGAAGGAAGATCGGAAATACCAAAGGATTCTGTGGCGCGACGTCAGTGGCTCAATAGCCACATACGAGTTGAATACCGTGACCTTCGGACTGGCTCCAGCACCTTTCTTGGCTACCCGTTGCCTTCAACAATTGGCTGAAGATGAAACAACCAACTTTCCAAGGGCTGCTGAAATCATCAAACGTGATCTGTACGTCGACGATCTCATTACCGGAGCGGCAACATTCAACGACGCTCTGCAACTTCGAAACGAAATCAACGCATTATTGCAACGAGGCTGTCTCAACCTTCGACAATGGGCTTCCAACGAGCCACGCCTCCTTCAAGGTCTCCCATCCAGTAGCGTAAATCTCAAGCTACAATCGCGGCAAGACCAAACTATCAAAACTCTCGGCGTGCATTGGAACTCCGAACAGGACTCGATCATCTACACCGTCAGTCCTGTCTCGCGAGATCATCGCATTACGAAAAGAACCATTCTGTCGCATATCGCCAGAATATTCGACCCGCTGGGTCTGCTTGGTCCTGTGGTGACACAGGCGAAGCTCATCATGCAACGACTGTGGAGGGAGAAACTCGATTGGGACGAATCCATTCCGGCAGAAATACAAACCGAATGGAACAACTACGCATCACAATTGAGTGTCCTCAACAACTTGGAGTTCAGCAGAAGAATTATTACCCCACAATGCAAAGAAATTCAACTGCACGGATTCTGCGATGCTAGCGAAAGGGCCTACGGAGCCTGCATTTATATCAGAGGCATCAACAGCAATGGGAGCATCTCAACAACGCTCCTCTGCGCCAAATCTCGTGTCGCGCCGCTCAAAAGGGCGCAGGATGGGCCGAGCAAGGAAGTCTGTTCACCAGAAGCAGTCTCAGCAATCGAGCACATTCCACCCATGACAATCCCAAAGCTGGAGCTATGTGGAGGTGTGCTTCTGGCCAAACTTTATGACACTGTTCGTCAAGCATTGAACATCAAAATCCACAAAACAGTTTTTTGGTGCGATAACACGGCGGTCCTCAACTGGATCAATACACCGCCATACCAACTTTTGACATTCGTAGCTAACCGGGTGTCCATCATCCAAGAAAAAACACACGCTGGTAATTGGCGTCACGTCCGGTCACTCGACAACCCAGCAGATCTCATTTCAAGAGGTCAACAACCGTCGGAGTATATCTCGAGCCTCATGTGGAAAAATGGACCGCAATGGCTTGCTCAAGACGAATCTACATGGCCACAACTCGGAGTACCAACAGTGGACCAGTTACCCGGACTGCGCAAGGTCCAATGCCTTGCAACACCAATTCATAGCGATATCATTACACGCTATTCATCAATAGTGAAGCTCCGGCGATTCATTGCATATGCCCGGAGGTTCAAGGCGCCGCAGACAAAACAAGGTCACCTCACGTGCGAAGAACTAGAAGCAGCAAACGTCACCATCATAAAACTTGTTCAAGCAGAAGGCTTTCCCAAGGAGCTCAGAGACTTGAAAGAAGAAGGGACCGTGGACCCAAAGAGCAAGCTTGTCTCATTAACCCCATTCTTGGATAATTTGGGCATAATTCGAATCGGCGGTCGACTCACGAACTCCAAGTTTGCGTTTACGGAGAAGCATCCCGTGATTCTGCCACGATCACATCACGTAACCACCATCATTATCCGGTATGAGCATATTTCCACATATCATGCCGGCGTACAGACTACGCTCTACTCTCTAAGAAAACGATACTGGATAATCGACGGAAAAAACCAAGTTCGCAAGGTGATCCGCGGCTGTATGACCTGCGCGAGGGCAAATCCTCCATCCACAAGCTACATAATGGGAAATCTACCTAGAGTTCGCATTACCGAAGCTCGACCATTTTTGAACGTAGGAGTGGATTACTGTGGTCCATTTTTCATCAAAGAAAAGAAGAATCGCAACCGAGGAAGAATCAAGGTGTACGTTGCAATCTTCATCTGCCTCGTAGTCAAGGCCGTGCATCTCGAGCTAGTCAGTGACATGACTACTGAAGCCTTTCTCGCTGCTTTGAAACGATTTATTTCGAGAAGAGGAAGATGTCAAAATATCTACTCTGATAACGGCACAAACTTCGTCGGTGCCAACAACGAAATGAAGGAGATCGTACAACATTTACATTCCAACGAACACAAGGAAAAGACACACACCTTCTGCAGTGATCGCGGAATCAAGTGGCATTTTATGCCACCACAATCACCAAACTTTGGTGGAATATGGGAGGCTGCAGTCAAGTCTTTCAAACATCATTTGAGACGAGTCGTCGGCGAACAACTGCTCACGTTTGAGCAGCTTTATACGTTTGTCACAGAAGTAGAAGCAATCCTTAATTCACGCCCGTTGACTCCTATCTCATCAGATCCCAACGATCCTCTTGCAATCTCACCTGGTCACTTTCTGATTGGCAATACATTAACGAGCGCACCTGAAGCAAATTTCGTCAACATTCCATCCAATCGGCTATCATTATGGCAGCACATACAAAAGATGAAGCAGGATTTTTGGACCAGGTGGCACAAGGAATATTTAAACGAATTAAATATTCGCCACAAATGGATTCGAGGCTCCCACAGCATCCAAGAAGGCTCTCTCGTACTTCTCAAGGAAGACCATCTACCTCCTCTTCGATGGCTCATGGGAAGAGTTATCGAGACTCGACCCGGTTCAGATGGCATCGTAAGAGTAGTCAAGGTCAAAACGTCCACGGGAATCTTCGACAGGAATGTTCGCAAGCTCGCACCACTGCCATGGCTAACTGACAGTGACAGTGACAGTGACAATCACAAATAATCAATTTAGAGACAATTAACGCAATTGCGAACTCACCTACAGACTATACTCAAGCATAACCTTCAATTGTAATGTAATTATGGTGATCGCACTTGATCGGTACCCTCTCAAGGGGGGAGTCTGTTCCGTCGCATACGGAACAAGCGAGCAGTTTATTATTAATTTGATTGAAAATAAGAATTTAGCTAGTGTTAAAATTTTCTATATAATTATAAATGTTCACATCGTCCCAAGGCACAACAGGGAAGAATATTTCTCTCTTACCTGAAGTCCATAAAAAAGGGTCAATAGCCCACGCACGGGTTTGCTCGACGACTCGCGCGCTCGGTGAACCACGTGCAGGGCAATTCAACATTTGGTTCGCAAATGTTACTTTTATTTTTCTAAGCCTTTATACGTGACTACGTTCATACTGCGCATATCGGCGTACCAATGTACCCCTAATAAAGGGATTTACCAAGCGTCCACGTGATGGTAGAGTTAGCGAGGAAGTTTTTTCATCGCGCCAAAGAGTTCGTCACTGGAATGCCCCGCTGGTCAAAACACGTGTGCGACAGGGCTGACCAGTATTTTCTATTCTCACACTTCTCATCCGTGATTGGTGACAGCTACAATCCACCCACTCCTTTTTCTACATTTTTGGACCAATGAAATTAGTTGTTGTTCTTCCAAGGGGTGGCATCGCATCCCCCGTTTTGTGAGACAGCTCTCATCACTAACCACGGATGTAAGACTCGAACTTCTTTTCAACAGTAATCATCAAACATTCGAAGAGGAAACATCAAGAGTCCAATCAGTGCGGAACTCTTGCCTCTCACGAACAAATTACTCAAACATCTCCATAAGATAACTCTATCAACACCGTCGTCATTACTACGCGGAAACAACGTGAATCAATGATCAGTACTTTAACTGATCGATGTAAATAATTGTGAATAAATTAAATTGTTTTTTAGTTTATCTCCAATTGTTTTCAACTAACCACCTTCACCACATTAGTTTGAGGTGCGGGAGTTCAATCACGGGATTGCAGTGTCGAATCTCACGCCTTCGGTATCAGGATTTACGACCCTGGTTGACTTGCATCAATAAGTCAAGTCGCACTGTGACCGTGAACGGAACAACAATGATGAGAAGGAAATTATTATCTCTGAAGGATCCTATGACCTGAGAGCCATAAATACGTATCTAAATCATGCAATTTTACTCAAAGGGGTTGATAGCGGTAATAATGCTGAAAATGAAATTGTTGCTCGAAAGATTGATAACGATGACCTCGATGGCGAATACCCAATCGTGCTACGGGCTAATCATAATGCACTAAAGAGCGAAATCAAATGTGCGTACAGAATAAATTTCAGTAAACCCGACAACGTAGGATCCCTGTTGTGATTTTCATCAAATCGAATACTGCATCCCTGGAAATAGCAAGAATCTGATGGACCGATGAGCATAATGAATGTCAACTTTATCCGCATAGAATGTAGGGCCACCACTGGTGCGTACTGCAATGGCGAGAGTATACACACGATACATGAATTTTCGCCAAGCGTACTCGATTTTAGAGGAGAAGAAACTACGGTTAGATTGCACATACGAAAGCGACGCATGTGATGCTCGTTCTGTACGACACGGAATACGCCAGAGACAATATTTCTACGCGAGATAATACGATCCTACACGATAATACTCTTGCAAGAAGACAAGCGGCATGGAGTGTTAAATATCCCGCAAAGAAGAAACTCAGTGCAGCAAATCGTGAATTTTTAGAATCTCTAGGTTTTATTGTACGACATACTTGCAGCAAAAGAATGACTGACGTTTTGAATATCAGTGGGGAGCCAATCTTTGACGATCGTATCATCAAAATTGAGACTCAGTTTGGACACAGCGATGAAATACGAATTCTTGTACAACACCAAGCCTTGTACACCCTACCATCTGAAAGTTTTTTCTACGTTGAAGGGAAGTTCACGTTGCTTAAAAAACCTGATGATCAAGCAATAGTAGTATTGGGAAACCATTGCGTTGCATTCATGTTTGATAAAGTTCGTTATGAGCTCGATGGTGTGGAGATTGATCGCAATCGAAACGTTGGCATAAAAACCACGATTAAAAACTACATCTCTCTAAGCCCTGAGAGGAGTCATACTTTGAAAACTGCTGCGTGGGATGTAACACATAATAATGGGGGAACATACTTCAATTTTTGTGTACCTCTCAACATAATGCTAGGATTCTGCGAGGATTATAAGCACGTTGTTATCAATGCTCGTCATGAGCTAATTCTGATACGTTCACGCAATGATAACAATTGCGTATTCGGTCAGCATCCTTTAGTAGAGGCAGAAGTTGAATTGGTCAAGATACAATCGCGTATGCCTCACGTAATATCAAATGAGATAACTAAATTGTCATTACTTCGAACATTGGAAAGTGGGCGATACTTAAATATGAGCTTTCGCTCTTGGGACCTACACGAGTGTCCACTGCTTCAAAGCCCAACGAAACATTCATGGACTGTAAAAGCTGCCTCCTAGCTAGAGAAACCAAGATATGTAATATTTGCGCTGCAGACTGGCAAAGAATATTACACTATTCAACGACTGCAAACTCGCCAATGTTAAACTTTATCTCAACTCGGAATCCTATCGTTACGATGATTTGAATTTAGACTTCGACAAGAACAGATTCGCCATTTTGTTCAATATGTGCTCTCTATTTCGTAAATCTTATTACGGCTGTAATAGTGATAATTCTTTGCTCACTATCGCCAAGTTTCAATATGACGGCCCTCTCACGGTTATCGATTGCTCGCGCCAGAACGAGTCTGTGAAAAATGCTACCGTGGACGTGCGAATAGAGTTTGAATAGAAGGAAGATTTGCCTCCAAATACTACTGCCTATTATTTGATCTTGCACGATCGCGTTGTTGAATATTGTCCATTGACAAACATGGTTCGTGAAATTGTATAGATCATCAAGTAACCTCCGCTAACTGAATAAATGATTTATAGACGAGTTTCTTAAATATTGACGTCCGTCATCAATTGATCTTGCTATCGACTTGATCGAGCCAATACATCTTCGTTATGTCTGTACCTACATTTGTCGATCTACAAGGGTTCATTGTTGGGAGAAACTTTGTTGTGAAGGAAGTAGCGATTCTGAGAGCGGGATGTGTACTCTCTCATTACATTTTCGCGAGTATTATACCATGGAGACTTCTCACAAAATCTGAGAGATACGAAGCGTCATAGCTGATTCGGAATCATCATGGTCTTAAGTGGGCCTATGAAAACGTGCCATATAGCATGGCTCAAGGTTTTATAACGGCTGCAGTTGTGGGCCCAACGGAAGACCATATGTATCCTATCGTATATGTTGACGGCCATGAAAAACGAGAATGGTTAGCTGATATATTAAATATGAAAAATGATCTAGTTATTGAATCGTTGGACGTGGACTTTGGCGATATAGATACCTTAAGGCAGAACACCACTGTGACCCCCTGTTTTTTTTGCCATTTTTCCAGAATTTTTTGTGGGAAAAAAAGAGATTATCGAAATTTTTTTGTTTTGTTCGTTGTTTTTTGAAGATGAATAAAAAAAAATTTTCAAATTTTTCACGCCCCATGGTGACGCTGGGGAAGCTCCCGCGTCAGGTACTGTTGCCTCTGCAGTGGTTCGCGGCACGCAGCAGAACTCTCTTCAAAGTCGATCTGAAAAAAATACCGAGTGTTTTCGTTAATAATATGATATTTTGAAGAGAAGTACACAGGGATTTGAAAAAATATTGATTTTTAAAAAATAGGCACGCTTTTGAAATTAAAGGACGATTTTCGAGCAAAATTTCTCGTCGAAAATAGGCTATAACTTTTTTTATTATTGAGATATCGAAAAAATCCTATGTACTTCTTTAGATAATCTAGTTATATTGATGCAGTCCAAATTTGAAGTCGATCGGATAAAAATTGCTCGAGTTCTGCTGCGTGCCGCACTCAAAAAAGTGGTTTTGAGAAAAACGCGTTCAAAGTTTTAGGTTTGTTAATTTATGCGATAGATTGGAAAAAAAATGTTTACCTTTAATCAGCGATGCCGGCACTGTATAGCTGGCCTTCAAGAAGCAAATCATTGTCCCTAGCATCTTTTCTCGAACTTGTAGAGGCTCTTCTTGCCTCTTTTGCAGCGTCTGTGAGCAAGCGCTCCGCCAGCTCGATCCGCGCTGCGTCGGTTTCAACGCAAAAATTGAAACAATTTGGGCCGATAGTTATCCCCAACGTATCCAAAACTTTCATGAGGCTTTTCAGGCCATCATTGAATAATAATACCGCGATATCAGCTGCAATATCGACGATTTTTTTGCTCCCGGACTGACACTTGGGGGCTATTGCCCAAACTGATTTGTTGTAGCTTTCGTTGTTGTTTTGCGTGAAGCCGCCCAAACAACGCTGCAGCAAATCGTCTCTGCTCAAATTTTCGAAGACTGGCGTAATTGCCTCCAACACTTTCTCAGGAAGAGGCGGCTTATGGCGGTATTCAGAAATATTACCGCTTGCGACTGCTCGCTGCCACGAACACCACGACTCGGCTCCCTCTGGGCAATCGTCATGCTGTGTCTCACTATCTGTGGATATTTTATGTTTGATAGTTGCCCAAATTGCCTTCCTCATTTTTTCAACATCATCGCTGTTCCTCCGAATAGCCAAGCCGTAATATGTGCTCAACTCGTCAATCAATTTTCCGGTGAGCTTTCCTCTGCCAGACAATCCTTTTTGTTTTTTCACGATTTCGCGGAGGCGCGTCCCCATACGTTTTTGGACATGATCCATGCACTCTTTTTTTTTATCTCGAAACCATCGTATGGATCGCTATTCGATATGCACAGAAACGTTTTAGAATCGCCGTCACCAATATAATATTTATATTTTATGCCATAGAGCTCTTCAGACCGTTGAAACATTTCGACAGCTGAGTCGACTTCCATTTTTCCGGAGGAGCCGCTATGGTTCGCCTGGCACTTATCGTCGTGGGTACTTTTCCATTCCCAGTACTCCGCGGTGCTTTCTTTTTTTCCCCAATGCTCGCAAGCTTTGCAATATTTCGATTTCACCATAACGTCGATCACTTTTTTAGTGTACCAGCCGATTAGCGATGTTATGCCGAAAAGCGAGCTGAAACCGCGCTTACGCCACGATCCGTCGCCTGAAACGATAATTCCGTCCTCCACCCCATTTTCCAACGAAATTGTCTCCTCCTCAAGTGCAGCCTTTTGTTTGCTCACTGTGCTCACAGCTTTAGTGGCAATCGAAATCGAATTTAAGATTCGATCGTAGAAAGACTGAAATATGGGGCGTAGGTCCATAAATGCACAAAACTTTATCAGGCCATTCAAACCGACGCCAAGAAGCCGCATACTGAATACGAGCCGACGATTTATTTCGTATGCATTGTCAATCATAGGACACGAATTGATTTGCACTTTTTCACAATGGCCGCAATCGACCTCGATTTTGAATCCGAGTCCGCGCAAACTTTTTTCAGTAAACTTTATATCGCGATCACACACTTTGCACTTCACTAACGTCGATATAATGTTCAATGCATTGACGAGGTGTACTATACGATAACCGAAATCGTTAGTAACACCGACCGCTAAATCGTCCGACGATTTTAACTTTTTCGCCGACGTGCTCACATACTCTGCGGAACTATTTTCGGAGCTATAACGGTTCGGAGGTTTTCGATTCGAAATTTTCGTTCGACTCCTCGTCACATAGCTCCGTTTTGTTCCCTTTTTCCCCGCGTACACTTTCGGATTATCCATTTCGATGTGCAAAGAATAATTCTGAGCGTTCGATATTTATAAACGAAACGATTTGGAGCGTTTAGACACGAGTACCGTCGCTTCTATTCGCAAACTGACGCTATGACGCTATCCCTATACCTGCCTTGAAATTTTTTCAATTATCGCCACTTATGGCTTTTTTTCGAAACTATATTTATAACAATAGCCGGTTTTTGTGAAGGAAGACAAAAGAATACCTGGGAAAGACCCGTAGGACCTGGGAAAGGCCCGGTATACCTGCCGAACCTGAGGCGCGCAGCTGCGCGGGACCCCGAGCGTCACGGAGCGCTGCACCGCTCCACAAAATATTCAATATCTCCGAAAATAATTATTTTTTCGACCTGAGTCCAACGGCATCTTAATCTTAAATGTATTTTAGATTTTTCTAGATGGTTTTCAAAAAAACCATTTTTTGAAGCCGTCACAGTGGTGTTGTCCCTTAAGTAAATTAGGTGTAAGCTATACTCTACGATGCGAAAGGCATGAAAAAAATTGTGCATTACAAAATGTATTTAAAATGTTTAATTGTTGGTTGAATCATAAAGATTCATACAAATAAACGAAATGTGACATTATGCGATTTTTTTATTCTCCTCAAACCTTTCTTTGTTACATCATCTGTTATAAGATTACACAGTTGTATAAAGTATTGCTCTCGAAAGTGAAACATTTTTTTTTCGTTTGGAAATTGATGGAAAATAATTGAATATACTCGGTCGATACTGTTCGAAGACATTCATCGGTAGATGTTCGATAGATCTTCAAGAGACGTTCGGAGACGTTCGTGAGACCTTCGTGAGACGTTCGTGAGACGTTCGGAGACGGTCATGAGACGTTCAAGAGACGTTCGGAGACGTTCGTGAGACGTACGTGAGACGTTCGCGATACGTTCGGAGACGTTCATGAGACGTTCGTGAGACGTTCGAAGATGTTCGTGAGACGTGCAAGAGACGTTCGGAGACGTTCGTGAGACGTTCGGAAACGATTAAGAGACGTTCGGAGACGTTCATTAAACGTTCGTGAGTCTTTCGAAGATGTTCGATGACGTTAAAGAGACGTTCGTGAGACGTTCGGAAACGTTCGTGAGACGTCCAAGAGACGTTCATGAGATGTTCAAGAGACGTTCGGAGACGTTCGGAGACGTTCGGAGACGTTCGTGAGACGTTCGTGAGACGCTCCAAGACGTTCGTGAGACGTCCAAGAGACGTTCGGAGACGTTCGTGAGACGTTCATGAGACGTTCGGAGACGTCCGTGAGACGTTCATAAGACGTTCGTGAGACGTTCGAAAGCGTTCAATAGATGTTCGAAGACGTTCGTGGTGGTCTGTTTGGGATTTCACCCAAACAAACCCAACTGCTTCAATCGTTGAATGTCTAAAGTTAAATGTATATGACTTTATTCATGCAGAGGAGTCGCTCTATCTCACATGCATGCGATGCGGTCGCTCCATCTCTCATTCTCGCTCTCTCTCATGCATACGTATAATCCGATCGCTTCTCTCAGCGATACGGGTCACCCAACTTGGCTCTCCGGCGAGTGCCGCTAAATAATAAAATCCATGTAATAATCAACATAAGATCAAAATAAATGAAAATAAATCGATAATAATTTTTAAATATATAAAATTCAATAATCAATTATCAATTAATCGATAATCGATATATACCCCCCTCCACCGCTCCACCGACTTCCCCCTCTCCGCATGATGTCAGCCGCTCCGCCGAGTCCCCCTCCCCGCGTGAACCTCCCGCCCCACTCTCCCCCTCAGAGGACCCGCGTGTGAACTGTCACAGCTACACTACTGCTTTATTATGTTATACCTCCGCCATTTGTTAATATTTCCGATTTTTTTTACACACACTTAACCACGTACTTTACATATACTTAACCATGTGTATATAAGGCCTTAAGGAGGCTGCTCAGGGTCTTTGCGGGGCAGACGGCAAGAGGGGAACGCATATGCTTAAACACGAGCGTCTGTAACGGATGCCAACCCGGAATATAATCAAATTTTCGATTACGCAAAATAAATAAAATGCAGCTAATAAATTTTGAAACATTATTAATCGTTTTTTATTTACATCGCAAATGATTAATTGTCCAAGTGGAAATGTGGCAAACGCGCAATTTAGTTCTCAGTAAATGGTATCACTGAACTTAGATACGAACGCCACATCTTGAGCGCGTAGCTGTCAAACATCCTTCGCTAATTCCGTTTGTTTGTTCGGCGAAAATTGGAAGACGGAAGGAAAAAATGCAAACCGAAAAATCAGTACATTCGACGGTTAGAGTAAGTACAACGCGGAAAACGGCGGAAAAAAGTAGTTGAGCCGGAAAATGAATGCGCAGTCGAGAGACGACGCGTAATTGATTTGAAGGTTATTTCGAAACACATGCACTGCAGCTTCTGTAAAGAATGCTTTAAAATATTTAAATACTCTTTGTGATACCGCGGTAAGAAATTTATAGCAAGAAAGCAATACTTTGTGCGTTTCAAATTTTGGCGCCTATTTAAAATAACTGACTTGACAGCAGCGTTGCCATGTGCCGTAGGGCGCTTTATCGTTTTACGCGAATCGTCTGAAATTTCCTGTTCTATTTCACGAATATCTCGATAACGAGAAAGACAAATCGCTGTACTCTTTGTTGAAATTATTCATAAAAATGTCAAGACTTCTTTCCGCCTATTTCCATTCAATTATTACTATTTTTATTATGTTGCGCCAGTCGTATTAGAGTTCTCATTAAGATTTTGCTATGTCGCCCGTCTATAAGATCCTAACTTCAATAATTAATTGCTCAACAATCACAGACGAAGTACTTGAAATTTGACATGGTGTCGTAACAACTGTTTGCAAATATCATCAATAAATTTCAGCCAATTCTTACTATTTCGCGATAGCTGAGTAACCTCTTTAAAATAAGGTTATTCATATTTACCCAATAAAATAGTGTTTTCTCACTTATGTGAATTTTAATAACTTATGGCTTCTTGTGGTTCCAGGACCTGGTTATATCATTGTAGCAATATCAAGAAAATAACTATACGACATCATAGCAAGTTCTAGTAAGAGTAAAATTAAAGAACAATTCAATTTTTCAACAAATTATCTTCAAGTACGTACGGCATGTTCCGAATCGGATTTGACGGATTTACAGAGAAAAGTATACCACTCCAAGTCTGAATTTAAAAAATCATCCCAGTGTAAAATTTTCAAAAAATCGATCTTTTTTGTTGCTATATCCGATAGTATAGACGGTTATAAACATGGACCTGGCACCGCCAATTGATCTTAAGGAAACAATTTATATGAAAATTCGACACTCGAAACTTTAAACGCGTTTTTCTTGAAACGTCGTTTTTCAAAACGGTGAACACTCTGAAACGAAGAGTCCTCACGCCATTCTTTATCTTGCTATGAAAGCTTTTTTTATCTTCATATTTTTTTCAACAAAAACTGTCGAAAAAATAGACTAAATTCGATTATTTTTGTCAAACCGCCGTCAGTTTATCAATTTTGATTAAAAAAAAATCTTCGTAGCAAGATAGCGGCTTTAATACTGATTAATAATCTTTTTAAAATTTTTGTTTCAGAGAATGTTTACGGCCACAACCGTGTACACTACACCGTAAAGACTCCTTTTTCACAGACATTTTCAGGCGTTAAAAAAATTTGTTAAAACATAAAAATAAACGTAAACAAATCATTTTCTGTTCTTCATAAGTGCTTTGATTTGACAAAAAAATCAGACTGATTAGCGTATTTTAACTAACGAAAAAAACATCTTAGAACGAAAATCGCGAATTCAGCTATTTTTCGACCCATTACACTTTTATCATTTCAAGTCTTGAAGGTTAAATGGAGGAAGATCTAAGAAGAGATTTCTCAAGCAATATGATAATTGGCTTGATGCATTCATTTATTTTACCCACTACGACCCATCTAACTTAATTGGATTGATCGTGGACTTTCCGAAGTCCGGTTTCGAAAAATCTAATGACGGCAAGACACAAGGCGTTTTTGTCTAACTAAAATGTGTTGTTGTTACACACATTAGGTGTGTAAATGTGTAGGTGTGTAGGCTGTAGACACTTTTTACACGTTTTAACGTGTACAAAGTGTCTACACTTGTGTAAACGTGTGTGGAAAATAACGGTGTAAAAATAACACGGATAGATGCGTTCAAACAACACACATACGTGTGTTATTTTCTTACACACGTTAAAACGTGTAAAACGTGTCTACAGCCATTGAAGCACCCAAAGTGTGTAAAACCAACACACTTATTTTTTCTTAAATTGAATATCAAAAGCTTTTTATCGTTAAAATATATGCATTTATTGAACTGAACTCAACAGTACTTATATATTACTCTGTAGTATGTATGATAGGTGTCACTGTTTTTTTGTCTTCGCATGAATGCCTCTTGGATGTCGTGACAAAGCGACGGCCACGCCGTCCGCCAGCTAACGGCCGCAACTCGTGGTCGTTCTTCTCAGAACTGTACACATATGATTCGCATACAAATCACTGCACGTTTTGCATTATTTATTCATTTGGTGCAATACCACATTGTTAAAGTGCAATTATGAGCCACACTCTTATCAAGTGTGGCTTTCAGAATATTTATGGAGATTTTTTTGCGGAAAATCTGTATCTAAAGGCAAGTAAATACACGAAACATGATATATTCTGTCAAATTCACTGTAATTTCTACTAGATATTTATTTTTAGGATTATCGCATCATGATCAATTTAATAAAAATGTATAGGGCATAAACTATTCCAAAGTCACCACGTTCAGAAGGTCGTCGAAATCCACGATACAGCTAATGGAGATCGAATTATCCGTGGGAAAGTAATATCACAGACCAAAGTGAATAATACGCCGTACGACGTAAAAGTACAGGTATGTTTTAATTATGTGATCAATTAGTAGTTGAATAATAATGGAGAAAAAATATTTTTCCAGCAACTTTTCAACCATACGTGTAAAACAAATGGAAAATGAAGATGTATCTTCTTTTCAAAGAAATATCAATAATGAAGTGATAAGTATATTGGTCATTGAAATTAGATTTAGTAAACCGCTTTTTTTATTTCAGTATATAACAGCATTAACAAATGACGGATTTTCGTTCATTATTAAGGATAAGCATGGGATGTTAAATAAATAATATGTTATTGGTGAATACTATTTAACCGTTGAAAATGAGCATGAAACGTTGAATAAAAAATATTTTTATCATACATGAAAAAAAATAAAAATGAAAATAAACGTGGTTCTCTAAAAATGTTGATGCATGATTTTAAATTAAACATTATTATTATTCTGCACGTTTGTTTCTATTTTCATTTGTGCTGGCTGGTACACATATTCCTTCAAAACATCTCATACCGTTAACACTATCATAAATCTTGGGTACTGTATATTTTGATTTGCAATTTCTGTTTGTGTCTACATCCTAGTGTACATTTTGTGTGTGTGCGTTCTTGATCTTCATGTTTTCTTTCCAATAGGAACTGATTGTTTTACAGGTGAACCCAGATCGTACGGTACATTCTTCTAACAGCTTTTATCCACTCATTTCTCTTGTTGATTTCCCAATTTCGTCTCACAAACGAATAAAAAGTCAATTCCTGATTTCGAGATTTGGAATGTTTGCACCTCACAACACAACAATACCTCGTACCAGCCATTTAGTATTGATTTGACACAGCGCTTTTCGACGAAAGTGATACGGAAAGCGCACAGTTGACCGCAGTCGAACGTCCACGAATTGCCTGGATCTGCCACCAAACGGCGCTACTAGAGATCTCCAAGAGGCGTGTAGGCTAGGTTGTTAAACAGCTTCACGACGACGACCGCTTTTTGCTTGCCGGTGATGGCCACGATAACCCAAACAAACCCAAACAAACAAAAGATTCAATGCAGCTATCGAGGCTTTGGAAAATAGATTCCAAAATCAGGTTCTTCCACGTGACAAACTCAAACATGTTCTATATATGATGTCAATCGATGTCGAATCAACTAATGAGTTTCACGTGATGCCGCAGCCAAGGTGATTGTTGAACCATATGATCAATAACTCGCAATTAATGCACTTAAACTGTGTTGCTTTTTCCCGAGTCATTTTGCTCGTGTGTTGCTATCAACGTGTGTTGATTAGTCCAATGTGTGTAAATATGCGTCTTGTAACTATGTTAGTAGTGTAATGGTATCGGTTCTAAGGACTCACCTGCTTACCGACCGATGGTCGTAAGTCCCCCTTCGCCTTGAATGGAATTCTGCGGAATGGGGGGGCGGGCGTAAACACAGGGACACACGTTCGATTCCTAGCGAGGCCGCGCAACGACTGACAAAGAGTCAAAGTGCTTTGTAGTAAAAGGGAGTTCCTCTCCCCTCCGCGGAAAGCGGGGGGCGGCGGGAGGAAGAGTGGAGGGTCCGATTTCTTAGAAATTGTTTTAAACATTTGTGGGTGGTGAGTCATCGGACGCGTGACATTTTTCCGCGCTCGGACCCCCGTACCCTCAATGTGGTGCGGGGGGGGGAGTACATACTCTTGCGATTCAAGATCGGACGCACACATGAGAAAGAACTACGTGCACACGAGTGAAACAATGGAGTTCATCAATAAAATTGGTAAAATTGCCGATTTTCTGCCGACCAAGAAGCTCAGAGAGTTGTGACCCGGGTCGGATTATATCATCACCATCATGCGGGCGGTCAACACCAAATTTGGCAAAAAGCACGTCGATGACATTTGCAACGAATTCAGCGTGTTTCTACCCGGAACGACCATCGAGGCGCCATGAGGCTGATTGGACAACATTCGAGACCATGTTGGCAGCAGCGCATAGAGGAGATCTATGCATGGTTTATCGCGGGGGAAAATGCCACAGCCTGAAATTCGCGAATTCAGCAACATTCCAGTTTACGTTGGTAGCAGCATACAAAGGAAATGTCTGCATAGCCTACATCGGTGGAAAGTTTGTCGCATCCGTTAAGGGTCATGAAAATAAAGAACAGCTAGCTCATATACTAAATATGAAAAATTATCTAGTTATTGAAACGTTGGACGCAGACTCTGAAGATATGGATGCAGAATGTATAATGAACAATACTAGTAAAGCATTTCAAGAAAACAAATCATTTTGAGTTGAGGATTAAAAAGCATGAGAAAGAGCACCCAACGTCTCGCTGTTTGGAACTCGATCTTGTGTACATACTCGACGTTCGAGCGTGTGCCGGCGCACATACACACACAAACCCACATACACAAACATACGCACGCACGCACGCTCGCACAAACATGCGTACGAGGTTGTATAGAGATTTCCTTCTTACATTTATTTGTGAGCCTTTCTGCATTTGTATTTTATTTCGATTCATCGAGCAGTCGATATTTTAACGATTGCGATAAAATTATCGATAAGTTGAACGGTGCGAGGAACAATTTCTCTCACGTGGATAAGTGGCAAACGTTCTGTGACGTGCACGTCAAACTTCAATGTCACGTCATTGCACGTTATTGCATGTGCACGTCAATATATATATATAGAAAATAAGAAAAACCTTTATATATATATATTGTGACGGGCGATAATTCTCTAACCACGAGAACGAGAACTCGAGAACTCAAATCGGGATCTGGTGCGAGAAACCGTCACCTTCGGCCGTTCCTCCAGTGCGGGTGCATCCGCAATACCCGGGGCGCCAGAGACGTTGTTTCTCCGGTCGTCTCAACCGGAATAAACTGGGGCCGGGGTGATCAGACCCGACCCGCCAGGCGGAGACTGGAGCTCTCCTTGATTTTTGGTAACCCGGAATCCTAACCGGGTTCGGAGTCTGGAGACCTCCTCGATTTTTAATCGCCGGAATCGTATAACCGGACTAAACTGGATGCACTAGCACGGGGGAGAACGGTTGCGGTACTGCACGGCCGCTCAGGCTGTGGCTTGTGGTAGAGGGGTCGGGATTCACTGGGAGTAGCTTAACGAGCGCGGGATCTGTCACTGATGCGACACCGGTAACATCACAAGTAAAATAAAACGAAGTTTTATTTTATTGTGCGGGAGCTGGTGGGTTAACCACCCGAGAACTTTTTACGGAGACGAAACTTAATCGCGAACACAAAATGCCCGCGGAAACGTCACCCGAACGTGAACAAGAGAGCACGACGGCGTGCCTCGAACGCGAGAACGAGAGTGCGACGACACGGGCGCGAGAGAGACGCGACACGTCTCTCCATCGCGGCGTCTGATCGACAACTCTTTCACGATATCTTCAAAATCGGGAGCGATCGCGATTTAGGAGACAACCGTCTCACGCGAAGGTTCGGTAGCAACTCTGTACCTCGCGCGACCAAGGCCGGCGTGCGAGGGATTATGCGAGAGCGAGACAGAGCGCGTTAACAGAAAAAATGTCAACACGCTCGCGGGATCGGACCATGCGAAATCGCTGGTTCAAGCGAGAACTTTATCTCGTATAATATCGAGAGCTGAAATATTATTTTGGGAACTGGAATATTCTGCTAGAATATTCCTTTCGGAATCTATATTTTCTGCCCGAGTTACCCCGAAAACGGAACGGTAACAAATCGGGACCTTTTCTCATCGGTAACATGGACGCTCTCGGAGATCGCATCCCCGGGTCACCGTGCGAAAGCGGGCAAAGCTTCTGTCCAGAAGCGCGGCACGGAGATCTTCAGCCTCCGCCCGTAACCCAAACGGCCCGCTCTCCAGCACGATGCACCACTACGTTGGGGCGCCGACGTTTCAGCCGGGCGTGCACCGATCCCCCGAGAAGCCTCGTTGGGTGCATCTCTCGGTCGGGATTGCTCGGTACCTTGAGCCACACGCCGCTCGACCGAATTCCGCACGCCAACCTAACCAAAACGAAAACACAACCCAAAACCTCAAACGTAACGAGACAAACATTCTAGAGAAAAGACCCTTAACACAAACGGATGGGTCGCAACCCGGGCATCGAGAGCATATCTTGATCATCGGTAGCATTTTTGTGACGTGGCTCAAAAAATCACGTCACAATATATAGGTATGAAATACAATAAAGACCTTCAGCGACCCTTTGGAGTCGAGCGCACAGCTGCCGCTACCTGTTTACTTTATGTGGCTCAAACACGGCGTCCTTCAAAGTTATGTATTTCGGCGAATACTGGTCTGATTTACATTCAATTAGTCGGAAAATACTCGTAAGGAATTATACTTTTAGAAAATGAAAAAAAATCGATTTTTTGAAAATTGTAACTAGACCTTCCTCCTTAACGATACGAGATATGAAAAAAATTTTAATTGCAACTACATTTCTATTTCCGTATACTATACATTGGAAATGAGAACGATGCAGATAACCACAAATGTTATGTTGTTTATTGCAAAAATGAAATTTTTTTTTACCTCTTTCTGAGAATTTTTAACCGATTGGGATATAAATTTGCATACATATATGGCTGCACATGGAGGGGCTACGGATTTTTTGGTTTTCCGATATCTCTTAATTGAGGGATTGAAACTGCCCTTTAATTTTTTAGACAAAAGCATCGATTAATCAGCTACCCTTCTGCCATTGCGGGTTGAATCCACTTCAATATGAGTTTGTTCTATGATGCGATTGCATATTCGTAAATTCCACTCCCCGCCCCTGCCAACCAACCGTCCCCCTCTCGAAAGGTAAACGTTCAAAATTTCTTACGGTGCGGCATAGACGAAAAATTCGTAGAAATAAAAATGGGTTACAATGAAAGTTCAATCAGTAAAAATAGCCGAAACAAATTTTCTCGATTTGACGGAACGCCTTCTTAAGGGGTAAACACACCGTTAAAAACGTTGTTCTGTTCATAACTTTTGGACGGGCCGAGATACAAGAAAAGTTTAAAGGGAAGAAATGTTGTATTTTTCGACTACTAGCTGTTTATGATGATAATGGCGAATATAACAAAAAATCTTAATTGTTAATTGCAATAATTCGTCACTAACCAATGAAAATCACTCTTCCGTTTTCCGCTAATAGGGGCACACGTAAGGCTCGCAATCACGGACTAGTTTCTTGTTTCGCAAAGTAACTGTATGATTATTGTATACTACTGTATTATTATTGTATATTATTGTATTATTATTGTTTCGAGATTACAATTTAATCGGACATTTATTGGCGCTTATTTTATTATCGCTTCAACTGTACTTTTTCATGGATTATACGCATTACAATAATGATATTCATGGTAAAAGTGTTTGAGACAAAGAGATTTCTTGCACCACGCACGAGTGATAATATAGTAGCTGCTTCGCCGCACATATCGCATGCCACTGCATTTTGTGAAAAGCAAAATTCTACAGGATTTTCGAAGTTCGGTGGTCTCTCTTGTTCGTAACCGCTTTTGTACCACGCATAAGTAGTGGTAATAGGCTGGTTCTAACTCATGGATCTCAGGGGGGAGCGGGGCGGGGGTCCAGCGCGGGGAAGCCTATTATGCATGGTGGAGAGGGGGTCAAGCGCGTGACGATACGAGGGGGGATGTCAGGGGTCTCTATGGAGGGGGTAGCCTTGTGGTCCAAAGAACGGGTGGCGGGAAGCCGCTGTCGCCGAGTGTTTTGTGGGGACGGGGATCATGGTGAGTGAGCGTTGAAAACCCATAAATCTTCTAATTTATTATAGACATACTTTATTATAGACAGTGAGTGTGCGTGCGTGCGTGCGTGCGTGCGTACGTGCGTGCGTGCGTGCGTGCGTGCGTGCGTGCGTGCGTGCGTGCGTGTATCTGTGTGTCTGTGTGTCTGTGCGCGTGTGCGCGTGTGCGCGTGTGTGCGTGTGTGTCTGTGTCTGGGTGCGTGTGTGCGTGTGTGCGTGCGTGCGTGCGTGCGTGTGTGTGTGTGTGTGTGCGCGCGTGTGTGTGTGTGTTTTTTTTAAAGAGGGTTAGCGGGAAAATGCCTCCGCACCGTAGCAAATAATTGCCGTGTGTCGGGCTTGCACCGACTAAAAACCCCCGTTCCTCTGTGGCCTTACAAATTCTCCCGCGGGACGACCGCTAGGCATTACATCACGGGAGAGGCCTTAGCCGTAGCTCTTCCTGCAGTGTTGTCAGACGACCTTACATCCCCCGTTCCACTCGAGATGGTATGAGTGGTTTAGGGGTTCATGTCGCTGATTTAATCTATGACTGACTGGTCTTCCGGCGTCGTCTTCTTCCTCGCACGTTCTGCACGTCGCAACTTCTTCATCACTGCGGCAGCATAAGCCGATACTGCCGTCCATGCGTCTGCTGACTTCAGCATCATCTCAAGCAGGTTGTCCGGGGTGATGCGTGTCTCCAGCTGACCCTCGACTATCGCGCGGGAGGCACTAAAACGTGGGTATTGGAACAATGCATGTTCAGCGTTCTCCTCGACTGCTACACATGCTGGGCAGTCCGGGGAATCTTCATAATTAAAATTATAGAGATAAGCCCGGAAACAGCCGTGTCCTGAGATCACTTGAGTGAGATAATAGTTGAACTCCCCGTGTAGACGGTTCACCCATATCTCCACCTTCGGGATTAGTCAATGTGTCTACCTTCCCTTGGTAGGTAGATCCCACATCGTCTGCCACTGGTTGAAACTGGTTGCTCTCGCTTCTATCCTTGCATAACTAGGGTTTCTAGCTCCCTTCTGCTGGTACATCGATCTACGCTCCTCGGCGAGCACCTCAATGGGCAGCATTCCCGCGATAACGTTGATAGCGTCCTCGGAGACAGTGCGAAACGCACAGGCTACCCTCAAGGCGCTGACGCGATACGTTGCTGCAGCCTTCCTGGATTTTCCTGGATTTTCAGTGCATCAGCCCATATGGGTATGCCATAGGTGAGCACTGAGGTCGTCACTGATGAGAGCAGTTTCCTCCTCTTCTGTCTGGGGCCACCAACATTAGGCATGAGTCGCGCCAGTGTGGTAGTCACCCCAGCGGCCTTTCTACTAATCTGCTCGATTTGCTCTTTGAAGTTCAACCTCGCGTCGAGAATCACACGCAGGTACCGAATGAACGGTTGGGATGTGATTTCGGCGTTTTCAACCCTGAGCGTCACCGTTTCCATCACCTTCCTGCTGGATACGAGGAGTACTTCTGTTTTGTGGGCTGCGAGCTGCAGTCCAACAGAAGACATCCATTCCCTTATCTTGGCGAAAGCTTCGCCGAAGAGTGCGGTGATTTGCTCCAGGAATTTGGCGATGACAATCAGCGCCGCGGCATCTGCGAACGCTACGATGGACACTCCTTTCGGCAATTGTAATAGCAGCAGATCATTGTACATGATGATCCACAGAAGCGGTCCAAGTACAGAGCCCTGAGGAACTCCTCCAGTCACCCTATACGTCTTCGGTCCATCCTCTGTGTCGTACATGAGCCATCTATTACATAAGTAACTCGCCACTATTCTCCGTAGGTACCATGGTACACCTAACGTTTTTAGGGCATCCATGATACTCTTCCATATTGCCGAGTTGGAAGCGTTTTTGACGTCGAGAGCGACAACCGCGCAGTACTTCTTGGACCCTCTTGCCCATCGTTTCCCCGCAGTCGACTCCTGCGCCTGCTTCACCACTGTGTTAATGGCATCCAGAGTAGAGCGCTCCTTTCTGAAGCCAAACTGGCCTTCCGCCAGTAGAGGGTCCACGACTTTCTCAATCCTGTTATGGATGATGCGCTCGAAGATCATTCCGGCGGTATCCAGCATACAGAGCGGACGATAGGATGAAGGTTCGTCCGGTGGCTTCTTCCCTTTCGGGAGGAGCACTAGCTTCTGCCACTTCCACTTGTCCGGGAAGATTCCTTCCTTGAGACACGCATTGTACATGCCCAGGAATATTGCCGGTACCAACTTGATCGCTGCCTTGAGTGCGATGTTGGGTATCCCATCCATGCCGGGGGCTTTATTGTTGCCCACCCTGGCAATCGCCGTAAGAAGCTCTTCTTCAGTAATGGCTGGGATGTCCTCATCGACGTCCTCCTCGAGTTGGTAGTCCTCCTCGGGTTGCTGAGGAAACAGATGTGTAACAATCTTTTCCAGCAGGGCTGCGTCCACAGGCGATGGCATTGGCTGGCATTTCAGCCGAGTCATTACTACTTTGTACGGCCTGCCCTAGGGAGCATCTTCCACCTCGCTGAGCAGTTCGCCCCAGCTTTCAGCTTTACTCTGCTTGATAGCCTTTTTAAGCTTCAAGCGCGCCTTCCTGTCCTGTTCTTCCAAATCAAGAAACGAGCGTTTGCCTCTAGCTCGTTGCGCTAGGCGGCGAGTTCGATGACACTCCCTTCGGAGGCCGTCAAATTTGTTCGCTCCACCAGTGTACCGCCGGTCGGAAGTCGACATTACGCTTCCGTGGCATTGTGGCATCGCATGCTTCGGTGACCCTCTGCATGACCACCTTGACCTTCTCGGTTGCACTTTCCGCTGCGAGGGGGCTGGTGTCAAAAGTTTCACGAAACAAGTCCGCGTCAAACATTTTCGCTTTCCAGCCCTTCCCGTTTGTCTTCGGTGCCTTCGCTGTTATGCTGAAGTCTCCGCGAATCTCCCAAAGAATCGCTTGATGATCACTGTGAGTGTAGATATCACTGACTGCCCAGTGGCACTGGTTTCCTCTGGCCAGGCTACTACTTACAAAAGTGAGGTCCACTATAGAGGAGACTTCACGTTTAACAAAAGTGGGCTTTGTACCTGCATTAAGTAGTACTACATTCAATAAGGACATAGCCTCAAGCAGGGCTTGGCCCTTTCTGTTCGTCACTTTACTACCCCATTCCACAGCCCACGCGTTGTAATCTCCGGCTATGGCTACCGGGAAGCGTTGTTTAGCGTCTGCGACTAAGTTATCGAGAAAATTCTCAAACTCATTAGTCGTCAGGCTAGGCGGTGCATAACAACTGTAGAAATGAACTCCGTGGGCTTTTATTCTCACAAAACCAGTTTCCATCCGACTCGCAAGATGCTGAAATGGAAGCTTTCCGCAGGACCAAATTGCGACCTTCCGACTTGCGTCAGATTCCCAAGGTTGCGTGTCTAGATGTCTATGTAGTTCCGAGAGTATCGCCAAGTCAGGCTTCAGCTCGCGCACAGTCTGCATGAGCAGGTCCTGTGCTGCTTCACAATGGTTGAGGTTGAGCTGGAGTACTCTCATTTGCATCGTTTTTGGAGTGCCTGGAGAGCCTGGAGAGCCCGCGTATACGCTGGACATCGGCTGCTACCTGCGATGTGGGCTGTGGGTACCCCATCTCCCACTTCTGCACATATGACACACTTTGCGCTTGCTGTGCATTCGGCAAGTTTGTGGCCAGTGTTACCGCACTTGATGCAGTCTTTAGCTCGATCGACGTTGCTCTTGCAGTTCCGTGATAACTGTCCAAATTTCCAGCACTTGAAACACTTTAGTGGTCTCACCACCTCTCGGATTCTGCAATTACACCAGCCGACTCGGATGATTCCTGTATCCAGAAGTTTCCGGGCAGCAGGCACCATGAGTCGTATTACCGCGGTCTGAGTCCTGCCATATGCTTTACGCAGAGACTTAAGAGAGTATTCCGTGACTGGATAGTCCGGTCCCAAGACTCTCTGCAGGGCCACCGAAATCTCCTCCTTCGTCGCGTCCTCTTCCAGGTCCTTGATCTCCAGATCAACTTCCTGGACTTTACTCTGGACCGTTGCTGATTCACCAAGAACACCTTCGAATTGGTTTCGCAATTCCGGTGCTTTGGCTGAGCTCTCCTTATTCAGAACGATCAGCAGATCTCCCGCGTTCGTTCTGCGTACCTTTTGGACGCATTCACCTGCATCCTTGAGCGCCGGATCTTTCTTTATACGACTCAAGATCTCCGCATAGCTCAAGTCACCCTTTTTGTGGATGACGAGAGCGTTGGGCAGAGTCGGCCGTTCGCGAGGTTTCTGCGCCTTCTTCTGAGGCTGCTTCTGTGATATCTTATGCGATCTTTTCTTCTTTCGCACAGTCTGCCACTTCTGCTCTGATCTCTCGCCCTTATCCTCGGATTGACCAGCCAATGGCTCCATCAGCTGCTTCTTCTTCGGCTCCTTTCCTTCGGTCGACGTCGGTGTAACCGGCTTTCTTCTCTTGGCCTTGCTTACTTGCGTCGAGGTACCGCCCACGTCCATGCCTTCATCGTTCCTCTCCTTGTTAGGGAGAGTCGATTTCGCTTGGCTTATGGTCGGCGTGGTTTGCGTTCCTCCAGTCGACATTGCCGCCTGTGGCTTTGCACTCCACGTTACCAGGTCCTCTATACCTTTCCAAGTACTGGTAAGCATAGGAACCCACCGCTGGATCTCTTTGTGGAGGTTTTTCTTCTGCTGGATAAAAGAGGCTAGGCCCAGCGTCTTTCCGTGCCTCTCCACCAACTTCAAAATCTCTTTTCGATTTCCACCTGTCTCTTCCTTTTCTTCACTTGAAACATTGTGCGCCATGGAGGCCAAGTGGCCCACCTCCATGGTACTGCGGTTGTTCGATGACGACGCCCGGGAGCCCGCTTGGTCACTCCCTGAAGGCGCCGGTACTGGGGTTCCGTGCCCCTGCACCCTAATCGGTATATCCTTTATTGGACTTCCCATAATCATTTGCTATCGAGGTTTGTTCCCCGTGTCTGTTGGTCCACGGGAGGTATTTTAATTGCCTCCGGCCCTGTATATCTATATAGACATTTCAATATCCATATCTATATCCAGATAGATATCTCTATATGTATATCTATATCTATATAGATATTTCTACATCTATGTCTATATTTATATACGAGGGCCTCCCCCTATCCGCCGCCTGGGGACGCGCCACGTAGGGGTTTTAGACTCCCCATGTGGTGTGTGTGTGTGTGTGTGTGCGTGTGCGTGTACGCGTGTGCGCGTGCGCGTGTGCGCGTGCGTGTGGGTGCGTGTGTATGTGGGTGTGTGTGTGTGTGTATGTGTGTGCGTGCGTGCGTGCGTGGGCGTGTGCGTGTGGGTGCGTGTGTGTGTGGGTGTGTGTGTGTGTATGTGTATGTGTGTGCGTGCGTGGGCGTGCGTGCGTGCGTGCGTGGGCGTGCGTGCGTGCGTGCGTGCGTGCGTGCGTGGGCGTGCGTGCGTGCGTGCGTGGGCGTGCGTGCGTGCGTGCGTGGGCGTGCGTGCGTGGGCGTGCGTGCGTGCGTGGGCGTGCGTGCGTGCGTGGGCGTGCGTGCGTGCGTGCGTGCGTGCGTGGGCGTGCGTGCGTGCGTGCGTGGGCGTGCGTGCGTGCGTGCGTGGGCGTGCGTGCGTGCGTGGGCGTGCGTGCGTGCGTGGGCGTGCGTGCGTGCGTGGGCGTGCGTGCGTGCGTGGGCGTGCGTGCGTGCGTGGGCGTGCGTGCGTGCGTGGGCGTGCGTGCGTGCGTGGGCGTGCGTGCGTGCGTGGGCGTGCGTGCGTGCGTGGGCGTGCGTGCGTGCGTGCGTGCGTGCGTGCGTGCGTGCGTGCGTGCGTGTGTGTGTGTGTGTGTGTGCGTGTGTGTGTGTGTGGACACGATATGTGCGTGTGACAGCCATATATGGGTAGGGGAAAATTTCAACAATTTGAAGATCACATGAAAGGAGACACTTCCCAGCCCTTTCATTTATTGCATGCAGCTGCGGTGCCTTGGTTTCGTTTTTCCTAAATCCATAAAATGTTTGTATGCGTATCAACTCGAGTCTCGCCTACACTTGAGACAGGTCCTGACAAGTCAGGGGTTTTTTTCTTGAAAAAACTATAAACTTTAGGAATTTATCATCAAAGACTTTGACCGCAGATGGACCACTCGAGCTGCACTCTTGAAAAAAGTTTCAATACGTCGACGTCTCGGTGTCATTCCGAAATATAACGTTAAGATGTTCACATGTGCGAGTATGTACGTAGTGCATCCGGCCAAGCACCCCCTGGACTTGACCAAAAACGAGCTCGAACAGATTCCAAAGGTCTTGCTCTTAAATTATTGGGGAAACTACATTGGTTTATTGTGGGATCATTTGCCAGAACATCATCGGAAAGACAGTGAAGTGATATCATATCTTCCATGCATGGAGCATTATAATACACCGCAAATGAGAGATCACATTGACGGCCCCCCACCTCAACGTCAGGAGTGTCGAAAATGTCATGAGGGGGAAAATTCTCCACGTACGAGGATTTTCAGACGTGTTTGAACTTGATTGGAACTTTTTCTTGATTGGAGAAGTGTAGAGGCGTGATGGAGGAAATTCTCCACGCATGGGGATTCTTCTAACGTGTTTAAACTTGTTTTCTTTTTCACGATTGAAAAAGTGGGGAGAAGTTTGAAAATTTGAGTAGGAGTGTTACGAAGAAGCTTATAATTTCGTGGACCAAGCTCAGACCACACTATTCCACCGCAACATCAACATCTCTCCAAAAAAGGCACTTTGAAATTGTGGGAAGATGGATCTCTCGAGCATAAACAAAGCAGCGTGATGTCCGCGGACATCGCCGATGAGTTCATTGTCTTCTTACCAGCGCGACTTGTGAAGGCCTTCGATGAAGATTTGGAAATGTTCGAGCGAATGCGGCAAGCGGCACGTGATCATCTCTGGATGACATACAAAGGTGGAAAATACAACAGCACAGACTTTTTCGAAGTCTGAGCACACATGGTGGAAAAAGACGAAATTCGTTGGAGCACCATCGTCGAACGGCTGGCTGCATCGACGAGAGTATGCTGCAACTGGCGCGTAATAATCATCTCTACATGCAGTTGTGGAAAATACATCAGCGTTAAGTTCCATCGTCTTGGAGTATGGTGGAAAAGAGCAAATTCGTTGGGACATCATCGTTGAGTGCAAAAGCCGTCCAGATCACAGTCGACTCACCACTGTTTTGGACGTTTTAAGTGTTTGATTATGTGCAAAAAAATGTATTAAAAAAAACTGTTTTATCGAAATGTATGAGAAGGAGAAATGAAAAACAATTTTCGTCGTAGAATAAATGAAGAATACAAATGGTATATATTTTCATCGAAATGTTTTTTATTCATTCAAATAAAATCCCTCGCTCACACAACGCTTCGTATACACTCAACCAGCTTTTCAGCGATTTTACATTATCATGGGCGCAGTTGTATTTCGTGTTCAAGGAATGATGGGGGCATTTGGAGTTTGTGATTTTCGGCTACTTCTGCAGCGATGGACAGTCCAGAATCTCCAAGTCGATGACGTTGGTCGTGGGATCCGTGAATCTTGATAGCCATATGGATTTCTCGAATCTCCTTGCAAGTTTTCCCGAATTTTCTGTCTAGCTGCCTCGTAAGGTATGTTGCTGTGTTCCCATCGGATTCCATGGAAATTGCGTTCCAACCACTTGTTTGTCATTTTGTACTTGGCCGGTAAAGAGTCCCATGCAAATGGTGCGTCGAAGGCGAGCGTCAGCGGTTCAGCATCCTTGTCGTGGAGTTTGATGATGGACATCTCCTTTAGGACAAATTTATTGATGGGTCTCTTAAAGCCCTGTACATCGACGATAAGCTCCATGTTGACTGAAGTGGACGCGCATCATCGGCATGATTTTATACCAATTTTTTAACCATACGATCTTTCAAAAATACGATCATGGAGGATCATGCAAAGCGCCAACGACTATCAACTAAACATCAATAGTCATTGATAGTCCAAATACCGCACCTGGAAGGATTGAAGTATTATATGTACAGGCATTTTATATGCATGGGTGCAGGACACAGCGGTGATGGGTTAATGTGGCGAGAAATCGACTTGAACGCATGATGGTCTATACTTTAACCTCTGCTCGATGAATTTCGACAGCGTGGAAGTGGGTGAGCTTTATGAAAAGTACGTAATCTTACAATGAATGTAAATAAGTATGAATCAATACGCGTTGAATATTATTGCCACGGGAGATAATGATTATGAGGGCTGCGATTCATGTGCAATCAAGAGATAATACGCGTTTCGCATGGGTGATAGTCACAGTTTTGTACCCAGCTGAACGAAACAGTGACCACGGATATTCTTACATACATCATTCAACGGTATTGAATCTATCGAATTTTGGATGCCCAATGACTATAGGTCAAATTTTTTAAAAAATTGTGTTTCAAAACAATTTTATCCATCAATATGTATACCACCAAAGGAGACATTGCTCCGATACACGTGGCTCAACATAAGGAGAAGAAAAGCATATCAATTTGCTACAAGATACCAAGGATAACAATGTATGACATGTCACTTAGATCAAGAACCTGTCAAGCCTCCTGAGCGCAGGACTAAACAGAGACAGCCATTAAAAAAAATATTTATGTCATCGGTGTGTGAAGTTAACATAATTACTATATCGTTATATGTGCTAGACGAATCTAACAACAATCCATTATTTCGCAGGTGTCGGCATTACTTTAGATCAAAGGATAAACTGCAATCACATGAGATCGATTGTGGAGTACTAAAGCACTGCCCCATCCGACTAAGAAATACTATCAATAAGTGGGTCCAAATCATCAACTCCAGTCGGAAAGCACGACATCCATTCATTGAAAATGCCTATTTGGAGTGTTTTTTTTACTAATGATAGAGAGAATATGAGGGTGTGCAAAGACTGATGAGAAGAACGTAGCAGAGGATATGTATCAATATCATGAAGTATTTAGTATTGATAACCACATGTGCTTTTCATATGACGAATCGCTATCATAGTATCAATCACATCACAGCGCTGATTCCATATCATGGTTTGCGGTAGAACTGAAAAAACTAGTGCTGTGCATAAAATACATTTTCAACGAAAATTAATGCTCATCATGAGTTAATTCTAATACGTTCACGCTATGGCAATAATTGTATATTCATCATCAACCAATAGAGGTAAAAGTTTAATTACTCAAAATACAATGGCATATGCCCCACATAATATTGGATGAGATCAATAAATTATCATTACTTTGAGCAGTGGAAAGTGTGCGATACTTGAATATGCGTTTTCACTCTTGGGATCTATACGAATGTCCACCGCTTCAAAGCACAACGAAGCATTCTTGGACCGTAAAAGCTGCCTCCCAACTAGAGAAACCAAAATATGTAATTAGTGCGGCGCAGACTGGTAAAAAAGATAATCTATGTCAAAGGACATTATATTATTCATCGACTGCAAACTCACAAGTGTTAAACCTTATCTCAATTCAGCATTCTTTTCTCAGGAGGACTCGCGATTGGACGTAAAAAAAGTTTCGCCATTTTGTTCAATATGTACTCTCGATTTCATAAATACCATTACAACTGCAATAGTGATCGTTCTTTACTAACCATCGCCAAGTCTTAATGTAACGGCCCTCTCACGGATAATGATTGATCGCATCAGAACGAGCCTGTAAAAAATGCTGTCGTAGATGTGTGAATAGAGTTCGAATGCAAAGAAGATTTACCACCGAATACGACTGCTTATTGTTTTAATCTTACACGATCGCGTTATTGGATATTGTTCATTGACCGACATTATCCGTAAAATTGTATAAATCAGCAAAATTCCGAGAAATACGAAGCACCATGGTTGATTCGCAATCGTCATGGTCTAAAGTGGGCCTATGGAAACGTTCCATATAGCGTGACTAAAGGTTTAATAACAGCTGCAGTTGAAGGTTCAACGAAAGACGACATGTGTCCAATCGTATATGGTAAGGGTAATGAAAAACGAAAATGGCTAGCTGATATACTAAAATATGCAAAAAGAGGTATTTATTAAGTCGTTGAATATAGACTTTGACGATATGGATGTCTCATGTAAATTAGATGGAAGTTCTACTCTACGATGTGAAAATCATACAAACAATTGTGCCCTACAAAATGTATTTAAAATCTTTAATTGGTGATTGAATCATAAAGATTCATGCAAATAAAAGAAATGCAACACTATGTACTTTTCATCCTCCTCACCCCATACTTAGTTATGTCAGCATCATCTGATATCGGATTGTGCATCTGAATACAATATTACTATAGAATGTGGAACTCAAATTTTTTTGTATGGAATTTGATTGAAAATAGAGTATCAGAATCGCTCAATGATTATCGAAGACATTTATCGGTATAGGTTCGATAGATGTTCGTGAGCCGTGGCCTGGAGTCTAGCTTCCCGTAGACTTCGATTTGCAAAAAAGTTCAAACATTTTTTTCAGTGAGAACATGTATAGTTTCTATGTGACGGTAATTAAAATGAAGAAAATGCAAATTAGAGAAAATGGCACGCATTTACAAAAAAATCAACATTTCACGTAACATTTCTTTAAATTGTGGATTACAAAAGTAGTTTTTTTGTGATGTTTGAAGTTTTTCGAATTTGGCTTTGGAACTTTAGGAAAATATTCTACATATATAGTTCTATGGTTTAAAGAAGAAAAAAAAAGAAATCGATTTTTTTTATCGTCGTAAATGTATATCCTGCCTTAAATGGCGACTGAAAATTCAAAACTTAAAGAAAGGCGATGACGAATATCGAAATATTTTGAGAATAATTCTGTATAGCTGGAATACAGCATATTTTAAGGGGTTAGGCTACTGTGACGAACCGAAAATAAGGATTAGTTAAAAAAAAAAAATTGCGACGGAATAAGATGATTAAAAAAATCGTCTGGACATTCATTTTTATGTACATTAAAAAAGTTGTGCACCAAAACTCATAAATAAATTTCAATATATAAACAAGTTCTGAACAATCTCGTGGAGGACCTTTGAACGTAAGGGGCTCAACGGATTTTTGCCACCCGCTTGATCTGGAACTTTTTTTCTCAAATAGATAATATTGTCTGAGACTTGACCGAGCTTTTTTTGGAATCGCGTTTCAATGATCGAAGTTTTTATTTTATTTTCGACTTTTCGAGAAAAAATGGCATCGTTATTGTTAATAACTAATGAAAAAAACTTCAAGAAAAACGTCTGTCAAGACTAAACTACTATTACACTGAATAAGTCTACCCAATTTCGATTAAATCCGTTTATTAGATGTCGAGAAATCGTGTACACCGTTTTGAAAAACATAGTTTCGAGAAAAACGAGTTTAAAGTTTTACTAGCCGTTCTATCATTGTAATAATAAGTTTGACGTTAATCTGCGATTCCTGCACTATATTGGACCTTCATCTTGAATTTGAGTCGCCTGAAGCGATGCACAAGTGTTCGTCAATTTTGCAGTAGCCGAACCCCTTAAGGAGTAACGCTATTTTATTATTACAAATAATATATCATTCTGAACCACATATATTGATACACATATAGTGTATCGAAGCAATGTCTTCTTTGGTGGTATACATATTGATGGATAAAATTGTTTTGAAACACAATTAAAAAAAAAATTGACCTATAATCATTGGGCATCCAAAATTCGATAGATTCAATACCGTTGAATAATGTCTGTAAGAATATCCGTGGTCACTGTTTCGTTCAGCTGGGTACAAAGCTGTGACTATCACCCATGCGAAACGCATATTATCTCTTGATTGCACATCAATCGCAGCCCTCATAATCATTATCTCCCGTGGCAATAATATTCAACGCGTATTGATTCATACTTATTTACATTCATTGTAAGATTACGTACTTTTCATAAAGCTCACCCACTTCCACGCTGTCGAAATTCATCGAGCAGGGGTTAAAGTATAGACCATCATGCGTTCAAGTCGATTTCTCGCCACATTAACCCATCACCGCTGTGTCCTGCACCCATGCATATAAAATGCCTGTACATGGAATGCTTCAATCCTTCCAGGTGCGGTATTTGGACTATCAATGACTATTGATGTTTAGTTGATAGTCGTTGGCGCTTTGCATGATCCTCCATGATCGTATTTTCGAAAGATCGTATGGTTAAAAAATTGGTATAAAATCATGCCGATGATTCGCGTCCACTTCAGTTAACATGGAGCTTATCGTCGATGTACAGGGCTTCAAGAGCCCCATCAACAAATTTGTCCTAAAGGAGATGTCCATCATCAAACTCCACGACAAGGATGCTGAACCGCTGCCGCTCGCCTTCGACGCACCATTTGCATGGGATTTTTTACCGGCCAAGTACAAAATGACAAACAAGTGGTTGGAACGCAATTTCCATGGAATCCGATGGGAACACAGCGACATACCTTACGAGGCAGCTAGAAAGAAAATTCGGGAAATCTTGCAAGGAGCCCCCACCATCTATGCGAAGGGATTCGAGAAATCCACATGGCTATCAAGATTCACGGATCCCACGACCAACGTCATCGACTTGGAGACTCTGGACTGTCCATCGCTGCAGAAGTAGCCGAAAATCACAAACTCCAAATGCCCCCATCATTCCTTCAACACGAAATACAACTGTGCCCATGATAATGTAAAATCGCTGAAAAGCTGGTTGCGTGTATACGATGCGTTGTGTGAGCGAGGGATCTTATTTAAATGAATAAAAAACATTTCGATGAAAATATATACCATTTGTATTCTTCATTTATTCTACGACGAAAATTGTTTTGCATTTCTCCTTCTCATACATTTCGATAAAACAGTTTTTTTTATACATTTTTTTGCACATAGTCAAACACTTAAAACGTCGAAAACGATGGTGAGTCGACTGTGATCTGGACGGCTGTTCCACTCAACAATGCTGCCCCCAACGAATTTGCTCTTTTCCACCATACTCCAAGACGATGGAACTTGACGCTGATATATTTTCCACAACTGCATGTAGAGTTGATTATTACGCGCCAGTTGCAGCATACTCTCGTGGATGCAGACAGCCCTTCGACGATGGTTCTCCAACGAATTTCGTCTTTTTCCACCATGTGTGTTCAGACTTCGAAAAAGTCTGTGCTGTTGTATTTTCCACCTTTGTATGTCATCCAGAGATGATGATCATGTGCCGCTTGCTGCATTCGCTCGAACATTTCCAAATCTTCATCGAAGGCCTTCACAAGTCGCGCTGGTAAGAAGACAGTGAACTCATCCGCGATGTCCGCGGACATCACGCTGCCTTGTTTATGCTCGAGAGATCCATCTTCCCACCATTTCAAAGTTCCTTTTTTGGAGAAATGTTGATGTTGCGGTGGAATAGTGCAGTCTGAGCTTGGTCCACGAAATTATAAGCTTCTTCGTAATACTCCTACTCAAATTTTCAAACTTCTCCCCACTTTTCCAATCGTGAAAAAAAATAGTTTAAACACGTTAGAAGAATCCCCATGCGTGGAGAATTTCCTCCATCACGCCTCCACACTTCTCCAATCAAGAAAAACAAGTTCAAACACGTCTGAAAATCCTCGTACGTGGATAATTTCCCCCCTCATGACATTTTCGACACTCCCGACGTTGAGGTGGGGGGCCGTCAATGTGATCTCTCATTTGCGGTTTATTATGATGCTCCATGCATGAAAGATATGATATCACTTCACTGTCTTTCCGATGATGTTCTGGCAAACGATCCCACAATAAACCAATGTAGTTTCCCCAATAATTTAAGAACAAGACCTTTGGAATCTGTTCGAGCTCGTTTTTGGTCAAGTCCAGGGGGTGCTTGGCCGGGTGCATTACGTACATACTCGCACATGTGAACATCTTAACGTTATATTTCGGAATGACACCGAGACTTCGACGTATTGAACCTTTTTTTCAAGAGTGCAGCTCGAGTGGTCCATCTGCGGTCAAAGTCTTTGATGATAAATTCCTAAAGTTTATTGTTTTTCCAAGAAATCCCGACTTGTCAGGACCTGTCTCAAGTGTCGGCGAGACTCGAGGTGATACGCATACAAACATTTTAAGGATTTCGGAAAAGCGAAACCAAGGCTGTCTCCTTTCATGTGATCTTCAAATTGATGAAATTTTCCCCTACCCATATACGGTTGTCACACGCACATATAGTGTCTACACACACACACACACATACACACGCATGCACGCACGCACGCACGCACGCACACACACACACACACACACACACGGACGAATTAGTGTAGAAATAAAAACACTCCGCTTGCATCGATGATAATATTTGTATGTCTATAATAAAGTATGTCTATAATAAATTAGAAGATTTATGGGTTTTCAACGCTCACTCACCATGATCCCCGCCCCCACAAAATACTCGGCGATAGCGGCTTCCCGCCACCCGCTCTTCGGACCACATGGCTACCCCCTCCATAGAGACCCCTGACATCCCCCCTCGTAACGTCACGCGCTCGACCCCCTCTCCGCCATGCATACTAGGCTTCCCCGCGCTGGACCCCCGCCCCGCTCCCCCCTGAGATCCCGGAGTTAGAACCAGCCTATTACCACTACTCGCATATTTAAAGAGGTTTGTAAACCGTGGAGAAGAAAACTGATTCTGTGTAAGAGATTGTAACTTAACAATATTGTCTCTCAAGTACAGATTGACGTCATAATTGTATAATATTACTATGTCAGAAAAGTGTTTGACGAAGTTGTTCCATACACGAAAACCATTAACATCAAAGGGTTGGATCATTCCCGTTGTACCCCTGCAAGAATTGCTAATTATGATGTGAACTAATTGTTTACACAACTAATCATACTGGTAAAATATATTTACCTGCTGGAATGGTTAAAACTTTAATATCTTCTCTTGCATATCTATTTCTTTAAATGCAGCTGGACATTGACCGCTCCATGAATCCAGAAGTATTATCGATTTTGGACCCGCATTAGGAATACATATTTCTTGAAACCAACGCTTGAAGTGATTACTCGTTAATTTTCCATATTTCGAAGCCAATAGAAATATATTTTCGGCTCTGAACATAGTTTGTTCCACTCGAGCACCAAATTTGCCAGTATGTTTGTTTAAAACGATCAACATATAGATGCCAAAAGCTTGGCACTCGCAGAAATCAAAGGCCGTATAGTATAACTGTGTGTTGTTGATGTTTTCGATTGCACCACTGTCGCAACGGATTTCTACCCTTCTTTCGGCGATGTGCGGCCTGTATGTAGCTCTAAATTGAATCTACTATGATCAGAATTAAATGTGTTTCAGCGCCAACGTTGACCATATTGATTATCACCGTTTCGATGAATTGTTTAGCTTTGTCTTGAAGTGTATTAGCATTTAATAACTGTTGTTTTGTTACATATTTATTAATCTTCCTTGACACAATTCGATGTTGTATTTTAAATGTTTTCACCCAAGAAGCGGATGCCTTAAAATCTGCGGCTGGCATTTCTACAATTTCTCGTGCACGTAAGGCCCATCGTCGAAGATCCATATCATAGACAGGCAGCTTTTTGTCCAAAGCGTCGATGAAATTGTTTAACGTGTAGTGAGCTATTTTTGTTAACTTTTCTTTGTGGGTGCCACCCTTGTTTATACTATGGGCCCATCGGCGTAACTGCCGGACTGATTTCCATTTTCTGAATTTCCTTTCAACAGCTGATATTTTTCTATTCCCGTCTGTCCCGGATCTCCAGTAATCCACAGCTCTCCTCTTGTATTCGTAACTTAATTGGGTAAAACTATAGTACCACGGCTCCAGCCCAAAATCGGTCCAAATTTTTTTTTGGGTATTGTTATGGATAAAAAACGATGTTATATGTTGAATTAAGGTGGGGGAAGCTAATATGAAAGGAAGCCTAATATAAAAAAAAAAACGTTAAAAAGTGTCGTTACGTCGCACATTATTTCCATTGATATACTAATATTTGGAAGTTCGTTCACAATATACTTACCTTTTCACTCTGCTTACCTTACCTTGTTTATGTTTCATCAATTCACTTTGCTTCGTGCGAGTATTATATGTATACGCGCACGCGCGCGCATGTGTGTGTGTGTGTGTGTGTGTATACGCGGGACAAAATAGTGAATTTTAGACACACACTCCCATATGCACACACGCACACACACACACACACACACTTTTGGGCTACAGCCGTGATTCTATAGTTTTACCCTTAATTCTTCTACACCTTTCGTACATACATTTTCAGCAACTTCGGGATCCAGGTATCGTTGTATGTGCCAATCTTCTTCACTGTTATCTTCTATTGTGGCAGCTTCATGAATTTCGTTTGGTGACAGAACATCCAAACCGGTTTCGAATTCCATTTCCATCGGTTGATCCTGTTACATCCTAGCGAATGTGCCTTCTCTCGGTTATTCTCAATATCTTCATTTGCCGTCATAAGCGTATTAAATGTATAAATCTATGAATAAGACGCGATATCACAGCGATATATACACGATAGCCGCACCGCCACAGTCATCGACTTTTCCTATCCCATTGGCTGTCAACAAGAACACGATCTCAGGCGCATATTCCAAGAAGAGCTGTCAAACGAAAAATCAACCATCAGATCGATCAGCAGACTCCAAAAATCCTACGCCGGCCCATCCGCATGGTGACCAAGAGAAGCCTCGACCGTAGATTATTTAAACATAACATAGACTAGACGGCTTCGACGAACTTATAACTCCGACTAAATAATAATACATCCGGTCTCGCAGCGTAGACCTATATACAAACTTCTCGATATGAAAAGTCATCAGAGCCATAAATTGACATAACACAAACCATGCGAATGGTTAAGTCTCAGATATCGAACTCTATATCCCATGCGCTTTTTCGCCGAAACAAGAGACAAAGGTCTCCTTTTCTTCATGCGCGTAATACCTAGAACCGATGCTCTGGAATAAGGCCACGCACGTGCCTAACGAATCTGTAGAGTATTCGCATACCATACCGCGACCAATCACGCTAATCAACCGATATTTTCACGACCAATGGTCCAATCCCTAAAGAACTAGATGACCAAGACCACATTCTCCCTAAGGTTTCTTCTCCCACTATCGAACCCCTCCTAATTTTCATATCAAGAAAGACTTCCTTCCTGAAGTCAGTCTTCCAACAATTTCCATCGCGTTCAGATCAAGTCTCCCGACAATTTTCATCAATCAGATCGTAGTCTCGCAGCGTTTCCATCGCATTAACTTCACTTCTTAATCTTGTTCTGACAGAAATCGAAGTGTAGCATAAATATCATAGAGTTTTCGAATATTATACATTTTCGGGTTTTTACCGAAGTATCGTATAATCGTTTGTCGACTCTCGCGGCCTCGAGTCCATAAAGTATTTCAAGTGCAGTTTAATACGCGTAAAAACATAAATACGCTCAGCGCCCGAAAGTCTAGTGCTGGTGACCGCTTTCCGAACGCCAAGTGTGGCGTCCGCCAACGAGGCCCTTATCTGCGAGCGTCAACCGATATCCTTGCGAGCGAGCGTACCTACACACTGATATACTCACACACACAGTGACCAATATAAGCGACAAATATCATTTTATGTTAATCCGATTGATCCCCCGGCTTCATAGTCATTTTCATTGTCAATTTTTCTGTATAAGCAACTTTATTCATCCGATCACTTATTTGTAATAAACCTTTAGTTAACTTTATACAAATTGGTCGAATTATTTCTAAAAATACCAATCACTGCATGACTTCCTAATTTTTAACTCATTCCAAGCACTACCCCTTTTTACCCTCATCCCGTGCTATTGCGCTTGTCGTAGGCAAAGAAGGAGGGAATCAAAAAATAGATGCCCACGTCCCTTCCGGACGTGACAATCCATCGCTTCTATGATTATGTTTTCTATGTCTTTACTGAACCGTTTTGAATATATGTATGCAAATTTACATCCCGATTTGAAATTTTTTCATACCTCGTATCGTTAAAGAGTTATCGACGAAAAACGAAAATCATCTCTATCTTCAAGGGTGCGTTTCACCCCTTAAATATTGGGCTCCGTAGATATAAAAAAAATACGTACCGCCTATTTTTATCTGTTCTACAAACATACCAAATTTCATAAAAATCGGAGGGGGACACCTCGCGACATTTCGTTGTTAGACAAAAAAAAGAGGATTTTTTTAAATCGTAATAATTCAGGCGACTTATAAACCGGAACGTACTGAAAATGCGCCGGAACTTAGTTCCGGCGTGTTGGTCGGCCTAACGGTTTGCAGGCTGAAGTACGCCGAAACTTGGGATTTCAGCTTACATCAGTCAGCGTTCTGCTCAGGCCGAAAATATGCTGATACTCATGTCTTCGGTCTACTGATCGACGTCGCAGATTACAGGCTGAAAATACGCCAAAACTTAATTTTTCGACGTATATTAAACTAATTAAAAATTACAAATAAACTATAGATGAGAATCTAGAAACATTCAAATAAAAACATTTAGGTTTTATCAGTTTAAACGTAACATATTTTACTTCATTCAATATGATGATTATTGAAAAGCTGTCCTATATATTTTGTGTCTCCAATTTCGATAAGGAAACAAACTTTCTCAATATTTTCCACTTTTATAAGCCGTAAATTTTCTCGGTGATGATGACCATCAGAGATTATTATTTCAGACAAATATGCGACTGTTATTCTATTTACATTATTCTCACTTATCAGACTCGGTGAAACATAGAAGGGACTGGTCGCTATTCATTAATAACAGCATAACATTGAGCCTCACACTCGATACCACAACTATTTTTACAGCAACATAGCCTTAAAAACGATTGAACAAAGCCAAATTTGGTTTGTTTTGCATCTTTACAAGAAACACAAAAAGTAGAAAATTTCGTAGACCAAGTATAATTGAGAGCGTAAATCATATATGTGTTTTTCTTTAATCTCGCAAAGATTAAAAAAAACACTTTCATGCCCGGTATTAACACTTCAGCTTGTGTCAAAATGCCTTCCAAATTCGCCGGTATATTTTGTAGATATTTAATAATTCCTATAGCGTACATTTTATCTCCAATTTGACGTACATCGTATATCTTTTTCATATTCGAAGGAGTATTTTGCAAAATTTTGTTGCGCGTGAGAGAGGGTCGAGGTGCTCTAACATACTAGAAATAATTCTACTATGTGCAACACGTGTATATATTTGTAATCCGACGTGGCTCGTCCCATGAACATATTGCAATAATTTTCCATTAAGGTCTCCGAAAGGAAAATAGGACGTCACCCATAATGGTCCTGTATCTCTAACGACGTCGGGTAGATGCTTAAGAAGATGCACATTAAATGACATGTACCGACGGCCATATAAATTCTCAATATTGAGCACGAATGCTGTGAGAGCTGATCAGCTATTTATATCATATTTTGAGATATTTTATCGCAATTGAAAATATAAACTCCAAGTACCAATTGTAATAGTGGTGGAAATCCAATGGTTTAATTAACTCGCGTAAAATTGGCACAGAATAATTAAAAATCCACGTTCTGCATTCACTAGCCTTCCAATACTTCGAGTGTTGATCAAAGTTCTTGGACAAATGCCTAGTGTCACAGGAAAGAAAACGGCGTATGCGAAAAACAAGTACCTATCGTTTTCTCTCTTGTTTTTTTCGCTCGCCGTTATGACCGCATGTTGACGGCGCTGGCTAATAGGTTCGGTGGGCTAATCAATCCCAAGTAATAGGGTATGAAAATAAAATCGAGTTAAAAAAACTGAAGTGGGTTTTAATCTTTTGGCTCGAAACCGAAGAGGTTTCTATAATCAGTGCAGAGGACGTTGGCGAGGTTATCAAGTCGGAAACTATACAAAAAGGTTAGACTGGAGATTTGCCGTGGGTTGACAACAACAATACCATACTATACGAGGCCAACATTCTCAAAACGTCGTGTAAGTGGAATTGTTTGACAATGTCTAACGTGAGCGTTGTAATTATAAAATGTTTAACTCGTGAGACATACTCATTTGTTCTAATTATTATTAACAAAATAAATTAATAGTCTACGCTGTAAATAAAACATTTATGGGCGTTTACGACAGTAAAGGGCGGTCCGTTTGTCAAGTGAAAAATCGCCGAGTCGCGCTGATCAGCGTTGCTAAGCGCTTTACTGTCGCAAATGCTCCCATATTCAATAATCACAGGAAAGGAAATTGGAAATATTTTTGTTGGTTGAAAATGCTTTGTTAAGGTACGATTCAATTGATAAAGTTTAATTTTCCAAGTTATTCTTTTTGTACAATTTTTACAGGCAAATTTTCACATTATCGCAAATTAAATATTGTTCTGACTACATCTGCTTATGTAATATTAATATTCTCAAGATTTTTTTTTAATAAATTTTTTGTTCGTTGATAATCGGAAGTATTTAGACTCGGTGATAGTTGACTCGAATGGGCAAATCCAGAGTAAATACTATTATATGTATGCAGTAATTGTGAAAGAAATGGCTGGCAATAAAAAACAGAAAAATAAAATAAACAAGGAACAATTAAAATCGAAGAAAAAAACTAATCACAGCATTGTACAATTTCCGGATGTTTTTCAATCTTTGTCATCTACACAAGCTATGGCTGATAATGGTTAAAGTGAAGAAAATCCTCCAGGTAATGTTTCTGAAAAAAAACCCTGTAGATCCAGACTCGCAGAAAGAAAGGGATGATGCATGGAAAAAACAAATGACCGGGATATCAACGAATCCGAATGCTTTTGTAAGCAAATATTACAATTCGGTACGTTTACCTTTTCTTTCATCTTCAATGATAAATAGTACTTAATTAAATGTTAGGATACTTCAATTATTTTTTCCCCATACATCTTTTTCAGCTATACTAGAAAACGTTGCATTTCTTGAGATGTTACTTTTAACACTAAAGAAGCGTGTGGATCAGAGAAAAAAGGCGTGCTAAAAATGCAGGACACTTTGGTATTCTCTTGGGTCATCAAAACATTTTTCAATGATTAAGAAAAATTTAACTGGCGCATTTTTATCCATATTTCAGATTAATTTGTTGCCATACACCAACGTTAAAATCTCAAAAAGCAGTTTGAATTTGGCAGTGCTCCAATAAAAACTAAAAAGAACGCTCATTCGTGAAAGAACTGGTCTTGCAAGTAATGTCTGAGGAAGAGTTAATGAAAATATCGTCAGCAGGAAAAATGGATCCAATCATTCGAAAGGCCATAATTGGTATAAATTACATTTATGTATTAGATATCAACATTGGTGACAACTCATTAGCGTAATTTTTTATTGCAAGATTCATAAAAAATACATACGATGTTAACATCGACATTCCTGAATTTAACGATGTGATCAATAAATATATGCACAGCGTCGGAAAAAGAGAGCACAAAGTGAATCCATCGACGATAGCACAAAAATCACGAGTCACTTCAACAGCAACTACATCTAATCACCTTGAAAATAATCTGAGGCCCAAAGGTATGAACTGACGTAAATCTCATTAATTATTAACATCGGGAAATTCGTATTTCATTATGTTTTCTCCTTAAAAACAATTCCATTCTTATCTTTCTTTCGAATGGAATTAATATTTTCCACATAGGCGATAATACTATTGCGATTAAAAGTGCCACAAAAAAATTGGATAAAAAAATTATGAGTAGCAACGGGGATGATCCTCAAAATGGAAATTCCCGCGTAGAGATTTCTTAGGGTTAGCCTGATCAGGATCAGGGACCGATCGGGGTGTGATACGGGTAACACCTATTACGGACATCCTGATCCGGCCCCGACCGGGCCGGAAGTATCTGGGCCCTAGATCGGGCAATACTAAAATGGACCTACTAAGGCCATCCCTGATAAGATCCTACTAAAGCTTTCCCCGATAGGTCCCTACCAAGGCTTGCCCTGATAGGCCCTACTAAGGCTTTCCATGATAGGGCCATACTAAGCTTTCTCTGATTAGGCCATAAATGGGCTTGCCCTATAAATGCCTCAGCAGTCGATAGATGCACATAACCTCTTATTTTCCACATGGAAATTTCAATTTGACAGCATCGTAGCTTTGGACTTTCGATGTATTCCTGAATTCTATAAAAAAGAGGGTTTATGGACTGTCACGACAAAAAACGTTATGCAACTCGGATGCATGTTCGAAGATCTTTGCAGGTTTGTAAGGCCGAGAGAGAGGAATTATGCACACACACACACACACACACACACACACACACACACACACACACACACGCACGCACGCACGCACGCACGCACGCACGCACGCACGCACGCACGCACGCACGCACGCACGCACGCACGCACGCACGCACGCACGCACGCACGCACGCACGCACGCACGCACGCACATATATATATATATATTATGATATCGATTATGATCGCAATATCGAGGGAATTGGGTAGAAGGACCGAGATAGTCACAAAACTTCCCGTTTCCTATCCCGACAATTTGTAAAGGGCGCCAGCCGAAAATCGGCTTGTCGGGACGAGAAAAGGGAACGCAGTGTCTGGCCAAACTGCAGCCTCGTGAATAAGGTAGAGGGGATGGGTCAGGTGTCAACCACGCGCGGCAAGAAAGACCCCGCGAAATAACACTTTAACAATAATTTATTTCCACTGCTCTTTCGCAACAATTTAATACCGGGAAAAAGAACCCGGGCGATAACAAATAGAAAAGCCCTCGCAAGATGCCATGAAACGATCAATCGCGAATACACTCACACGCAATCCCGACCGGGGCCTACACACGCAAACAATATTATCCCAAGCTCGTCGTTGGCCACCTCCTTCTCTCCCCTACTGGCCTCTTTTTAACCACAAAAATAATCGGGCCCCCGCTAGTGGGTTACCCGGCCGAGCGATACCCAAAATCATATCTCGAACGAAATCCCCGGTCGCTAATTACCACGACCGTCGATCCCCAGCAAAGTCTCCCCCGTGACAGAGCCGGGAAAGTCCCTGTGTCGGGAAAAGGGACACCCGACATATGACGCGAAAATGACGGAGCGCCGCACGGGTTCGAGCCCACGTCCCGCTGATAAACGGAAGGCTGGCTCTCCGTGAGGAGTTCCTTGACATCGGAAAAATCGTCCACCCTTTCCCGCCGTTCAGGCTCCGCCACAGGCCGAGGGATCACCGGAGATGACACTTCACGGCTCTTAACTCACACATTCATGCGCTCATGCAAACAATAATACGCGAAACAGGATTTTGGACTAAGTCCGACGCGAAATGATAGGGAGCTTCCCGCGCGCGACCACGATACGGTTTTCCTCAACGGTACACGCTAGCAATGAAACACGGGCTAAGAAAAACGACTCTACGGAAACGCGAAAGGAGGCCGTGGCCACGGTAAAGATACGCCAGATCGTGAGTCACCATATGGCCGAAAATTATCCGGATTGTTGCCGAAGGCATAGCCAAGCTCACCGGCTGCGTAATTCGGTCGCTTCCCATTGTCCCGGCCCACGTCCGTCCGGCTCGACACCTCGCAGGAAGCTAACGCAAAAGCCGGCCGACGTGCGAGAAGTGTACCCCCCACCCTTTCTTTAGTTTCTGTTCTTATGATTACATCAGAGAGAACAGGCCCGTATCGAATCATTTTCGGGAGTGTGCTTATCGATCAAGCGCGGATTTCGAATCCTAAACCTCCCGTAACGGAAAATGAAAAGTCCGCTCTTCCCGCAGGCCGTATTTCATGTCCTAGTGGAGCCTCGTCCTTGCCTGGGTGATGTTTCGTAACGGTCGACCTTGGCGACGACGGGAGTAAGGACCGCGACCGACACCAGACTTATTATCGGCCGAGGGTGATAATTCGGCCCCTGTCCAGAAAAAATGGAAGAAGTGATGGGGGGGGGGGGCGTGAATCACGGCCCTGGGCAGGTCATTTTCGCGGGAATCTGCGTCTTTCCGAACGTTTCACCATAGTTGGGCGACCGCGCCTTCCGGATCTTTGGCCTTGGAAGAATGTTTGGCTTCGCCTTCTTTCCCTCTCACTCTTCCTGGCCGTTGGTACCTTGGCTCGTGTAAGCCAGACGTTGGGGTGGCGAAAAACAAGAAAACAAACAGAATATTAAATTAAAATCCTAACGTCGCTTAGAGAACCCTACGGAATCATGTCGTGATCGCGATGATAGCCCCGAGCCGAAGGACGGTTTTGCTGCAGCCGCCACCATGCCAGGCGGGTTAGCGGAGTACCAAAAAAAACACGTCACAATATATATATATATATATATATATATATATATATTGTAACGGGTCGGAAGTCGTTACAATTAATTTTATTTGTTCGGGACTCGATCAGGGAAGAAATTAATTAAAACTCTTTGTTTTGGAGGTATCTGTTAATAAAATGGCGTTTATTCATTATTTTGACTCGATATAATACTAAAAGATTCCTGTGTACAAGTGTTATGTGTGTTTTATTTTGTGTATTTCAATGTAGCGCTGGAGTATGTTTTGTGTGTTTGAATGTGTCGCTGGAGTTTGTTTTGTGTGTTTGAATGTGTCGCTGGAGTTTGTTTTGTGTGTTTTACTATGTCGCTGCGCAGTCGGTAAAATACTCGAATCGCTCGGATGGTAAGTATGCGCGAGCGCTATTACTCTACTCTAGGTCGATGATTTCCCCTTCTCCTACCCGTATTGGCGCTCGCGGCGTGCGTGAGTTAAGGCGCGCTCTCGCCTACGGCGCGCGGAGTCACCGGGGCGCCTTTCCCTAGGCCGCGCGTGGCGCTGTCTGTCGCGGTCTACTCTCCCTAGCGCTATCGATCGCCGCGCTCTCAATCTCGATACGGCGCGCTTCCCCCTCTTTCCTACGGTCGCTCGTTGCGCGTGGTGCCGAGCGCGCTCTCGTGCTAACCACGCTCCCTGAGTCCCCCCACTCTAGAGGGTCACGGCGCGGTGGATCGCGGCGCGTCTTCGACTCCCGCGCTACGGCGTGCTCTCTCGTAATTACTCCCCGTGAGTGTAACCGATTATCGCGCGTCGATAATCGATTACTCTAACGGTGTTTGACTCCGTCGGATGGCGCCACGTACCCGCTTATGCTGATATTACCGCTTGTTACGTGTGTTGTGTCGGTGTGATGTTTGAATTTCGAGATGCCTCCTTGACCTTTGGGTTCTCCTGATATTTTCGGGAGCCCTTGTAGGTGTTTCGTGTTTTTACAGTTGTATGTGTTTGTGTGTGTGTGTGTGTATTGTCGCCTGGTGTTTCTGATACCTCCTTGCGCTTTCTATTCCCCTGATACTAATTTTCTATTTATCCTTTCGTAATTTATCCTTCCTTTGTCTAATCTTAATGTTTTTTAGTACTTTTTTGTTTGATTCTACTCCCAATTCTTATTTCCGTCTTTATTAATTAATAAAGAAAAAGTATTTTATGACTTCCTTTTTAAGTGTCTCAAGTTTCCCCCTCTCAGCTTTCCGCCCTGAAAAGAGGTACTTTGCTGAGCGGTACTTTTTTATCCACTTAAAAAGCCCGACTTTCTTACGACGACTTCCTTCTGATTTCGTTTTTTCAGTGTTTTCCCCCTCTCAGCTTTCCACCCTAAAAAGAGGTACTTTGCTAAGCGGTACTGACTGATCCACGAAGGAAAAGGAAGTCCAAGAAGAAGTGACGTTCCTCCCACTTTCATCCTCTTTTATACCCATGTTTTATTGTTTACTTTTCCCCTTCCCTTACAAATTACCCATCATTCCCATTATTGTTAACTTTTTTTCATGTTTTAAATAAATTTATTCCTTCTTTGTTTTTTTTTTTGTTACTTTCTCTGTTTTCTTTCCAACGACTTTTCCCCTTCCCTTACTTTTACCTGACTACTGTTTTTGTTTTATCTTCTGTTTCCTTTTTCTCACTCGTCTTTCCTTCCGCTCATTGTTTTGTGACCTTGAAGGTCATACCTGCCCACTTGACCTTTATGATTTATTATTCCCCCTCCCCTACTTTTCTAGTGGGTCGGTTTATCTGAATTTGTGGTGGGGGTATGGCGCCTGAGACGGACCTGTACGTCTCATTGTCCCCCGTGGCTCTTTATGTTTTGGATTGCTTTTCAGAAATCCAAATCATGAAGAGTCACAAAAAATTTATTCCTAAACCTACTGTAGGCCTATCCCGTTCTTTCAATTTTAACTCGCTTATTTATTTTACGTGCTACTGGGCCGCTGCCCATCAATATTTATTCCCCCCCTTAATGTCAAACGCTCGCTTGCAATTATGACATAATGTTTTTTTTTTTTTTTTTTTTTTTTTTTCATTTATTTACTCGTTTATTGCTGTTTTCATCGTCTTCGTCGCCGTCGTCTCCCAGACCCATCTCCTGCCAATACGCTCGGCCTCGCTGTTGTCGTCGTCGCCGTCCCCCGTTTCTTTGCCGCCTGCCACGCCTCTGTATCGCCAGAAACGTTCTGCTATGCGGATGTCGTCGGCGCTGGCGTCCCCTCTTTCCTCGACGTCTTTCAGGCCCAGATCTGGCCAGAAACGCTCTACCATTCTGTCGTTGTCGATGTTGCCATCCCCTCTTTCCTCGACGTCTTTCAGGCCCAGGTCTGGCCAGAAACGCTCCGCCACGTTGCCGTTGTCGACGTTGCCGTCCCCTCTTTCCTCGACGTCTTTCAGGCCCAGATCTGGCCAGAAACGCTCCGCCACGTTGCCGTTGTCGACGTTGCCGTCCCCTCTTTCCTCGACGTCTTTCAGGCCCAGGTCTGGCCACAAACGCTCCGCCACGTTGCCGTTGTCGGCGTTGCCGCTCGTCGTTTCTTTGTCGCCTGCCACGCGCCTGTGGTGCCAGATATGTTCTGCTCCGCGGACGTCGTCTGCGTTGATGTTCCCGTTTTTCTCGTCGTATTTCAGGGCCTTGTCCCGCCAGCAACGCTCCACGCCGTTGTTGTTGGCAACGTTGCCATCTTGGTATGTGTCCGGTTTTTCCTTCGAATGCGACCGCGGCTATGATTTCCGTGACTGGCCGCATCCGGCGCGGCTTAAGTCCCTCAGAATGTTGCTGGTAGAATTTTTCGGGAGGGCATGTTGTCTCGCTGCCACTGTTGGTCTGGATTCCCACTGGGTTTCCTTTGTCGCTGACCGATATGCTTGAACATTTTGGATGAACTGCTTGCCGGGGTGCCCTCTGTCCATCTTCCTCGATGACGAATTCTCGTGACGGCTCGTATAAATTGCTCGCGAAGGCTTCCATAGACTCATTTTTCTTCCTGATTTCCTGACTTTCATGGGTGCTTCTCCCAGCGGTAATCTCTGCGATTGGGTGCTGGTTCCTCGGCTGTTCCTCGATTTGTTTGACGGATTCTTGTGACAGGGAGAGACTTTTGCTCGTTCCTTCTCGTTGTTTCGTTGGTCTTTCTATTCGTTGGCCGTTCTGTGCCCGAACTCGTTTATTATCAAGAATTCTGATCATTCCTAGTTGAATGATTTGCTCGGCATCTTGCTCTTCCGTCTCGTCTTGAATGTGCCGTTTCTTCTTCATTCTTTCCCTCTTCTTCAGGTTTCTCTTCATCCGTTGACGTGCTTCCTCCATGGCCTCCTGGGTTTCTTCATCGTCCGTTGCGCCTCGTGATGTTTCATTCACCGTGGAAATTGCCATCGATTCGGGCGCAACGATTAACAGTTTCCCTGGTTCTGTTGTTGTCCGGTGGGCTGCCCGATGGCTGTTGGCGGTACTTGTGACTCCGCTTGACCTCTGGTTGGCATGTTCATGACCGCTGGTCCCCCGGACTGACTCGGATTCCATGGTGCTGCTGCTGGGTTCAAAGGGGGTCTTATATTTCCGTATCCGTGCTGCATCCACGGTCCTCGCGTCGGGTTAGCTGCCCCATATTCTCCACCCCTTGGCTGTGGACCTTGGAATGGTGGTGGTGGCCCTGAATATCTGGGATATTCCGGTCTCCATTGCGGGTTTAGTCCCGTTGGGCGGGGTCCTCCGAATGTTCCAAACCTTTGGTTTTTCCACGGGTTGTTTGGCTGCCAGTTTGGATTGCTGGTCTCATGCCACCGTGGAAGAGATCTTCTAGCATTCAGGGGTCCTGCTCCGTCCATACTTTCCAATAGTTCGAGGAAAGTATCGATGTTTTTGATGCCACTGATCCGTACTGCCATTCTGACTGCTTCGTCGAAGTGGTTTGCCAATTTCCTGATGATTTGCTCCTCTGTCGGACCTTGGCTTAAGTCTTTTGCGTTGCCAAAAATTTGGGTGGCATATTCGGTCCGGGTCATTCGATGCCCGTCCCACTCATATGCTCCAAATTCGAGATTTCTCCGTACTTTGTCCTGAATCTCTTGACTCCAATAACGGGCTTGGAATTTTTCTTCGAATTCTTCAATTGACTGGACCCTTTCTTCCACGATTCTCCACCAATCCTTGGCCGTATCTCTGAGTGACTGGCTGATGATATAATGAAGGTCGGTGTTTCCCGTAATTCGCCAGAATTCCCTGAAGTCCTTCAGAAACCGCATTGGTCGTTCTCTTCCATCGCCGTTGTAAGTTGGCGGTTTTTGTTTTGCTGCGTATGCCTGACTGACATCGAGCCCTGCCGTCCACGTTGTGTTACCTCTGGAGACTGAATTTTGGGCCTGAATATTCTTCTCACATGCCGTAATTCGTTTAGAATGATCTGTAACTACTTCTCCCACCTCCTTCGATGAATGAAGAAGCTGGGATATTGTCCTTCTAATGGCCTCTACTCGGGTATCAAAATCTTCGATTTTCTCGTTATTTTCTTTTTGGGCTTCTTCATGACTTTGCTCGATCATTTTCTGAGCGATCACGATTTTCCGTTCCGTGCGTTCCTCGATTTTGTTCATGTTGTTTTCGATTTTCTTGTTGATTTCCTCGTTTAACTGGCGTGTCCTTATGATGCACTGGTCATCTTGTTGCTTGATTTCCGCCTGGGTGGTGAGGCGTTCCCTACGCTGCTCGTTGCGTATGCTGTTCATGGCTTTGATGAGAGCCAGAGTGGTCGCGCTGTGCTCAGTTTCGTTGTCCTCAACGATTACCTCGGTATCGCCTCTATTTTGACCGATCTCAAAAGTTTCTTCGTTCGTAGTTGGGGCTGATCCTATTTCTGACAGTCGCCCAATATTCTGCCGATCTCTGCGACGGGCTTCTTCTATCAACCCATCCGCAGTCGTTGATTCCCAGTTTAGGGACGATTCGTTGTTTTGTTGCGCCATTTTATTATTATTGATACCTCCTACGAGTTTTTCTTTCTTTTGTTCGAGTCCCTGTTCGGGCGCCAAATGTAACGGGTCGGAAGTCGTTACAATTAATTTTATTTGTTCGGGACTCGATCAGGGAAGAAATTAATTAAAACTCTTTGTTTTGGAGGTATCTGTTAATAAAATGGCGTTTATTCATTATTTTGACTCGATATAATACTAAAAGATTCCTGTGTACAAGTGTTATGTGTGTTTTATTTTGTGTATTTCAATGTAGCGCTGGAGTATGTTTTGTGTGTTTGAATGTGTCGCTGGAGTTTGTTTTGTGTGTTTGAATGTGTCGCTGGAGTTTGTTTTGTGTGTTTTACTATGTCGCTGCGCAGTCGGTAAAATACTCGAATCGCTCGGATGGTAAGTATGCGCGAGCGCTATTACTCTACTCTAGGTCGATGATTTCCCCTTCTCCTACCCGTATTGGCGCTCGCGGCGTGCGTGAGTTAAGGCGCGCTCTCGCCTACGGCGCGCGGAGTCACCGGGGCGCCTTTCCCTAGGCCGCGCGTGGCGCTGTCTGTCGCGGTCTACTCTCCCTAGCGCTATCGATCGCCGCGCTCTCAATCTCGATACGGCGCGCTTCCCCCTCTTTCCTACGGTCGCTCGTTGCGCGTGGTGCCGAGCGCGCTCTCGTGCTAACCACGCTCCCTGAGTCCCCCCACTCTAGAGGGTCACGGCGCGGTGGATCGCGGCGCGCCTTCGACTCCCGCGCTACGGCGTGCTCTCTCGTAATTACTCCCCGTGAGTGTAACCGATTATCGCGCGTCGATAATCGATTACTCTAACGGTGTTTGACTCCGTCGGATGGCGCCACGTACCCGCTTATGCTGATATTACCGCTTGTTACGTGTGTTGTGTCGGTGTGATGTTTGAATTTCGAGATGCCTCCTTGACCTTTGGGTTCTCCTGATATTTTCGGGAGCCCTTGTAGGTGTTTCGTGTTTTTACAGTTTTATGTGTTTGTGTGTGTGTGTGTGTATTGTCGCCTGGTGTTTCTGATACCTCCTTGCGCTTTCTATTCCCCTGATACTAATTTTCTATTTATCCTTTCGTAATTTATCCTTCCTTTGTCTAATCTTAATGTTTTTTAGTACTTTTTTGTTTGATTCTACTCCCAATTCTTATTTCCGTCTTTATTAATTAATAAAGAAAAAGTATTTTGACTTCCTTTTTGAGTGTCTCAAGTTTCCCCCTCTCAGCTTTCCGCCCTGAAAAGAGGTACTTTGCTGAGCGGTACTTTTTTATCCACTTAAAAAGCCCGACTTTCTTACGACGACTTCCTTCTGATTTCGTTTTTTCAGTGTTTTCCCCCTCTCAGCTTTCCACCCTAAAAAGAGGTACTTTGCTAAGCGGTACTGACTGATCCACGAAGGAAAAGGAAGTCCAAGAAGAAGTGACGTTCCTCCCACTTTCATCCTCTTTTATACCCATGTTTTATTGTTTACTTTTCCCCTTCCCTTACAAATTACCCATCATTCCCATTATTGTTAACTTTTTGTCATGTTTTAAATAAATTTATTCCTTCTTTGTTTTTTTTTTGTTACTTTCTCTGTTTTCTTTCCAACGACTTTTCCCCTTCCCTTACTTTTACCTGACTACTGTTTTTGTTTTATCTTCTGTTTCCTTTTTCTCACTCGTCTTTCCTTCCGCTCATTGTTTTGTGACCTTGAAGGTCATACCTGCCCACTTGACCTTTATGATTTGTAATTCCCCCTCCCCTACTTTTCTAGTGGGTCGGTTTATCTGAATTTGTGGTGGGGGTATGGCGCCTGAGACGGACCTGTACGTCTCAATATATATATATATATATATATATATATATATATACAGGGTGTCCCATTTTAATCTTACACCTGAATTTTCTCGAAAAATATTGCTCGGACGAAATATTGTGTGGAACAAAACTTCTAGGGATTGAAGGGGGACGTTTGAAAAAAAATGATTTGAGGAGCCAAAATTCAAAATGGCGGCGTTACAAAGGCTGACATGTTTTTTTCAAACGGAAACATAACTTTTTTTTATTGCCAAAAAATTTGTCAGCTGAAAACTAAAAACTTTTGCTGAAAAAATTTTTTGATAAAGTTCATAGTTTTCAAGTGAGAACATCATTTTCAATTATTTCAGATGTATCCAGGATTTGTGTGTGTGTGTGTGTGTGTGTGTGTTTTTCTACCCATCGTGATCAAAGTTCGTCAAGGATTTAAAGAAACACGTTTTTGGGCCTGAAAATGGCACAAACGCTATTAAAATGGAAAAAAAACTATTTTTCATCGATTTTCCTCCAAAATTTTCTCATGAAATATCGTCCAAATTTGAAAAAAAAAAAACAAAAAAAAAAACCAAAATTTTCAACAGTGTTCCACACACACGCACATGCACACACACACACACATACACACACACACACAAATCCTGGATACATCTGAAATAATTGAAAATGATGTTCTCACTTGAAAACTATGAACTTTATCAAAAAAAATTTTCAACAAAAGTTTTTAGTTTTCAGCTGACAAATTTTTTGGCAATAAAAAAAAGTTATGTTTCCGTTTGAAAAAAACATGTCAGCCTTTGTAACGCCGCCATTTTGAATTTTGGCTCCTCAAATAAATTTTTTTCAAACGTCCCCCTTCGTTTGCTCGGACCAATAGTTCGTCCGAGCAATATTTTTCGAGAAAATTCAGGTGTAAGATTAAAATGGGACACCCTGTATATATATATGACGTATAGGTCCGTCTCAGGGTGATACCCCCCACCACAAATTCAAACAAACCGACCCATTAGGAGAGTAGGGGAGGGGGAATAAGAAATCATAAAAAGTCAAGTGGGCAGGTACGACCTTCAAGGTCACAAAACAATAAGCGGAAGGAAAGACGAGTGAAAAAAAAACAGAAAAGAACAAAAAACAGTCCAAAGATATAAAGAGGTCGAGAGATAAAGAAAAACAGAAAATAAACAAAAACAGTAGAAAAAGGTTAACAATAAAGGGAATGATGGGTAATTGGTAAGGGAAGAGGAAAAATAAACAATAAAATGTGGGTATAAAAGTGGAAGAAAGTTGGAGGAACGTCACTTCTTTTTTCCTTCGTGGATCAATAAGTACCGCTCAGGAAAATACCCCGTTAAGGGTGGAACGCTGAGAGGGGGAAAACATTGAAAAAACGAGAGAAGGAAAGAGGCGCCTTAAGAAAGTCTGACTTTTTTATGTGGATTGAAAAGTACCGCTCAGGAAAGTACCCCGTTAAGGGTGGAAAGCTGAGAAAGGGAACCTTAAGAAACTTAAAAAGGAAGAATTATAACATACATTTTTTAAGTCAATAAAGGTGGAAATAAAGACAGAGATAAGAATAAGAATAAGGAGCACTAAAAAATATTAAAAATAAACGAACGAGGAATAAATTACGAAAGGAGAGATAGAAAATTAGTATTAGGAGAATAGAAAGTGCGAGGAGGTACTGAAATACCAGGCGACAATACACACACACTTACAAACGCCTGTAAAACACGAAATATCTGCAAGGGCTCCCGAAAGTATCAGGAGAACCTGAAGGTCAGAGAGGCATCGAAATTCGAAACACCACACCGACACAACACACATCACAAGCGGTACATTATCATAAGCGGGTACGTGGCGGCATCCGACGGCGTCAGCCTCAGTTAGAGTAATCGATTATCGACGCGCGATAATCGATTACGCTGACGGGGAGTAATTACAAGAGAGCGCGCCGTAGCGCGTCAGTCGAAAGCGCGCCGCGATCCACTGCGTCGGGAATCGATAGAGTGGGGGGACCCAGGGACGGCGGGTAGCACGAGAGCGTGCTCGGCACCGAGCGCAACGAGCGACAGTAGAAAAGGAGGGGATAGCAGGCCGTACCGAGATAGAGCGCGCTACGATCGATACCACTGGGGAAAGTGGACCGCGATAGACAGCGCCACGCGCAAACTAGGGAAAGGCGCCCAGCAGACTCCTCGCGCCGTAACGTACGCACGCTGCGAGCGCCAATACACATAGGGGAAGGGAAATCAAAGTACCAACCTCTGGTAAAGCGATTGCGTACAAACATATTTACCATCCGAGCGAATCCACTACTCGAGTATTATACCGACCGAGACGCGATACACAAAATACACTTTAGAAACACAAACAACATATTACACCTGTACACAGAAAGCTTTTAACATTATATCGAGTCAAAAATATTGAATAAATGCCATTTTATTAACAAATACCTCCAAAACAAAGAGTTTAAATTAATTTCTTCCCTGATCGAGTCCCGGACAAATAAAATTTATTGTAAAAAATTCTGACACGTTACAATATATATATAGTATATAAGGTTAAGTTTGAAAAATCAATAGCATGTTATTCGATAGAATTCTTTAATTATCACAATGATATCAACTAATTGATATACTTAATGTGATACAACAAATAATTATAGGAATTCATTTGGTCTCTTATGCCATATCTGTGATCAAGATATTACAAGCACTCGGTAGCATAGAGGCAGCGTGCGTGCTATAGGTAGGAAGGTACTAGGTTCAATACCCATTAGGGTGACCGCAATTTAGGTCAAACTTGAATGTTCGAATTCCCCACGTAAAAACACAATCAAGAAATTAAAAAAAAATGTGTGCAAAGTTTGAAGGCGTTAAAATTTTTTTTTAATGGTGCCTGTGAGTAGTTGAATTTTAAATGACAAAACACATGTATTGTGCTGAGATATAACATATTTATTTCTTAAACTCGTAATAGTGGTGAAAAAATCTAAAACTAGGCACACATATTGTGCACATATTGATGTTCAAAACATCATTTTCACAGATTTTTGCAGTAATAATTTCCACAATTTCACGCTTTATGAAGACAGCCTCGATTTCATATTTTTAACATTTTTCGTGAAATATTATTATTGATATTGTGATGCAATTTTCAACTCAACTAGAGCCTAAATTAAACTAGACTAGACTATACTAGACTAGACGATTAGAACCAAAAATACGGCAGAAGAAGTTTTTTTTCCTATCAAAAGTAAAACATTGACTTAGAATTAAATTTAACCTTTGAATTGCATCCGAGGCATACATTCATTGCACTGAAATAAATCGTCATGATATCTAATATAATCATTGAATAAATAATGGATTAAAAATCCAATTTAATCGAAAAAAAAACTACGGGTAGAAAAAAAAACGAAAAAAATGAGAAGGTACATTTTTATTGGTGGAGCGGTCGAAGCAAAGTATTTTTATTGATATCCGGATACTTTTTGTGATATTCACAATTTGAACGATATATTGTTTCTGTTCCTCGTTGTACGTCGATCTATTATTGTACTCCGTAATAAGCTTGATTCCTCTTTCTGCGACACCGTTAACGACGCTTAACTGTTTAACAATTTGCAAGCCAAACTGATAATTTTTATCCAAGTGCCACTCCGATACGTCATTATCGAGAAAGCTATGATCGATTTGGAATCTTTCGAAAAACTTTAACGATTGGGGGCTTACGAAAAAATCAATGTTTTGGCCCAACAGAGAAGCGAAGTTCGATTCGGAAACTTCATAGCGTCTAGGCACTTCGATCGGTGTTTCATGTTCCAGCTGCTTGCTCGTGACTTGTGTAGCCATTTTTTTCTTATGTCTGCAGATATGGTTTCATCGAAGAATGCCATCGCAGCAGTTTCAGCGGTTAGATACCAAAGATGGTTCGATATTTTTTTGAGAGCGGCTTTGCTTACAGCGGAATTGATTTTTCGGTAATCGTGGACGGCTTTAAGAAAATTCAAATCATATTTAGGAGCAGCATTAGCAAAATGGAGCTGTGAACCATGCCTTCAAGTAAATCAAAACGATAAATTCACAGATTTCGGCGATAGATTTTTCCTCGCTTGGCGTCAAAAAAATTACTCCGCTGTGAAGAAAACTCAGTACTTTGACTACTACCTGTCAACTGAACGATGTCATCTGAGAAAAAAATTTGAATAATATTATTTAATAAAATTTAAGATTTGTATAAGTTTTTGAAAAAAACATTTCCGAACAAAGAAAGAATGAGTAGAACATTTTAAACTATTCTAGACTTTTCAAAAATGAAAAAACTAATGACGAAAAAGTCTTGATTACTTAAAGATTAATATGGCAAAATTTTTAAAAAATTTGCATTTTTTTCTCAAATAAAATAGTTGCCAGGAAAATTTAGAATCTTTTTGGATTAACTGATTTTCCAAATGTATAGGAAAGTGAATCCCGATAAACAACATTTCAGTTCATTCAAAAATATTTTGTAATTTCATGAAACTTTTTACACGTTTTGAACAGGAATTTTAATTGTACTAACATAATACAGTATTTCAATTTTTTAAGTAAATGTATAAATGACATGTTGATTAAAATTTTTTAAACAGAATTGTTGTAATGCAAGTCAAGTTAATAATATATTTGGAGCCCTTTTTACATGAAGTATTCTTTCTCTTACCTATTGTACCGTGTTCTCTTTCGTACTTCGCTTTTTCACGCTTTTCCAAAATAAAATCGTATTCTTCATCGGTTATATTTCGGTCGTGAATAGATTCAACATCACTGATAAATCCAAATCTCTCTGGTTTTCTTTGATTTTCCAAAAATTGCATAGTTTTTTCATTGATTTTTTGGAGCTTTACATATGATGCAGCGATATCAAAAAGCAACGCGATCTGCTCTTTGAAATCTGATTCTTTGACTTCATTATGCTTTTGACCAGCATTTTTTTGTACAGATCGATAATGGCTGTACTACAGATTTTCTACCTTTACAATACACTTGTGTAATGGATGCACAGGTATACCGGCTTTTTCCCAAAAAACACAAACTTCTTTGGCAACTATCGTAGCACTTTGACGAAGGCTATACTTTAGCTGACGTAAGTTGAAAAAAAGCACTTTCAAAATTTGTATTTTACCCGGCAACTTGTCGCCAGTAATTTGCGAATCAACGTCGCCAATTAAGAAAATATTGCTCCGTAGCACGCGGTGCGTAGCCATCGTTATTCACCTGGCGACGAGCTAGGCTTTACTGAATATAAAGCTAGTACGATTGAAAGAATAGACAGAGGTCAAACGAAAGACGCAAATTGTTTCTCTCTTATACCTGTCGTGACTACATTGTAGGAAACACGAAAAAAATAGATTTTCTTAGTAAATATACTTTTACTCAACCCCTTTTCGAACAAAATTTTACGGATGAGCTCTGTATAATTCACATTTTTGTACAATTACAATTTATGCAATTCAATGTTTTAATTTGAGATGAAAAAGTTAAACACACGTATTTTTCATATTAAGGGACAACACCACTGTGACTGCTTCAAAAAATCGATTTTTTGAAAACCATCTAGAGAAATCTAAAATACATTTAAGATTAAGATGCCGTTGGACCCAGGTCCAAAAAATAATTATTTTCGGAGATATTGAATATTTTGTGGAGCGGTGCAGCGCTCCGTGACGCTCGGGGTCCCGCGCAGCTGCGCGCCACAGGGTCGGCAGGTATACCGGGTCTTTCCCAGGTCCTGCGGGTCTTTCCCAGGTATTCTTTTGTCTCCCTTCACAAAAACCGGCTATTGTTATAAATATAGTTTTGAAAAAAAGCCATAGGTGGCGATAATTGAAAAATTTTCAACGCAGGTATAGGGATAGCGTCATAGCGTCAGTTTGCGAATAGAAGCGACGCTCCTCGTGTCTAAACGCTCCGAATCGTTTCGTTTATAAATATCGAACGCTCAGAATTATTCTTTGCACATTGAAATGGATAATCCGAAAGTGTACGAGGGGAAAAATGGAACAAAACGGAGCTATGTGACGAGGAGTCGAACGAAAATTTCGAATCGAAAACCTCCGAACCGTTATAGCTCCGAAAATAGTTCTGCAGAGTATGTGAGCACGTCGGCGAAAAAGTTAAAATCGTCGGACGATTTAGAGGTCGGTGTTACTAACGATTTCGGTTATCGTATAGTACACCTCGTCAATGCATTGAACATTATATCGACGTTAGTGAAGTGCAAAGTGTGTGATCGCGATATAAAGTTTACTGAAAAAAGTTTGCGCGGACTCGGATTCAAAATCGAGGTCGATTGCGGCCATTGTGAAAAAGTGCAAATCAATTCGTGTCCTATGATTGACAATGCATACGAAATAAATCGTCGGATCGTATTCAGTACGCGTCTTCTTGGCTTCGGTTTGAATGGCCTGATGAAGTTTTGTGCATTTATGGACCTACCGCGCCCCATATTTCAGTCTTTCTACGATCGAATTTTAAATTCGATTTCGATTGCCACTAAAGCTGTGAGCACAGTGAGCAAACAAAAGGCTGCACTTGAGGAGGAGACAATTTCATTGGAAAATGGGGTGGAGGACGGAATTATCGTTTCAGGCGACGGATCGTGGCGTAAGCGCGGTTTCAGCTCGCTTTTCGGCATAACATCGCTAATCGGCTGGTACACTAAAAAAGTGATCGACGTTATGGTGAAATCGAAATATTGCAAAGCTTGCGAGCATTGGGAAAAAAAAGAAAGCACCGCGGAGTACTGGGAATGGAAAAGTACCCACGACGATGAGTGCCAGGCGAACCATAGCGGCTCCTCCGGAAAAGTGGAAGTCGACTCAGCTGTCGAAATGTTTCAACGGTCGGAAGAACTCTATGGCATAAAATATAAATATTATTTTGGTGACGGCGATTCTAAAACGTTTCTGGGCATATCGAATAGCGATCCATACGACGGTTTCGAGATAAAAAAAAAGAGTGCATCGATCATGTCCAAAAACGTATGGGGCCGCGCCTCCGCGAAATCATGAAAAAAACAAGAAGGATTGTCCGGCAGAGGAAAGCTCACCGGAAAATTGATTGACGAGTTGAGCACATATTACGGCTTGGCTATTCGGAGGAACAACGATGATGTTGAAAAAATGAGGAAGGCAATTTGGGCAACTATCAAACATAAAATATCCACAGATAGTGAGTCACAACATGACGATTGCCCAGAGGAAGCCGAGTCGTGGTGTTCGTGGCAGCGAGCGGTCGCAAACGGTAATATTTCTGAATATCGCCACAAGCCGCCTCTTCCTGAAAAAGTATTGGAGGCAATTACGCCAGTCCTCGAAAATTTGAGCAGAGACGATTTGCTGCAGCATTGTTTGGGCGGCTTCACGCAAAACAGCAACGAAAGCTACAACAAATGAGTTTGGGCAATAGCCCCCAAGTGTCAGTCCGAGAGCAAAAAAATCGTCGATATTGCAGCTGATATCGCGGTATTATTATTCAATGATGGCCTGAGAAGTTGTTCAAATTGTTTCAATTTTTGCGTTGAAACCGACGCAGCGCGGATCGAGCTGGCGGAACGCTCGCTCACAGACGCTGCAAAAGAGGCAAGAAGAGCCTCTACAAGTTCGAGAAAAGATGCTAAGGACAATGATTTGCTTCTTGAAGGCCAGCTATATGGTGCCGGCATCGCTGATTAAAGGTAACAATTTTTTTTCCAATTTATCGCATAAATTAACAAACCTAAAACTTTGAACGCGTTTATCTGAAAACCACTTTTTTTAGTGCGGCACGTAGCAGAACTCGAGCAATTTTTATCCGATCGACTTCAAATTTGGACTCCATTAATAAAACTAGATTATCTAAAGAAGTACATAGGATTTTTTCGATATCTCAATAATAAAAAAAGTTATAGCCTATTTTCGACGAGAAATTTTGCTCGAAAATCGTCCTTTAATTTCAAAAGCGTGCCTATTTTTTAAAAATCAATATTTTTTCAAATCCCTGTGTACTTCTCTTCAAAATATCATATTATTAACGAAAACACTCGGTATTTTTTTTTCAGATCGACTTTGAAGAGAGTTCTGCTGCGTGCCGCGAACCACTGCAGAGGCAACAGTACCTGACGCGGGAGCTTCCCCAGCGTCACCATGGGGCGTGAAAAATTTGAAATTTTTTTTTTTATGTATCTTCAATAAACAACGAACAAAACAAAAAAAAATTTGGAATATCTCTTTTTTTCCCACAAAAAAATTCTTGAAAAATGGCAAAAAAACAGGGGGTCACGGTGGTGTGCTCCCTTAATAATAATAATTTCTAATTAGCTTATTGAATTCCTTAAAATTCGTGTATTTAATTTTAGCTCGAATTTCATAAAGTGCTTCAATCTTTTTATTTATCGAACTTTTCATTATACATAAATTAAGGGGGAAGCCTGCTTTAGAGGCTTCAAAAAATCGATTTTTTTTTTGCATAAATGTCTTCCCAAACTATCCAAGAATGTGTCCCTAAAATTTCAAAAGCAAATTCAAATTATTTTCGGAGTTACAGAAGAAATAGTGAGTAAGCGTCGAGCAGGTATACGAGCGGCCGGATCGCTCGGAGTGCCCGCGCTCCGCCCGTCGATCTATTGTATGTATTGTACCCATGGTAACTATTGTACGCATCCAAAGGGTTTTTGAAGAGTCTGAAGGGCAACTCTATGGACCAGGGATCGCTGATTAGCATATTATTGCGGTAAGTTCAAGAAATTTACGATTTTTTATATACGAAAACTTTGACGCGCGATTTCTCGGTTTTTCATTTTTACGATTTTTCCTAATTAGCGGGAAAGATAGGGAAAAAATTAAACGTCCTATCGAAACGAGACAAAATTCATTGTATTCGGGATTAAATTCTCTTTTTGTTGAACCTAAAAAACCTTAAGAAAGTTATGATTAACCCACTTTTTAAACAATCTAAAGTGCATTTTTTTTCCAAAAAAATGATTTTTTTTTTAATTTGCGAAAAATTGTTGAATTTCTTACTTTTTGTTGAATTTTCTTGGTTTAACTAGAAGCTATACTATTGAAAATAAATGTTTCTTTAAGTTTTTTGTTTCAGATGGAAATTGCGACCTGCATCTTTCCGGCTGCACGACACATGCACACTCGAGGCGCCTCGGCGAAATGCTTGTACCAGGCATAATATGACATATATTTTAATGAAAAAATTTGAGAAGACTGTTGAAATATATAACAATAAAACCTGAAAGTTTCGTTTCAATTGAATATTTCTTTCCTTCCCAAAAAAATCCTCGAAAAAATCGATTTTTTGAAGCCTCTAAAGCAGGCTTACCCCTTAAATAGTTAGGTAGAATATTGCATTGAAATATCAATAATATTCGAATAGTATTTCATTAACCCTTTGCAGCACAGTGGTTCCTACGGGACCACTTATTTCGAAAGGTTTTTTTTCCGATTAAGAAAAAGTTTTTATTTGATTTAAACATCTTTAAAATTCATGGGCAGAGGTGTTATTGTTTATAACAATTTATTCATATTACTAAATAAATTCTAAAAAACCTTTTTTTTTAATCATTATTGAAGTAAGTTTGGGGCATATTCTTAAAAAATAGGTATTTGAAGGTTTTGGGGTTGTTTTGGGATTTTATAGCCGCCATCTTGGATCCGACATTTTGAATTTTTCAAATTCTGCGTTCAGATTTATAATCAGCGTCCTCTAAAACTCGTGTACCCCAAGTTTTAGTAAAATCTAATATTACTTAAATTTTATGACCGCCATTTGGGATTCGCCATTTTGAATTTTCAAAATCTGAGTTTAGATTCGTAATCAGCTTCTCCAAAAACATCGGTATGCTAATTTTTATAAAAATTCGTTCATCCAAAAAATATATGTCGCAAAAAGTTAACAAATTCAAAAAAATTACCTCGAGGCTAACTGTGTAAAGCGTGTATTTATTAGAAACTATTGCTGTAAAAATCTGCAAAACTGATGTTTTGATCATCGATATGTGTACAATATGTGTGCCTAGTTTTAGATTTTTTTCATCACTATTACGAGTTTAAGAAATAAATATGTTATATCTCAGCAAAATACATGTGTATTGTCATTTAAAATTCAACTCCTTACAGGCACCATTAAAACAATGTTTAACGCCTTCAAACTTTGCACACATTTTTTTGTTTAAATATCTTGATTGTCTTTTTACGTGGGGAATTCGAAAATTCAAGTTCGATATAAATTGCGGTCACCCTAATACCCATATAGGCGAAATATTTTCTTCGAACAAAATCATTACAGCAGGCCAGGGTATGACGAATTATCAAGGTAGTAGTACATTAAGTGGTTCATTCCATTTTGGATTTTTGAAATATTTTATGCATATAGGATACTTGCATTTACAGTGTATATTGTAAGCAAATAAAGATTTATTCGAATCGAATCTTTATTTATTCAATTTGAATATATTTAATATTCGAAAAGAATAAGATCTTTGTAGGCCGTGAGACATGGAAAAAACATATTCTACAATGTTTAAAAAGGTTCTATTTAAATTAAATATTTCTTTCTGATCAGACAACCTGATAGGGGCCTCATCTGGCAACTAGGTCAGGCCCATATGTGACACAACGTTACATTTCCTAGTAGGGCCCTTACAGGCTGCCTTATTAGTGCCCTACCAGGGCAGTTAAGCAACCTGAACGGGCCCTGATTTGGGCTCCATCGAAATTTCTACGCGGGTTATTCAGAACAGCCATAAAAAGGTGCTGGTAAGAAGAAAACATGACGATTTTACCCATTATTATTATTACCATGTTCACAGTACAATTTTTTCGAGCATTACAGAAGCGTCAAAAAGGAAACAGCGAACAGAAAATTCTGATGAGCCTCCAGGAAAAAACCAAAGGAATTGGCTCAAACTGTTGCTGCTGCTGTAGCCACCGGTGCATTGGCTAATATAGAGGAAAATATAGCGTGAAAGAAACTTATGCTCCTCTCGGGAGTGAGGTTGAAAAAAGAAGCATGTTACCCTCATTGTTAATGAATTTACCCACCCAGAGTACGACGGACCGCTTTAAAAAAATTGATAAAATATTCTATCAATGATTCATTCAATATAACTAAAATTTTCTTATCCAAGGTCATAAAAAGTAAAACTTTCAAGATTTTTTTACCATTTTTTAGAGGTATTTTTCTCTTTTTTTTTTAAATCATGGTAAAGTGACGACGAATTTGTTCAAGATAGAACAAAAGTACTTGTACCAGGAGCTAAAAAATAACAAAAAAATGGCTTGAGTTGGCCGTCATGCTCCGATCTCCCCTATCTATGAAATGTTCACGAAATACATGTTTCTAGAATGTATTCTATAGTGTGTGCTATTAGTAAGTTAATAAAACGATATAATAACAGATACATCGTCTCCAGCCCTGCCCAGTGTTAATATTCAAAATGAAGCACCGCTACCTTACCGACCGCTACCACCGATACCCTACTATCATCCCCAACAAATACCTCAATCACTGGTAGAAGGATATATTAATTATATGGCGAAAACGAATGACTTACCTGGCCCTTCTGGTGTACTCACTATTCAGGGGCCTCAGCAAAACGTACATCAAAATTATTTCTATGGCAAACCTCAGTGTGACTACAATCAGCTGAATTTTCCTCCATGTCCACCAGTGAACACTTATTTCCCGCAAAACTCAGTGAATGCAAGTACTGAACGCATGCGGTCGATATATACACATCGAACTAATTTCTCAGATTTAGACCCGCCACAAGATCAATATTTGCCTACCTTAAATCCTCCTCATTATTAATCGAACTCACAAAAACAGTTCATCACTTGGCAGAATTCCGCTAATCAAAGCTCAAATTTTACATCACTTTAACTCCTGACTAATTTACTCAAGGCTCTGTATAAATGCATTATGTTGAATAAAAAAAACACGGTGAAAGAGATCTTCATTGTCGTAGAGATTTAAGAGGAAGCGAAATCGAATTGCTCTAATTATCACTCATTATATTACCAAATATTGATACTCGATGAAGAGACCGAAATTTCAGATTTCTTCATGTTTTCGGCCCGAGCAAACGGGCTGACGGAGAAACCGAAATCCAGAGTTCAGGCGTGTTTTCGGCCTGCAAAGCCTGGCCGGAATGGTTCCCTATTCCGACCGGTTTTCGACGTGAATTCGGTCTAGACCGAAAACACGCTGGAAAATAAGATTTTTTTTTTCGACTCGGGAGATTAACATGAGATATAGAGTTTGTTTTTTCGACTTCGTTTCATTTCCCACATACGCCGTTAAATTTGAAGTACGGCCAAAAATGGATCAGTTACACCGGGGAAAATCAACGGACGTTTTATTCTTGAAATCGTCAAAATATTGATAATTTTGATTCAATTATTAGGCAAGTTTGATTAATGTATTATCAATACCACGACGTACTCATGAAAGAAGGCCTGGATCGCGAATTTGCAGATTGTGGCCCTTTACATACAAAAAATAGTTTGGTAGCGTACGTCGGCGTGTAATGGCATATATCAATAATGGCATATAAACAAACATTATCTTGTACTATTAAATACCACAATCAACGTCTTGTTACTAATACGTGCAGTAGTATGTAATTAAATAATTGTAATTATAGCTTACAACGAAATCAGTCTAATCGTTTTTTTTTAGAAACAATCAGACCTAATTTATTTATTATAGACCGGTACAGGTAGCTTAAAGTAATAAAATATTATTTTCCCATTTAACGTCAGATCTGGATTTGGTAAGTGTTGCAATATTTAGCCAAAAGCTATATCAGAAACATCAGTATCATCAACTCTGAACGTGTGACCGTTTTTGTCACAAATTTTCAGAAAAGTTACAGTCCATTCGCTATTCTCATTGTCTGTCTGATTAATTACACCGATATACCCACATTCCTTATTTTTTATGGAAAACATAAGGCGTCTTCTCTCTTATAAAATATAAAATGATAATATGTTTCGAAAGTATACATATCCAAAACTATCATACTAAAATTTTATGAAGATCGGAAGAGTCTAACTGTATTATTGGGTGACCTTTACTTTACTACCTGAGCACGTTTAACGAGCACGAGCAAACTTTAAACGCGTTTTCTCGAAACAACGTTTTTCGACGGCTTGTTGATAAAATCTTCGGAACTACTGAACCGATCCTTATGTCATTTTAAGGAGGTACACCAGCTTCATACAATGTTGCCATGCTAAACCATGGTAAAATTTCAAAATGGTGATAGATCAATAAAATTTGGTGAATATATTCTTTAGTATTATATATGTCAATACAATTTTTTTCAGATTTTTTCATTGTGCCGTTATCGAGTAATTGAACATTGAAGTTCACGTGTATAAGCATAGCGTTTTTATAGATATAGGTATATATTCCGGGTATAAGAATAAACGCTTGTGAATTATTTGTAAGAAAACGGCACAACCAAAAAATCTGAAAAAATTTGTATCTACATGAATAATACTAAAGAATATATTCACCAAATTTTATTGATCTATCACCATTTTGCTGAAGCTGGTGTACCTCCTTAACCGCATATTTTTTACATCTATAGCTATAGCGCATGTCAAGGATTTTTTAAAATGTTGATATTTACATATTTGCCAAACGCAGTGAAAAAAAACACGTTTTTTTTGTTTTTTAGAAAAATGTCCGCCATCTTGTTATTTTTGCATGTATAAAAAATCGTATGGTATGCGCTATAGCCATTAACATATTGAATCTAAAACCGTTTGGATTTTTTTTATTCAGATAATCCATGTCTGAGATGTCATCAACAGCGCAGACTAACGATGTTTTTAGGACATTTTTTTAACTACCATTTTCGTATATAAATAGTGACTTAATTAAATAATTTTTTTAAATGTATTTCGAAAGTGTATTTACCAAGTGTAACAATTTTTATATCAATATCTATAATATAAACCTGTCACAAAAATTCTTCAAAATAGCTTTTGTTTTATCGTCTAAAGTCAGAAGACGTCTTAACTAAGACGTAATCTCCGAGGTTATATCGGCTTATTGAAATCGCACTCGGTCCAACAACATCCTCAAATTCGGTATTGGACGGAATATCATACGAAACTTCCGTCTCTGCAGTCTCTTCTCTTCGAGTCGTAAATAGCATTATCTTGAGTGTTAAAAACGGGCCTGCATTCGTTTTCACATTTGGAATCCGTGTTAATATCATCGACGTAAAGTTGTGCCTTTCCTTCGTACTTCACTGTACCAAAAATGAAATGCTGGCATTCGTCGTCACAAAAATTATCATTACCCGAAAGAAACAGCATAACGTCAGTCCCAGAAGTCAGAAGATAACTGATATCTGACAATGCTAGAGAATGAAACAGTCTTCTGTGTCATAAAATGATAGGGGACTGTGCCCAGGGAACTATTATTTTTACAAAACAGTTATCTAGTGCTAGATCATTTGAAATCTTTCTAGAATTAAGAGTTACACGTGCCAATTTACTAACTGAATAAATGATGTATGCAATGATTTTAAATCAATCACATATAATAATAGAAAAGCTACTTACCATAGGAATGTTAAATCAAGGGGCTCTGTCACGTCGTTCAGCCACAAACGCAGCGTTCGCATGGAATGATATGGCGTTAACTAGCTCACCGTTTGAGTTTCATTTATCAAAATAAATGTCTACTAACCGAAATACGAATTGGGCGCGATTTTTAAGCAAAACCGGTAAACTGTTTTGAAATTTTTAGGACGACATTTGAGTGATGCGTCGAAATCTAAGGCCGAAAACTTTATTCAATTCGGCCGAAAGTGTAAAAGTTGGTCTCCAGTTAGCGACTTAAACCGAAAAAACGGCGAATCTTTTAAAATGGTAATAATTCAGGCGACCTATAAACCCGAACGTACCGAAAATGCGCCGGAAAAATACGTGTTGGTCGGCTTAACGGGTTGCAGGCTGAAAGTACGCCGAAACTTGGGCTTTCAGCTTACATATATCAGTCAGCGTTCTGCTTAAGCCGAAAATATGCCGATACTCATTTTTTCGGTCTACTGATCGACGTCGCAGGTTACAGGCTGACAATACGCCGAAACTTAATATTTCGATGTATATTTAACTAATCAAAAATTACAAATAAACTATAGATGGGAAACTAAAAACATTGAAATAAAAACATTTAGGCTTTATCAGTTTAAACGTAACATATTTTATTTCATTCAATATGATGATTATTGACAAGCTGTTCTATATATTTTGTGTCTCCAATTTCGATAAGGAAACAAACTTTTTCAATATTTTCAACTTTTATAAGCCGTAAGTTTTCTCGGCGATGATTATCAGGGATTGTTATTTTAGACAAATGTGCCACTGTTATTCTATTTACATTATTCTCACT
>OX101790.1:2770729-2998229 GCA_944452715.1 Ophion slaviceki
TGATGATCACTGTGAGTGTAGATATCACTGACTACCCAGTGGCACTGGTTTCCTCTTGCCAGGTTACTACTCACAAAAGTGAGGTCCACTATAGAGGAGGCTTCACCTTTAACAAAAGTGGGCTTTGTACCTGCATTAAGTAGTACTACATCCAATAAGGACATAGCCTCAAGCAGAGCTTGGCCCTTCCTGTTCGTCACTTTACTACCCCATTCCACAGCCCACGCGTTGTAATCTCCGGCTATGGCTACCGGGAAGCGTTGTTTAGCGTCTGCGACTAAGTTGTCGAGAAAATTCTCAAACTCATAAGTCGTCAGACTAGGCGGTGCGTAACAACTGTAGAAATGAACTCCTTTGGCTTTTATTCTCACAAAACCAGTTTCCATCCGACTCGCAAGATCCTGAAATGGAAGTTTTCCGCAGGACCAAATTGCGGCCTTCCCACTTGCGTCAGATTCCCAAGGTTGCGTGTCTAGATGTCTATATGGTTCCGAGAGTATCGCCAGGTCAGGCTTCAGCTCGCGCACAGTCTGCATGAGAAGGTCCTGTGCTGCTTCACAATGGTTGAGGTTCAGCTGGAGTACTCTCATTTGCATCGTTTTTGGAGTGCCTGAAGAGCCTGGAGAGCCCGCGTATACGCTGGACACCGGCTGCTACCTGCGATGTGGGCTGTGGGTGCCCCATCTCCCGCTTCTGCACATATGACACACTTTGCGCTTGCTGTGCATTCGGCAACTTTGTGGCCAGTGTTACCGCACTTGATGCAGTCTTTAGCCCGATCGACGTTGCTCTTGCAGTTCCGTGATAAGTGTCCAAATTTCCAGCACTTGAAACACTTTAGTGGTCTCACCACCTCTCGGATTCTGCAACTACACCAGCCGACTCGGATGATTCCTGTATCCAGAAGTTTCCGGGCAGCAGGCACCATGAGTCGTATTACCGCGGTCTGAGTTCTGCCATATGCTTTACGCAGAGACTTGACAGAGTATTCCGTGACGGAATAGTCCGGTTCCAAGACTCTCTGCAGGGCCGCCGATATCTCCTCCTTCGTCGCGTCCTCTTCCAGGTCCTTGATCTCCAGATCAACTTCCTGGACTTTACTCTGGACCGTTGCTGATTCACCAAGAACACCTTCGAATTGGTTTCGCAATTCCGGTGCTTTGGCTGAGCTCTCCTTATTCAGAACGATCAGCAGATCTCCCGCGTTCGTTCTGCGTACCTTTTGGACGCATTCACCTGCATCCTTGAGCGTCGGATCCTTCTTTATACGACTCAGGATCTCCGCATAGCTCAAGTCACCCTTTTTGTGGATGACGAGAGCGTTGGGCAGAGTCGGCCGTTCGCGAGGTTTCTGCGCCTTCTTCTGAGGCTGCTTCTCGGATATCTTGTGCGATCTTTTCTTCTTTCGCGCAGTCTGCCACTTCTGCTCCGATCTCTCGCCCTTGTCCCCGGATTGACCAGCCAATGGCTCCACCAGCTGCTTCTCCTTCGGCTCCTTTCCGTCGGTCGACGTCGGTGTAACCCTCTTTTTCCTCTTCGCCGTGCTTACTTGCGTCGAGGTACCGCCCACGTCCATGCCTTCATCGTTCCTCTCCTTGTTAGGGAGAGTCGATTTCGCTTGGCTTATGGTCGGCGTGGTTTGCGTTCCTCCAGTCAACGTTGCCGCCTGTGGCTTTGCACTCCACGTTACCAGGTCCTCTATACCTTTCCAAGTACTGGTAAGCATAGGAACCCATCGCTGGATCTCCTTGTGGAGGTTTTTCTTCTGCTGGATAAAAGAGGCTAGGCTCTCCAGCGTCTTTCCGTGCCTCTCGACCAACTTCAAAATCTCCTTTCGATTTCCACCTGTCTCTTCCTTTTCTTCACTTGAAACATTATGCGCCATGGAGGCCAAGTGGCCCACCTCCGTGGTACTGCGGTTGTTCGATGACGACGCCCGGGAGCCCGCTTGGTCACTCCCTGAAGGCGCCGGTACTGGGGTTCCGTGCCCCTGCACCCTAATCGGTATATCCTTTATTGGACTGCCCATAATCATTTGGTATCGAGGTTTGTTCCCCGTGTCTGTTGGTCCACGGGAGGTATTTTAATTGCCTCCTGCCCTGTATATCTATATAGACATTTCAATATCCATATCTATATCCAGATAGATATCTCTATATGTATATCTATATCTATATAGATATTTGTACATCTATGTCTATATTTATATACGAGGGCTTCCCCCTATCCGCCGCCTGGGGACGCGCCACGTAGGGGTTTCAGACTCCCCATGTGGGGTGTGTGTGTGTGTGTGTGTGTGTGTGTGTGTGTGTGTGTGTGTGTGTGTGTGTGTGTGTGTGTGTGGGTGGGTGTGTGTGTGTGTGTGTGTGTGGGTGCGCGCGTGTGTGTGTGTGTGTGTGGACACGATATGTACGTGTGACAACCGTATATGGGTAGGGGAAAATTTCAACAATTTGTAGATCACATGAAAGGAGGCACTTCGAAGCCCTTTTATTTACTACATGCAGCTGCGGTGCCTTGGTTTCGCTTTTCCGAAATCCTCAAAATGTTTGTATGCGTATCAACTCCAGACTCGCCGACACTTGAGACAGGTCCTGACAAGTCGGGATTTCTTGGAAAAACAATAAACTTTGGAGATCTATCGTCAAAGGGTTTTTGACCCCATATGGGCCACTGGAGCGCAGCTGCACTCGGTAAAAAAATGTTTCGATGTATCGAGGACTCGTTTTCATTTCGAAATATAACGTCGAGATGTTCAGATGTGCGAGTATGTATGCAGTGCATCCGGCCAACCACCCCCTGGACTTGATCAAAAACGAGCTTCAACAGATTCCAAAGGTGTTGCTCTTAAATTATTGGGGAAACTACATTGGTTTATTGTGGGATCGTTTGCCAGAACATCATCGGAAAGACAGTGAAGTGATATCATATCTTCCATGCATGGAACATTATGATACACCGCAAATGAGAGATCACATTGACGGCCCCCCACCTCAACGTCGGGAGTGTCGAAAATGTCATCAGGGGGGAAATTCTCCACGTACGACGATTTTCAGACGTGTTTGAACTTGTTTTTCATGATTGGAGAAGTGTAGAGGCGTGATGGAGGAAATTCTCCACTTATGGGGATTCTTCTAACGGGTTTAAACTAGTTTTTTTTTCACGATTGGAAAAGTGGGGAGATGTTTGAAAATTTGAGTGGGCGTGTTACGAGGAAGCTTATAATTTCGTGGACCAAGCTCAGACTGCACTATTCCACCGCAACATCAACATCTCTCCAAAAAAAAAGGAACTTCGAAATTGTGGGAAGATGAATCTCTCAAGCATAAACAAAGTCAGCGTGATGGCGGAATTCCTTCCAACGAAGAAGCTGTCAGAACTCCGCGTTCACTCGGATCATCGAATGTCCGACATGAGGGCCGTGCAAACCAAGTTTGGGAAACGCTACCTCGCGGACATCGCCGCTGAGTTCACTGTCTTCTTACCAGCGCGACTTGTGAAGGCCTTCGATGAAGATTTGGAAACGTTCGAGCGAATGCGGCAAGCGGTACGTGATCATCGTCTCTGGATGACGTACAAAGGTAGAAAATACAACAGCATAGACTTTGTCCAAGTCTGAGAACACATGGTGGAAAAAGACGAAATTCGTTGGAACACCATCGTCGAACGGCTGTCTGCATCATCGAGAGTATGCTGCAACTGGCGCGTAATAGTCAAATTCTACATACAGTTGTGGAAAATACATCAGCGTCTCGGTCCATCGTCTTGGAGTATGGTGGAAAAGAGCAAATTCGTTGGGGGCAGCATCGTTGAGTGGAACAGCCGTCCAGATCACAATCGTCTCACCATCGTTTTCGACGTTTTATGTGTTTGACTATGTAAAAATGTATTTAAAAAAAACTGTTTTATCGAAATGTATGAGAAGGAGAAATACAAAACAATTTTCATCATAGAATAAATGAATAATACAAAGAGTATATATTTTCATCGAAATGTTTTTTTTTATTCATTTAAAAAGATCCCTCGCTCACACAACGCTTCGTATACAGTCAACCAGCTTTTCAGCGATTTTACATTATCAGGGGCGCAATTGTATTTCGTGTTGACGGCTTGATGGGGGCATTTGGAGTTTGTGATTTTCGGCTTCTTCTGCAGCGATGGACAGTCCAGAGTCTCCAAGTCGATGACGTTTGTCGCAGGATCCGTGAATATTGATAGCCATGCGCATTTCTCGAATCCCTTCGCATAGATGGTGGGAGCTCCTTGCAAGATTTCTCGAATTGCCTTTCTAGCTGCCTCGTATGGTATGCCGCTGTGATCCCATCGTATTCCATGGAAATTTCGTTCCATCCACTTGTTTGGCATTTTGTACTTGGCCGGTAAAGAGTCCCATGCAAACGGTGCATCGAAGGCGAGCGTCAGCGGTTCAGCATCCTTGTCGTGGAGTTTGATGATGGACATCTCCTTTAGGACAAATTTGTTGATGGGGCTCTTGAAGCCCTGTACATCGACGATAAGCTCCATGTTGACTGACGTGGACGCGAATTATCGGCATGATTTTATACCAATTTTTAACCCCACCCCACCCCCCCACTGATTGGATTGTACTCGACAATACGATCATGGAAGATCATGCAGTGTGCTGAAGTTTGTGGCGGAATATTATTTTTCAATTCGAACTCAAAGCGCACGTCTACAGGGCCGCACTTGAGAGAATCGTTTTGCTTTGAGCAGTCAATGACAACGAGGGGGGCTTTTTCTAAAAATTCAATCCTGCTCAGCCATGGTTCGGCCTCTTTGTTGTAATAGGTCGATTGAAAGTTTGCGTACATCTCGTAGAGTAGAGCATATTTATTTTGATCAATGTTCAAATTCAAATTTCCATATGGATAACATTGTAAGTTGAGGTAAAGTTTGACATCGCTCAGGTTACAATGATCAAAGTGGCTCGCATTGTGTTGTCCCGGGAAAAAAATTTCATATCTGAGTGCATATGTTCATATATGTTTCAGATATTGTCATATATGTATCAGATATGTTCATATCTGACATTTTACAGTATCATATATGATTAGGTCTGATCATATTCCACATCATATATGCATATATAAGATCATATCTGATCGAATACGGTATCTGGCCTGACCATATATGAACTCATATCTGTTTATATCTGACTAAGTACCAAAGAGAGTTGGTACCGTAAATTCGTATCTGAACATACATTATGTGATATCTGAACGTATCTGTTCGTATAAGATCATATCCGATCAAATACGGTACCAGACTCTGCTATATAGATCTCATATATGTTTTTATCTGGTCAAGTACTAAGGCGAGTTGGCAGCGCGAAACCATATCTGAACATATATGATGTGATATATGAGCAGGTACGTTCATATAAAATTCTATTCCATCAGATACGATACCAAACCTGGAAAATATACGAAGTCTTATACACCCATACCTTATCGTATATGCAGTTCAGTTGTTCACACATGAAGACGTCTAAATATATGAAACGATATCCCATCAGATACGGCATCTCACCTGACTGTATTATATGGGATCATGTGAGTTACTATAATATTGTTAATTATTAACACGTCGAGTGATGACGTGTAAACCCGCTCTATATATGTGAACATTTTAATATCTTCAGGACTGCTCTAATAAGGTTTGCTCTGTTTCAACAGGGTAAGATTTGCTCTGATATAGTCGGAGTCATGCCTGGTCTGATAGTTCCGATAAACTATGATTATATCATATGGGCAGGTCTATTGTTCATAGATGTCCAGGTCTACTGGGATCCACGGTATTTTATTCTTATATATTCAGATCTGGTCCGGTAGGATCAAATGGGTCTGACAAGATCAGATTTGGTCTAATAAGATTAGATCTGGCCCAAAAAAATCAGATCTGGTCCAAGATCAGATCTTGCCTACGGATTGAAACTGGTCAGACCTGCTGCAATATGGACGGGTCTACTCTCGAAATTATAAAAATGGCTCTGATATGATCATACATGCTCAGATATAAGCATACATGATCTGTCATGACATTACATGATCAGACCTGGCCATTTTTCTTGTCTGATCATATCTGATTCTACAGATATGATTCAGATACATTCAGATATATTCAGATATGAACTTTTTTTCCCGGGGTTTCATATTTTTCCGTCCCGTCTGCAGCGCGAGTATGACATATCGTGGCTTCTCCAGCTGATTCGAGGTTTTCACAGACCACACGTGCTTGGAGGTGACAGGCAGCAATGGATATTCATACAGTTCCCATGTTCGAAAACTCATGGAGATTGGTGCGTCTTTGGCGAGAAACTTTAATAGTTGAATTTTTCGCTGATCCGAGACTGTTACATACGGCACGAGCCATTCTATTTTATGCAATACGAGTTTGTAGTCTTCGGGCGCTGTTTGTACAATGGCATTGTCGTCGATCTTTGATCTCGTGAGAACCAACTCGTGCTTGGCATTTACGACAATTTTCCGACAATCTTCGGCAAACCCGAGGAGCATGCTGAGCGGAATGCACACATCAAAGTTTCCCGATACATCTACAATCTGCTTCGTCTCTTCGACATCAAGCCATCCAGTGTTCTCGAGCATAGAACTTTTGGCCGGTGAGAGAGATGAATATCCCTTAATTACACTCGTAATGTCAACATTCTTATTTCGATCGATTTCTATGGCATTCAATTCATATCGCACTTCCTCAAACAAATGACAAATGGCATTGTTGACGAGACTTGTAGCAGTGGTGGGCGCACCAACACGCTTGGATAATTTCCCACATATGTGTAGAGAACTCTTGCTTCGCAGGATGGAGAGGTCTTGATGTTGGATGGCAATACGGCTTTCATCGTTGTTATTGAAGGTTGAAGATGTATATGGCTGATGAGCGTGAACCTCACAATGGATGATGGATTCATCAAAGACCACGGGCGCCTGAATGTTTGCAATTTCTTCCTCCATTTCACGCAACAGATGCACAGAGCACAGACTAAATAATTTTTGACACGCTTTCGCCACGCACTTTGAGACCCAAACTCTTCAAGAGTAGCACGTTTTGAGGTGTTAGCACTTTGGGCGCTGGCCGACGATTGATTGTTTTTATCCATGGCCGTTTATTGTTATTGGAAGATCTATTGAAAACTAAACCCATCAAGACTTTATATGCAGGCGTATGGTGATCACTTCACCGCGGAAATTTACCAAATCACCGTCCTGATCTACTATGCGAAGCTGTATCGCGTCAATCGTTCGGCTCGTGATTGGCAGACAAATTACGTGGGAGGGTACTTCAATGATCTTATAGCCCGGAGGCACAGATGGAAAAAATTCGTGAATTGTGTGTACTTTTTGTCCGTTAATATAGGCGCCAGCGGTAATGTTGCACTCAACGCGTAGGGCGTTTACTTTGAGAATGGCTACAGGAAGGTCCGATTCGTGTCTTTTATTGGCTTCCAATTTGCGTGCGGTGAAGCCTAGTAGATGCCCAATAGAATCTTTCAGCTCAAAATTTTGATGTTTTGATTTGTTTCGATTTTGATTTTGATGTTTTTACGCGAGAGCTCTGCTTGTACAAACGTCTCAATATCCTGTATTTCATAACTACCCGTAGGTATCGTCAACACCTCATCTCCCACGTAAAGTTTATCGTGTTCAACGTCGATATTGGGAATAGAATTGGAGGTTAACAATTCCACGAGGCCGAGAGTATAATTTTTGTGTGGCGAGAGTTCGATGGGGGAAAAGTATTGCGCCTCGTGTATGGATGATGAGCCAGATATGGTCAATGTTAAACTTTCATCCATGATGCCGGTAAATTGACAAGTGAATTCTTCATGTCATTTCCCCCCTATATATAGTGTATATTTATCTTTGTGCCGCAATTGTCGACAAAGAAATTTGAGACACAAATGCCCACATTCAATCGTATCATATTCCTGATATCCCTTATAATTATAATTTACCCTACCAACACGAAAATATCTCATGAGTTCGGATGGTGGTGGAAGATTGCCGAAACTATCAAAGTACACGACTTTCCATCCACTCTTTTTGTAAGCGACCCAGTGTGTTCCAGGACCGACATTTGCATCCAAATTTACAATTGCTGCTTCACATTTGAGAGGTCCGCTCGTCGGCAATGTGTCACGCATGTAAACTCCACGAAAATGTGGAATCTTTAGGATTTTTGCATATTTAAGTAGGTCGCGGTCGGTGAGGGGTCGGTGAGGTAGCGTAACTTCTAGTTTTTTGGCTTGATATGAAGGCCCAATCCCTGCTTATATGGTTTCAGATGTAGACCGCGACCTAATGCAATTGCTTCAATTGTCCGATTATGACGCTTACTTTCATCCAATTCACGTTTAGCTGCTTGAGCAGCATTTACGGCTTTAGCTATACTAGCCGCACCACCCGACAAAGCACCCGCAGCGCTAAGACCCGCAAAAATGGGCGCGAGGAAGGGCAATAACCCACCAATTTTTTGGGGTACAGGTAGAATCCGAGGTGTGCGTACTTTACCACCTTGCATCCTTACAGCTGCGCGAGCACCCTTTAGAGCTGATTTAATAATCTTATGCGGATCATTACTTTGAATCATTGTCTTCTTTGCAGCGTCAATTATCTTTTTCAAACAAACGCCACCCTTGCGGGTCTTTATCCCCATGCCAAATTTTCTCTTTGTCTTCATAATATTTGCCACACCCCAAGCACTGGCTTTTTCACCGATACTAGCGTCTCGCAGTATCACGTTGCCCAGCCTGTTCAGCAACCACTTTATCCGCCAAATGTCTCGCCTCAAGATTATCCGGATTTTTCGAATGCGCAATATCGTGTTGTTCACAAGCCGTATCCAATGGGTTAATGCTCGGATCACCACGAGCAAGGCGCTTGACCATCTTTGTGCCTGGTCCACAATACTGATACCCAGGCAGATGTAGTTCAACGGGGAGTTTGTTGATTAGGTGGTTGACTAAACGTTTACCACTCTTGCCATGCATGATCATGTCTAAAGACAATATGCGACTGATTGATAATCCCTATAAGAAGCCTATTTATATGATTTCGCCGTTAGTCGTATGTGAGATGACGTTCCAGAAACAAACTATCGGAGGTGGACTCCCCGTGATAAATTTCGACGAGTTTGTCGAAGACGGTGGGAGGAAGAAGAAACAAAAACGTCATGGGAATTTATTGCTGGATAGCATACGTGCACTGTTTTGCGGTCCATCCAATTGTGGGAAAACCAACCCTTTGCTCACTCTCATCATCCATCCGAATGGTTTGAGATTTGAAAAAATTTACTTGTATTCCAAATCGTTGAAGCAGCCAAAATATAAGTTGCTCGAACAATTACTCGAACCTGTGAGTGGAGTTGAATATCATCCATTCGAGGCACATGAACAAGTGATAGCACCAAGTGATGCACGATCCCACTCTATATTCATCGTTGATGATATAGCATGCGAAAAGCAGGATAATGTTCGAGCCTTCTTTTCCATGGGAAGACACGAGATTGTTGACAGCTTTTATCTTTGTCAGACGTACACTCGTATCCCCAAACATCTCGTGAGAGATAATGCAAATTTCGTGGTGCTTTTCAAGCAGGATGATATGAATCTCAAACACGTGTACAATGATCATGTTAATACGGAAATGACTTATACGTGCTTTAAAAACATGTGCATGAAATGCTGGAATTCCAACAAATATGCATTTATCACAATTGACAAGGATCGCTGTATTAATGATGGTCGATATAGACAAGGTGTTGATTATTTTCTCACCATTGATAAATGACTCATCGTTCGTGGTTGAAGAGACAGTATTGTGCACGCCTTGATAGCGACAACATGAAGAGCGAACAATTGTTGCGGGAAAAGGATGTATTGCGTGAAATTGCCAAGGTGAGCGATGCAATCAGACGAAAGCATTGAATGATGAAAATTGGAAAAGATAGTGATCAGCAGAGAATGCAGGATGTCTTTAAGCCTATAGTGGGGCCATTGGAGAAATTGGTGTCATATAAGAATGGTGTGGTGGTGAAGGAGGAAATTAAGGATGAAAAAGTGGGTGATAATGTTGAAGAAGAAAAAAAAGATGCGTTAAATAGTGTGAAAAATCAAAATGAGGCACATGATTCCTTGAAGAGTGAAACACAAGATTCTTTCAAATTGATATATGAGGAGGATGATGACTCGCAAAATGTCGATGAGCTGATCAGCGAATACCTCCTGCTATTACAAACAAATAGAAAGGCAAGCTTGGATGTATTATACGGTGTACGAAATCTCGCAAACAACAAGTTATTGATTGGCAATTCTCCAATAATTTTCAACTCTCAATATATTCGTGTGGGAGATGCGAGTTATGCGAAAACTGTTGGATTAACAGAGCTGTTGTTTAAAAAAGTGCCCAATGTCGAAACTCTCACACCGGACGATTTGAAAAACCATGAAAAGATTGTAATCTCGACGAAGGCGCACAAAAAATGTTATAAACCTAGTGAGGCTATACGACTTAACACCAGCCACAAATTTAACACATATATCGCAAATATAGTCGATCATCATGTGGGACAGGGCATGCCAAAGTATAAGCTAGCTAGAAAAAACACCCACTTGGACTATATTTATTGGGACAATCCAAACGAGCTAGTGGATCGTCTTCGCTTGCTTCTGGCATCCTAAGCAGCCGGAAATTCATCACATGCGAATGAAATTATATCGATTATCGAGGAATTGCGTGAAACTGAAATCATTTATTAACTCGACATACGAGAATTTACGCATTTTCATCATGAGTGTCGATGTGTTTGGACGTCATTAAAGTAGGAGTGTACTCCACAGTAAGCAAGGTCCTCCAGGTCGACCCGGGATTGGCTTTAGAATTACCGCAGATGGTCATTATGACTTGGGGCAGAAACGATTGTGTAACATTGCAAATCCGGAAGGAAAAGATGACGCCATCACTCTAAGTGCGTTACAAAAGAAATATCGAACTATCATTAAGACCATACGCAAAGAAATAAATGAGAGTAGTTAGCTGTTGGTTAATGGACTTGAAGCTACGATACGAGACATTGCGAGGACACTCGAGGCCGATGTCAAAACTCTACAAGATTTGGTGATTCGTAATTCAAACGTCATTGCTGAATTGGACGCACGACTGAGTGGACTGGAAAATGAACGAAAAAACGGGCGCTCTCGTGCTGGAGCTACACAAGTCTGTTCGACGAAACTATCCGCGTCGACATGTGGACATCCGTGGGTTGGACGAGACCTGGCAAGCTGATCTCGTCGATATGTCATTATACGCGCGTCACAACTCCAAACACAAATATCTCCTCACCGTCATCGATACCATCTCAAAATTCGCCTGGGCCGTGCCAATGCTGAGTAAGAGTGGTAAAGATGCAGCAGCAGCAATGAAGTCGATCCTCGTTAAGGGGCGCATACCACAGAACTTACACGTTGATCGGAGAAAAGAATTTTACAATTGTGACTTTAAGGCCATCATGAAAAAGTACAATATTCACATGTATTCAACATATAGCAACTTGAAGGCATCCATTTGCGAGCGTTTCAATCGTATATTGAAGAATAAGATGTGGATGCAATTTAGTCCTCGTGGTAATTACAAGTGGGTCAACATTCTCGATAATCTAGTAGCTGAGTACAACGATTCTGTACACCGCACCATTAAGATGAAGCCGAGAAATGTCACCACGGAAAATAAGAAGCAATTGCAGCAGATTTTCAATAAGCCTCCAATGAAAAGATCGCCGAAATTCACCGTTGGTGATAAAGTGCGAATCAGCAAATTTGAGACTGTTTTCGAAAAGGGTTACACCCCAAACTGGACAACAGAAATATTTACAATCTATCGTGTGAAAAAAACTCATCCCGTGACGTACCACTTGAAGGACCATAAAGATAAACCGATCGCCGGTAGTTTCTACGAACAAGAGCTTCTCAGTGTCAAGCACCCCGATATCTATCTCATTGAAGCGGTATTGAAGAAGCGCGGCAATCGAATGTTTGTAAAATGGCTAGGGTTCGACAATAGCCACGATAGTTGGATAAGTAAATCCGATTTGTAGTCGATAATAAAGAAAATGGAAAAATATATATGTTTTATGACTCTTGACCTGCTGGTCGTCTCCGCATCCCTCCGAGGCCTCCGACCGACTCCACAGCAGGCATCCCGAGCTTGCTTTTTTTCCTTCTCGCCTTCAGTAATCCCTTTTTTTAGTGGAACGTGGCTACGAAAAGATGGACAAAATAGGGTGATAAACACACACACACACACATACACAAATCACATAAGATTACGAAAAAGTGCTTTTCTTTTTTTACAAAAATAATCAATCTCTTTACAAAGACTATTATGATTTATAAAAAAATTTACATTAAAAAAAAAAATTTTTTTACATCGGTATTCTATAATGCCCCCATGGTAGGGTTTTAGAGGAGCCGGGTATAATATATCGCTTATCGTCATGTGGGCTTAGAGCAATTTTTGTCTCACGGATTGTGTAGACTTTGTGCAATTTTGATCTGATGCATGTTTGCGTACGCAGCATTTCAATGTCCTCATTCAAACACCGAACATAGTCTTCGAATTGTATCGTCCTCGTTACAACGCTATTGCGAACACCTTTAACTTTTTTGTGTCCTTTTTTCCTTCGACCTGTGTCGCGTACATTTTCGAACGAAGTCCGATGAATGCCATCATAATGGCACCATTACATTCATCTTTCATAAGACCGGGTACCTTTTTGTTCACTAGCGGCATACCATACTTATTGTCCGCACCGTAATCGCTCGTATCGAATTTTGCAATGTCACGCTTCATGTCGGCATATACATCATCGCTCTCAATGTCATAGATGAGACTGTGAGTATCGGTATACATGATTTCACACTTATTTCGATACAGAGGTGCCATATACTCATGATGAAATCCATACAAGCACGTTTTGGATATGCCGAGTATGCATATACCTACATATATCGGCTTGTTGAATTTCACCTCGAGCTTGGGCAATTCCACAGCGATAAGATTTTCGGAAAAGACGCTTCGACTGTGGAAGTTTGGCTTCGCAATCATTGCCTCTGCGCCAAACCTGCCCTCCTATTTTGTCAAAAGTTTTACATCTACATGATTGCGCACATTCTCCATCGTTTTGCCAAACACCGCATTATTCATCAATTTGAATAAGTTTTTCTCAAAATCATTTTTGGCTACTGTCCGAAACTGAGTATTTAGCTCGATATATGAACGTAGCCATGTTGATTGAGTAAACTGTAAAACTTTATGGATTTTCGTAAGGCGAAGCCCATGCCGTAAACACTGTTGTAAATTTCGATAATGTATGACATAGCGTATCTTATCATAAACGGTTGCGAGCAGCTTCTTCTGCCGCTTACCCGGTGGTTTTTCGTGTGTTGGACAAAACGGCAAATCTTTGTGTGCATCATGTAGAGCTTGTGGATATTCTAAGTCAACCTCAATAATGTAGCCTGTAGGTGAATCTAGCGGAATGCATGATGGATCAAACTGGGAGACGTCGTCGACCCATCGAAAATTTGCATATGGCAAAGGTTGGCACATTGCCCAACCATACAAATTGTTAACATCAAAATCCATCAAGTATGATGATGCTTTCGATGGATCAAATGACTCCATGTACTTATTATTAGCACGGGCATACCTGTTTGAGCATTAGCTAAGACACCGCGTATACCTCGTTCAACAAATAAAACCATATCGATGTCCGTGAGTAATTCGAAGTTAACGTTCGTATGCTTTAGCATTGCATCCCAGGTGTATCCGGGCAATGTGTAATAATACGCGGGATCCAGCCCATAACTCTCAATACATGTGTCCCGAAAGTTTTCAAAAATATCTCCCAATAATAAGACATCTGTCTTCAAGTACAAATCGCTGTATTCACCCAGAGTTCGGATGGAAAATCGCTCCCAAACGTTCTGAGCATGTGCGTACTCGCTCTCGGAAATCGTGTCATCTGTCAGGGAACTATAAAATGCGTCACGTGGCAGTAAGCAAGTGTCGTCCAACTTATTCACATTATCTATATATTCGTATGGGAAAACCCCTTTTCGCGTCAACAAGTTGAAGTCGTCTCTCGATATGTCTGTGAATTGCCATCGTAAGATTTTGAATTTGTCCTCGGTTAAAAATGATGCTAACTTGTCAAGACTAGTGTTGAGAAAATTGTACGAATCAATGAAGCGTAATTGAATCTTGTGCTTTGAATCATCTACAATTTGAATGCGTTTGGTGAATGAGATGTACTTCTCTTTCGTTATCGGGAGTACATCGATTTTCCCTTCGAACGCTGTGGCTACTTCCTTGATTATAAAAGGTGCAACATAACTTGATAAATTGTGGAAAACCACTGGAATGAAAAAATGACTGCTTGTAATTCAAGTTGCACTTAGAATGGGCAGGGCCTCTATAGCGCCCCGTCAGGTGGCAATGATCTCGAACGCGTACATCGTCTTGTGCAAATGCTTTCTTACATATATGACATTGAGTAGCGTTTCGAAAACTTGTCCATTCGCCCGGTGTTAGATGGACCATTGGCACATTGTCACAAAAAAATTATTTTATGCGCAGTGCAAGATTTTTAAGCTCTTCAACGAACCACTTTATGGGATCGGTACTGCGACTTGAGTGATACGAAGAAAGCGATTCGTCGTATGAACAGCATACATAGTACGCAATACTGAATACTGCGTGCCGTTGATGATACGTTGTCGCGGTCTCCTCACTAGTCCTCGCTAAGACGCACTCCAAATCAGCATACACGATAAATGGATGTCGCTCTTTCCGGTTGAAGTTCGTGAATTGGAGCCATTTGTTCGCTTCGTTTGGGAGTCGAATGGCACAATCATTGATCGCTCCACAATCAATCTCGTGCGATTTCAATGTATCCTCTGATGAGAAGTAATGCAAACACCTGCAAAAAAAGAATGAGGTTTTTTTTTATTTATTTGTCCGAGCGTCTATACATATTAGATGTATTAACTTGCTACTAACCGATCGCATATATATTTTTTACGATTGTTTCTGCTCAGTTGTCCGCTGACGAGCCTCGACAGGTTCTTGATGCATGCGAAATGTCCCACATTGTTATCCCCAGTATCGTGAATATATAGCAAATTTATATGTCTTTCCTTCTTCTGCCGAGTCACACGGATTGGAACAATGTTTTTTTTTATGGTGGTAGTATATACATTGGTCGAAAGATTATTTTGAAGTTCAAATTTCTTGATTTGGTTCATCGTCATTGGGAATTCAATGTCTCGTAGATTTAGTACTGTTGAATAATGTGGGTATGATATTGGGCGGTCACTGTTTTGTTCGGCGGAATTTAAAGCTGCAACCACGGACCATGCAAAACACGCATTGTCATTAGACTTTATATTGACAACTGCACGTTTCGTTATTACTTCCCGTGGCAATTTCAAGTTGCAACCAGCGCACATTGGATTAAACTTGTTTACATTTATTGTAAGATTGAGTATTTTCCGGAGCGTCCAACCACTTTCACGGTCTTGAAACTCATCGAGTATGGTTAAAGTAGGCTCCATAACACATTGCTCATACCACTCATTTAAGTCAGTTGTGTTGAATAGTTCACTATTTCGCGTGTTGATACTTTTATTGTCATGTTTGTCACCACTCACAAATTCACCATTCAAGATAGTATTAACTTTGACACTATTGTGCATGTAGATAGAGTTTTGCACATGTTGGAGCACTATGTCGCGAGCATCTTGGAGAAATTGTCGCGGCTCGATATGGTTGCGATTGATTATGGCGCCGGTCAATATCCGACTGTCGAATGATGTATCAATCTGTCACCAAATCAATCCATGCTCACTGTGCCCTGCACCCGTGCGTATAAAGCGACTGCGCACAGAATTTTTCAATCCTTCCAGCCGCGCTATTTGGGTTGTCAATGACTGTTGATGGCCAATTAACCGTCGCGGGCACTTAATTCGGCTTTGTGTTTCCAATTCGTCAATGAACTCGATGCACCGTTGCTCCCACGTAGCAAAATCTTCGAATGAACTTAGCAGCGTGGCTTGGTCATGCAAAATTTGTTCAATGCTGTTCTCCATAGTAATGCATGGGAAAGAATTCGAAGATCTTAACTGACTGACTGCTTGGTTCAAAGTGCAAGCAGCTTCAAACGCAGCAGATCATTAAGAATGGCTCTCCGTTCGGGAAAAATATTTTTCGGGCTTTCCCTATATGTCTTGGGAAAAAAACATGAGTGTTTTCCGACGACGTGTTGGTATAGATTGCCCGAGGAAAAAAACGAGACAGAAAACAACAAGTGGGGATGCATCGGGTCTGAAGATGTATTTTATGGGTTCTGTGCTCAAGTGATCCATCGGCGCCAAAGGCCTTTTGACGATAGACCCCTAAAGTTGATAGTTTTTTTCCAAAAAAAATACGTCCTTTTCATCTATGTTTTGGAGGAAGTTGTGCATGCATGGCAATCTGAAAACACTGGGATGCTCTTTATAATAAGCCAGTTCAGTCCCCATGACCCAGACACTGTTCTGGGGAAGATCATAAAAGTCAATGCTTGACGAGTCTGGCCAGCTTTCACCTCTACGATGGTGTGTCTCTTTTCTGGACAACACATGTCCACCCCCTCCACAGATAGTTGAGAAAAAAATCTTTAATCCCTAGCCAGGATGGTCCATCTTGGAAAGTCAATTTTTTTCTACATGCTTTGACTAATGTTGAAAAGGGCTTTGGACGACAGTTTTCACCATTCCAGTTTTCGTCCTCCGGCGTACAGTTTTTCGAAGAAGAAAATCTCCAACCAAACGTGGAAAAGTGTATCATGGCTGACCAAATCCATGAAGTTATTGAAATCTTTGATGGTGAAGTTCATGAAATCGTCGACCATGGAGTTATTGTGATCAACGATCAAGTGGGTGAAGGTGGTGAAATTGTCAACGAGGTTGATGGCATCGAGGTGATTGACATCGCCAGCGATGACGACGACGATGGTGAGGATAACGGGGAGGATATGGATTTTGATGAATTGGACCGTGATAGTAGTGAAGGTGGTTACTTCAGTGACTCGGATGAAGAACATCACCATGAGCGAAGAATAAAATTGGACTTGCAAAACATACACAACTTCAACTGAGAAACTATCCTATGCATCACGGCGCAGTATTACAATCCATATCCTGGGGTGATGTATTGTATTTCCTGCATGCTGGATATAGATGGCATGTTTGGACCGGTGAATCGTGTAAATTGCCACTATCGAGAACGCTATGGTGCCATGAGGGGGCAGTACTGTAGGAACTGTCAAAATTCACTGCAGCACTTCGTCCTGAGTAGCGCATGTTCAGCCTGCTTCACATTGTTTCCAGCCATAGATCATCAAGCCCATAACGTGCAAGGAAACCATATCGTCGATGGCTAAAATGAACAAATGGGAAACAATGGCATGATCGACGGCGACCACGACGACGACGACGACGATAGTGAACACGACCGCGACGAAGAAATTATGGACATCGATATTCTGGACGATGACCTCCAGTTAGTCGATTCTGCATATGAGAGCAACGACGCTGGTGAAAGTCGCGAGGCGCGAGAAGATGTGTTGGGAGTGCGACATCGTCATCGTACCCTTCATGTGCAAAACGTGTATTGTGTGAATTACTCATACATAACTGCAGACGACCGAGCGAAATATTGTACCACATGCTTCCTCGAGGATAGACATATGTATGTTGACGCAACAGCAGTCACCGGCCATTATCGGGAACGGTATTCTGCGATAAGGGGGATATTCTGCAGCCACTGTCGAGATCCGCTTTATCAAGTTGTCGAACGCTGCGTATGTTTGACCTGCCGGAATGGGACACTCAGCTGATGGTATGTATTATTGTTGAATGTCGGCATCATAAATTTTGAATAATTAAAAAAATATATATGGACCTATATAGATTAATGAGCAAAATTTGTCTGTTGTTTTGTTTCAGAATAATGCCGTCGGGTGCGCGCGTTTTCGAAAACCCACTCACACTCGACCACACACACACACACACACACACACACACACACACACACACACACACACACACACGCACGCACGCACGCACGCACGCACGCACGCACGCACGCACGCACACACACACACACACACACACACACACACACACACACACAAATTAGTGTAGAAATTAAAACACTCCGCTTGCATCGACGATAATATTTGTATGTCTATAATAAAGTATGTCTATAATAAAGTATGTCTATAATAAGTTAGAAGATTTATGGGTTTTCAACGCTCACTCACCATGATCCCCGCCCCCACAAAACACTCGGTGACAGCGGCTTCCCGCTACCCGCTCTTCGGACCACATGGCTACCCCCTCCATAGAGACCCCTGACATCCCCCCTTGTAACGTCACGCGCTCGACCCCCTCTCCGCCATGCATACTAGGCTTCCCCGCGCTGGACCCCCGCCCCACTCGCCCCTGAGATCCCTGAGTTAGAACCAGCCTATTACCACTACTGAAATCCCTACAGGTTTATCCATATAATGGCCAAGTCAGGGCCTATTGTGGAAATCCCTACAAGTTTATGCCGATAATGGCCAAGTCTGGGCCCATTGAAATCCCTACTAAGGAAAGCACTAGGAAAGCCCTGAAAGGCCCTTATTTTTATTAGGGATGCCCTATCAGTTTTCCGCACGGGCGGTCAAGGTTCTTGGATTACGTGGCGTTAAAGCGAGGGGTTTTGTTTTAATGAGACGACTGTCCACGATATTTCTGCATGCATACAAAGAAAATGGTTCAAACCGGGTAGAAGATTCAAGCCACAGTAATGTCAATGTCTTAACGACCCCCAAATAAACACAGTGCATTGTGTCGATAGCACATCCACGTATCGCATCAGGCATCATTTTCGTTATCAACGATACACTTTTAACCCCAAATTGTGGTTGCCCTGTTTCAGTTGCCTCCCTTGCGTGGTTCTCATGCTCAATTTTCGACCGTAGTTCCAAGTTTTCTTCGTAGGGATAAATATGTGTATTGCCGTAATTCTCTCCTCTAATATTTAATCCTTTTTATTTACATTTTAAGCATCCGAAAAACCCATTAAATCGGGTATGATTGAATATATCGGATTTAGCTGGGCTATCGCATGTTCCACACAAAAGTAAAACTTTTATTGTTCGCAATTCTGGAAAACCTGCAACTCGCACCTGAATACCATTATAAAGCGCTCGGAAGGCATTGTAAATAGGTAGCAAAAAAATATTTGCATTTGGGTCATTTGGGCCTAACCAAAGTCCTGCGACAATTATATTTTCATTTTTGACACGTTCACTATACGGCAGTTCGTTAATCGCAAGACAGAGAGGCATATACTATATTTACGTGATTTAAAAACTGGCGCACCGTCTGTATACCATATAAAAGAAATATTATTAGGATCACGAAGAAAACCATTTGTCCCCGAATACATTTTATATAAACGACCGTCATACACGTCACATATGTCTTCTGGCTGTTTATCTCTCGGTTGAAAACGATGATTGAGATGATCAATAAAACCCAGTTTCAAAAAAAGGTTTTGCAACTGATCTGCGATTGGAATTTCGATAAAATACGAATCAGGAGCACTGGTACCGCAATCACATTTTACATCATTATTTTCTAAAGTGGACAAGCATAGTGAACAATAATAGTGCCTGATCAATGGGGATTTGATGTCACGAAAATATTGCAAAAATGTATATAGGGTATTCCTAAACCGTCTCGTTGGAATGAAATGGAGTGATATTAACTGCAACAGATCACCAATACATTTTCCACTCAATGAGTATGTCAACATAAATGTAAGAATACTGAGTAAACTTTCTGCAACTGTTATTGGAGAACCATCATAGAGAGGAAGATCTGTATCCTCGATGATACGATCACGTTCGTCTCTGCCTCTTGGAAGATCTCCGTGATCATCTTCAATGTCGGGTTCAATGTCAGATTCGATTTCATTGTCACTGCCATTTTCGTTGCCATTGTTCGCTCCAAAATCTCCATTATCATCATCATCACGTGCATCGAAGAACTCTGCGCATTTCTTTCAATTAAATTTAACAATAACGTTGATATTAAATATGATGAATGATTTTGACCTTCATTTCTACCTTCTTCAGAATTGTCGGTAGACTCTGCTTCATTAGATTCATCATCGGTACTAGATTCATCTCTATCTGCTCCGATATGTTCCTTTTGTAGAGAATAAAAATCACCTTAAATTTTTTGCTTTCTTGTATGAAAAAAGGTTGATGAGATCAAGTTTTTTACGCAAATATTCGGAGATGAGATTCTGTTTGCCTCTATATCACTCAAGTGCTCTTCACTGCATGCAGCGTTCTCGTTTGGAGCGGCATAATTTTCTTGAGATTCCCCTAATTCCACGTCATCTAAAAATAAAGAAAAAATCGTCATTGTTGATATCTTTGTACCATATTTACAATAATTACTCGCCCGAGGAGGCAGAACTTGAATTATTTTCAGCATCAGTTTCACCAGATCGTATTCGTAGGTTACTATCGAGAATAAACGCAATGCAAAAAAAAATAATTAGACATTTGAGATATATATAAAAAAGATGATTTTTTTTGCAAGCACCGGCCACAGCGGTCATGTTAGTAATCTACTACGGTAAGATTTACCTAAGGTCGTTGAATATGTATATTTGTTCATTACATACGTGTATAAAAGACAGCAATATTTATTAGTTACCTGTCATGAAAGTCTTGGAGATTTCTTAGCCCTTTCTCCAATTCCCATCGTCTGGTTTTGCTATATTGGTTCAAATCTATTCCACGTTTACGCTTCGGCATTTTTGTCAAAACCTTGTTTGTATCAATTTTAGTCGAAAATCTATTGTCAATATGTATTGTCAATACATTGATAGTAAAAATAGAAGAAAAAAAACGATCACGCGTGTTTTTACACACTAACTTTCGACTGATCGTTGACTTGCTGGATAATACGTTTGAGGAACACCATAGACGGTGATGTACGCACTTTATTTATGTAATTTTATCATTCATTTTTATTTTATTATTTTCTTTTTTATCATCGCAAATGCCTAGTCCCACAGGAAAAAAACGGCTGATGCGAAAAACAAGTGCCTATCGTTTTCTCTCTTGTTTTTTTTTTCGCTCGCTGTTATGATCGCATGTTGACTGCGCTGGCTGATAGGTTCGGTTGACTAAACAATCCCAAGTACTTGGGTATGAAAAAAAAATCGAGTTGAAGAAAGTAAAGTGGGTTTTAATCTTTTGGCTCGAAACCGAAGAGGTTTCTACAATCAGTGCAGAGGACGTTGGCGAGGTTATTAAATCGGAAACGATACAAAAAGGTTGAACTGGAGATTTGCTGTGGGTTGACAACAACGAAACCATATTGTACGAGGCCGAAATTCTCAAAACGACGTGTAAGTGAAATTGTTTGACAGTGTCTAACGTAAGTGTTGTAATTATACAATTTTCAACTCCCGAGACATACTCATTTGTTCTAAGTATTATTAACTAGATAAATTAATAGTCTACGCTGTAAATAAAACCTTTATGTGCGCGTTTACGACAGTAAAGCGCGGTCTGTTTGTCAAGTGAAAAATCGCCGAGTCGCGCTGATCGGCGTTGCTAAGCGCTTTGCTGTCGCAAATGCTCCCATATTGAATAATCACGATAAAGGTAATTGAAAATATTTGTTGGTTGAAAACGCTTTGTTAAGGTAGGATTTAATTAATAAAGTTTAATTTTCCAACATTTGTTTTTGTACAATTTTGAAAGGCAAATTTTCATATTGCCGCTAATTAAATTTTGTTCTGACTACATCTGCTTATTTAATATTCTTAAGAAAAAAATTTAAACAACAAAAAATAATTTCTTTTGTAGATAATCGGAAGTATTTAGACTCGGTGATAGTTGACTCGAATGGGCAAATTCGGAGTAAATATTATTATATGTCTGCAGTCATTGTGAAAGAAATGGCAGGCAATAAAAAACAGAAAAAGAAAATAAACAAGGAACAATTAAAATCGAAGAAAAAAACGAATGACAGCATTTTACAATTTCCGGATGTTTTTCAATGTTTGTCATCTACACAAGCTATGGCTGATAATGGTGAAAGTGAAGAAAATCCTCCAGGTAATGTTTCTGAAAAAACCCTGTAGATCCAGACTCGCAGAAAGAAAGGGATGATTTATTATCTCCTAAGGAAAGAACAAATGACCAGGATACAAAAGAATGACTTACCTGTTCCTTCTGGTTTACTGACTGCTCAGGGGCCTCAGCAAAACGGAAATCAAAATGATTTCTATGGCCAACTTCGGTGTGACTACAATCAGCTGAATTTTCCACCATGTCCACCAGGAAACGCTTAGTTCCCGCAAAACTCAGCGAATGCAAGTACTGAACGCATGCGGTCCATGTATACATATCGAACTAATTTCTCAGATGTACACCCGCCACGCGATCAATATTTGCCTACCTTAAATCCTCCTCATTATCAATCTAACTCGCAAGAACAGTTCAACAATTGGCAGAATTCAGCTAATCAAAGCTCAAATTTTACATCACTTTAACTCCTAACTGATTTACTCAAGACTGTATAAATGCATTATTTTGAAGAAAAAAAAACACGGTGAAAACGATCTTCTTTATTATCCTACAGATTTAAGAGGAAGCAAGATCGAATTGCACTAATTATCACTCATTATATTTCCAAACATTGATACTCGATAGGGAGACCGAAATCCCAGATTTCTGCGTGTTTTCGGCCCTAGCAAGCGGGCGGATGAAGAAACCGAGATCGTAAGTTTCAGCGTGTTTTCGGTCCGAGCAAGCAGGCTGACAGAGAAACCGAAATCCAGAGTTCAGGCGTGCTTTCGGCCTGCAAGGCCTGGCCGGAATGGTTTGCTATTCCGGCCGGTTTTTGACGTGAATTCGATCTAGACCGAAAACACGTCGGAAAATAAGACGTGTATTTTTCGACTCGGGATGGTATTTCATATACAAAAAGTATTTAAAGATATGGTCGTATTTCATAAACACATGTACTCTATTCTAGTTAAACTTGCGAATGTTAGAATTACGTGCAGACGTGCTGTCGCTGAGAAACCCCTTAAGCGAAAAAAAATTAGAAGGCCAGTTTTTTAAGGGCGGAAGGGACATGGGGACGGATTGATGGCCCGACAACCCCTACGAGGTCGGCGCCGTCAGACAAAATGTCCAGAAAAATCTGGGCTTTAGTTTTATCCACAGCGCCGAAGTCGTCACCGTTCATTTTGGGGGTGAAAAAGTGAGGTGAAATATTGAACAATCAGTTTTAAATCAACAACTCTTTAGGAAAAATCGGTACACTTTTTGTTCACTTGGAAACGTCGTAATCCTTGAAAAGACGGGTCGATCGAGTATTCGATCATCACTCTCCGACGATATTTTCATCCCCAAAAAATTTTTATTTTTAATTAACTCAAAAACAGTAGATTTTTCGGCTATGCACGAAATGTACGAAATATAGAGAATAATTTCCCCTTTATTTTCGTTCCTCTGGACCACCCTTGAAGTTTGCTTTTTGGAACCCGTCTTAGGGGTTGAAAATGAAAAAGAAAGTTATGGGAAAACTATTGACCGCACGAATTCATCGCCGTAGAACAATTTGTCTGAACTCTCTCTCTCTCTCTCTCTCTCTCTCTCTCTCTCTCTCTCTCTCTCTCTCTCTCTCTCTCTCTCTCTCTCTCTCTCTCTCTCTCTCTCTCTCTCTCTCTCTCTCTCTCTCACTCACTCACTCACTCACTCACTCACTCACTCACTCACTCACTCACTCACTCACTCACTCACTCACTCACTCACTCACTCACTCACTCACTCACTCACTCACTCACTCACTCACTCACTCACTCACTCACTCACTCACTCACTCACTCACTCACTCACTCACTCACTCACTCACTCACTCACTCACTCACTCACTCACTCACTCACTCACTCACTCACTCACTCACTCACTCACTCACTCACTCACTCACTCACTCACTCACTCACTCACTCACTCACTCACTCACTCACTCACTCACTCACTCACTCACTCACTCACTCACTCACTCACTCACTCACTCACTCACTCACTCACTCACTCACTCACTCACTCACTCACTCACTCACTCACTCACTCACTCACTCACTCACTCACTCACTCACTCACTCACTCACTCACTCACTCACTCACTCACTCACTCACTCACTCACTCACTCACTCACTCACTCACTCACTCACTCACTCACTCACTCACTCACTCACTCACTCACTCACTCACTCACTCACTCACTCACTCACTCACTCACTCACTCACTCACTCACTCACTCACTCACTCACTCACTCACTCACTCACTCACTCACTCACTCACTCACTCACTCACTCACTCACTCACTCACTCACTCACTCACTCACTCACTCACTCACTCACTCACTCACTCACTCACTCACTCACTCACTCACTCACTCACTCACTCACTCACTCACTCACTCACTCACTCACTCACTCACTCACTCACTCACTCACTCACTCACTCACTCACTCACTCACTCACTCACTCACTCACTCACTCACTCACTCACTCACTCACTCACTCACTCACTCACTCACTCACTCACTCACTCACTCACTCACTCACTCACTCACTCACTCACTCACTCACTCACTCACTCACTCACTCACTCACTCACTCACTCACTCACTCACTCACTCACTCACTCACTCACTCACTCACTCACTCACTCACTCACTCACTCACTCACTCACTCACTCACTCACTCACTCACTCACTCACTCACTCACTCACTCACTCACTCACTCACTCACTCACTCACTCACTCACTCACTCACTCACTCACTCACTCACTCACTCACTCACTCACTCACTCACTCACTCACTCACTCACTCTCAGAGCGTGTCTGACCTCTGAGACACTGTCTCTCTGCGGGTTGTACCCACTTGGAACGATGTTTCCGCTACGCTTGACTTTATGTGTATATACCTCTCAACAGATCTGATCTCGCTCTATACCGGTGTTCAGCCGAGCATTGATTCCCCAGAAATTTAAAACCGTCCTTCGAGTGCAGCGATGAAATTCATAAGACTTAGCATACGAGTATCGCTCTCCTTTTCATTGCAAATGATTGTCGTAAGAATTATCAAACATGGACTTGTCATTTCGTCGATGCGGGCGTCATTTTTTGTAAAACAGGCCACCCGCATTCGTTAGTGTGCAATCCTCGGTTTCACCGAATCACATCACTTTCACCGATTCGCAGTCTGCAATTAGCACGAACAAGAAAGGAGAGTTCGATCGAGAATAGCGGATTGCGTCTGTTCGCCGTTTTTAATCATTGTTCGCGAGGCGAAACTATACACCCTTCAATTTTTTATTAAGAGGGGAGATAACTTGAGGCAACGAAAAAAATAGCTGATTTTCATAATCTTTTTTTTAAAGCGAAGATTTTTTCAACATTTTTTAGACTTAGGGTTTGTTTTATTACCACTTTTTGCTATTGCATGGTTTTTTTATTTCTTTATTAATCTTGAAAGATGGCGGAGGTAAGGCACGGTCTTCTAAACTGCATTTTCAAAACTGGCCTGACGTATGCTGAAAAAACGAACCGACCGATTCTGATGAAATTTGGTGTAAATCTTTCTAACCTTATCCTCTAAAACATGACCCTAATTAATTTTTTAAATTAAAGAAAAAGTATTTTTATTCCAAACCGTAGCATTTTTTTCGGAAATTCAATTTTTTTTCACAGCGTACCATTTCATCGATTTTCAACATTTCTCACTTCTTCTTGGTTCATATTCTGCGTATGAGCGTTAATGAAAGAAAAAATTTCGGTGGTTTTTTCGCATTAATCCCACCGACACTATGAGTTACGCCGGCAGACAACATCCGCTGCAACCCGTTTAGAAGACCGTGCTGTACCTCCACCATTTTTAGAGATTGATACTCTTAAAAATACCGTGAAACAGCCAAAAGTAGTAAGTATATCCCCCTATAAAAAACGCAAGTCTTCATGAAACTTTACACAGGTTGGAACTATCGATCGAAGAAATTAGAAGTAACGCGTACATTAGGGTGTCACAAAGTTGAGTGGACAAAAAATATTTAGAGGTCGTTCAAGCCTCCCAAAAGTTCAAATCCTCATTTAAAAAATCGATTCTTTTTTTCGTCCACTTCTCACCCACGAATTTTACGCTTTATAATTGTTTAATTAACCTCGCGAAAGTTCTAGCCGGCCATTGATTCTTTAGTGGTCGCTCAACAGCTTCGAATTTTCCAATTTTCTCCAATTTTTCTTTTCTTACTTTTCGTAAATTTTCAAAACAATTAATCCTTTTGCTCTAGAAACAGTTTTCCGCGCATCGTACTGCGTTCCATAGTTGGTCTCGTTAGTCAAACTGCAGACCAATCGTAGCTGTACTCTGTGGCGAGCGATGCCATAATACAATAATACATAATAAAGCGTACCGTCTAATTGGTGTTTGTTACAAATTATTATAATAAATTATTCAGAAAATGTAAAATATTGCTGTTTATTTTTATTTGATGCTACAAAGAATTATAGTGCACGCTAGATTTATTTTTTGGCGGAAATTCTGCATTTCGAAGATCCTGAGCGACCACAAAATGTTCATTGGCCGCCTAGAACTTTCGAGAGTTTAATTTGATAATTATAAAGCGTTAAATTCATTAGTGATAAGTGGACGAAAAAAATCTATTTTTTAATGAAAATTTACATTTTTGGAGTCTTGAGCGACCTCTAAATGTTTTTTTTTACCGCTCGCAACTTTCGTGACAATTGTTTGGTGTCTAAAGAAGATAATTGGATGATAATAAAAAGGGGAAAAAATAGGGCTCATATTTGTGCCACCCAAGCGTACAATAAAACGTTCACTCGAGGCCGACCAATGCGGGTGTTACCCACTACCGTCTCGTTTCGCGAAAATCGATTCCCACGACTCGCCTTTCGTGTCATCGTGCTAAAGGTTTTCCTTTTTTCCGCTCGCTCATGGAACACGTTAGTTTCGTGAAAACGAACGATGGATCACGCTTGCACACGGCGTGTTAACTTTAATCCTGTAAAATGGTCATTTTGTGCGAGCGATGACGCGCTTCATACGCCGCGCATGTCCTAACATTAAGGGTAAGTAAAATCGACGGGTCATTCACTCTTTCCAGCCCCTTGGGAGACGTCCCATCGTCGTTTCATTTGGTCCTTGCTCTTACGAACCCCCAAAGAATATACGGGGTATTCCATGCGTAGGGAGACAGGTTTTGCCCGGGGGTTTCAAAATTTTTCGTCCGTTAATATCAGGTTGATAAAAAAGTTTTGTCGCAAAAATTTTAAAAATGTCTTTTTACGTATTGACGCAATATGACATCGAGCTATGTCGAGAATATTCTAGAATGTTTTCTACTTTTCCGCGTGACAGGGTATAAAAGGGCGAGCGCGCGTTCTAGTGGACAGAAATGGCTTCGATCTCGCAGGAGCAACTTCGAGCGATCATTTTTTACGAGTGGCGGCGCGGCACGAACGCAAGCACAACTGCTAAAAATATACAGGATGCATTCAGCGAGAACGTAGTTTCTCATCGAACAGTCCAGCGTTGGTTCAATCGTTTTAAATCTGGAGACACAAGCCTTGAAGATAAGGAACGTTCCGGACAACCGTCGACCATCGATGATGAAGCATTACTCCGCTGCATCAAAGAAAAACCGGAAGCAAGTACGCACGAGCTAGCAAGAGAACTTCGCTGCACCCAACCGTCAATAGTCAATCACTTACACAACTTGGGATACAGGAAGGTTCTAGCTCAATGGATACCACACCGTCTCACCGACGATAATAAGAACTGTCGCGTGACCATCTGCCAGTCTCTCCTGCTTCGCCACCATCGCAAGGAGTTTTTAGAAGATCTTGTGACGGGAGATGAAAGCTGGGTCTTGTATGATAACAGAACGCATTTAGCCTACTGGCTTCCTATCGGAGAAAAACCGCCACACCAACCGAAATCTGATCGTCACTCACAAAAGGTTTTGTTGTGCTGTTTCTGGGACGCAAAGGGAATGCTGTTTCACAATTTTCTCCCTGTAGGTAAGACGATCTCCTCTACACGATACATCGAGAATCTCCAGGAATTGGCAAAAGCTATAAGAAAAAAACGGCCAAGACGCGCGACTGTGCACCTTCTCCACGACAACGCGAGACCCCATGTCGCAAAAGAAACCCACAAAACAATCACTGAGCTTCACTGGAATACCGTTCCTCATCCACCATACTCTGCCGACATCGCGCCATCTGACTACCATTTGTTCAGACATTTGAAGGCATATTTGAGAAACAAAACTTTCGAAAACGTCGACGATCTCAGAAGGGATATTTCAAATTTCTTTGAGTTCCAGCCGCCACAGTTTTGGGCAAAGAGAATAAATGAGTTGCCAACTAGATGGTCGAGTGTCATAGAAACCGATGGCGAATATATTGTTGATTAGAAATGTTTTATATAAGATATATAAATAAATAAATTATATTGAAATTATTGCGACAAAACTTTTTTATCAACCTGATATTTCGTTTTCTTATATCATATAAAAACGTTTCCATATAGATATTAACCCCAATTAAGACTTGGTTTTTGTTAAGTCCTAATCGAAAAATAAAAAAATTAAATATTTTACATACCTTTAATTGTGTGTCCCTTAAGTGTCAATACAGCAAAAATTGAATCTGACCAGCGCTTTTTAATAGGAAAAAAGCGATCTTTTCAATAAAACTAATGGATCCGATTTGTAACGAAAAATGTATAGCCGAAAAACAGAGAAAAAACCCGTTTTTTTGGCCCTTAGGGTCTACTGAATTTTATCAAAAAATTTACTGAACATAGTTCAACACGTGAGAAACGTTCGGTAAAATTTTCAGCTTGCCTTTATTTCTTGTTCACTGGCAATTAAATGTGTAGTCACTCCGTAAATAGTCGACGCTTCCTTTCCATAGGAACTCGTTTCGTCAGAACTGGACTCCGCTTATCGGTGCTTAGTCGGAAGAATATCATGGCATTTGATTGGTGCGTTGGTTGGGACACATTACTCGTACATGATTGGGCGAAGCACCCCGTTCGGACGGTCTGGTCGACGGAACTGCCTCTCTCGATGGTCCGCGTGAACCGTGATAACCAGCTGGTTCATCACAGCTACGCTCTGTTTAATGAACAACTCGAAAAAGTCTACATTTTACAAACATAGACGGTTCACTTGGTTCATTTGCGATGGTGAGAAACTACTGCCACAATCCGTTCAACAAAAAAATCACCAAAAAAATCGTGCGCGCGTGAAACTGGTGACTATGTACGAAATCGAGAGGGAGCCACCATTGACATTAGGACTTTATCTTTGTAAACAATGGCGAATGACAATACAATGTCAACCTCTGGCCTCGCATGGACTTCCGCTACCGAATGAAGAAATTGAAAACAATCGATGTGGACCGGAACCGGAATGTGCATTTGGATCTTCAGATAAATCGAATTGCATCGAATTTTCCATAAGTCAACCTGGACCTTCTAACAAATAGGATAGTATTGATGCCGCTATGAATTAACTTGATCCTGAACATTCAGCAAAATACGATGCTGGTAATCTCTCTACAAATCAACTCAGATCGGTATCTCGAGATGATAGTGACGCAGAAAATCACACAAGTCAGCCTGGAGGTTATTCTCAATATTCGTCAGTTAGTGAAGGAAAGTCTGAAGCAACTTCATCATATCAAAGTTTCACAATTTCCAGTCACAATAGTGGACTTCAAAGATTGCTCGAAGTCGTAGATGAGTCGCCAATTTCGAAGAAACGTAAACACATCGTTAAATACTCTTCTGCTAAAAAGCGGAAAGTTATTGCGAAGGTAAACGAATTTTTGAAAACTGGATTGAATGAATCTGCAAAGACAATTGAGGAAAAGAAATGTCGGCTGTACGATGAGATGATACAGCAAATTCACGACAAATTTGATAAGGAAACGACTTCTCGTCGAGATAAAGCACAGTTTCTCACTGTTTTACCACAAACTCTGTCGATAAATGAAGTAATGTCTGAGTTTAATATAAGTAAACGGATGGTACAAATCGCTAAACAGCTATACTCTGAAACGGGAGTGTTATCGACGCCTACTGCCAAAGCTGGGAATGTACTTGATTCAACCACTTCGACAACAGTACAAGCATTTTATCTCGACGACGAGAATAGTCGTGTCCTAGCAGGAAAAAAAGATTTCGTCTCTATTAAGCAACCTTCTGGCCTGCGCGAAAGAATGCATAAAAGATTAGTTCTCTGCAATCTGAAAGAGTTGTATCGAAATTTTCGAGACAAGCATCCAGACATGAAAATTGGATTTTCACGATTCGCTACTTTACGATCACCGTTCTGCAGTCTAGCGGAGCAGAGTGGTATGCATACTGTGTGCGTTTGTACTTCACACCACAATGTTAAATTGAAGCTCGATGCTTGCAGAATCGGACAGCTCACTTCAGACTGGATCGTCTCGCTGAATGATTACAAGGATTGCTTGAAATTTATAGTATGCAAAGATCCAACGGTAGAATGTTTTTAAGTACGTGCAAACAATGTTCCGGTATCGAACCATTGACCGAGATGCTTAAAATGAAGTTTGATGTCGCGATGATTGACACAATCAAATTTTCTCGTTGAATTTCAGTAGACTGATCAACGTTAGAAACTGGGCAGATGTCTGCGAATGACTTCGTAGATCCTTTATGTTCTGAGTTAAAAACGTTGCTTTTTCTGATTTTATCGCAAAGCAACAAGCGTCGTACCACCGCACGATCAAGGAAAATCTTCAAGAAGGAGAATTCGTCGTCGATTTGGACTTTGCCCAGAATTACGCATTCGTTGCACAGGACGCTTCTCAGGGATTTCACTGGAATAATGACCAAGCAACGATTCACCCGTTCGTGATTTATTGTAGGTCCGAAAATGGAATTGTCAACAAAAACCTAACGATCATCTCTGATTGACTTGATCACGTAACGAGTTCAGCGTATGCCTTTCAACGGATTCTCATTTAATACTTAAAAGTCCAATTTTCGGTAAAAAAATGTATTACTTTTCCAGTGGAGCCCCACAGCAATACAAGAATTGTAAAAACTTTATCAACTTGGTTCATCACAAAGAAGACTTCGGTGTGGATGCCAAATGGCATTTCTTTGCCACCGCTCATGGAAAAGGTGCTTGTGACGGAATATCAGGCACAGTAAAGAGACTTGCCGCACGTGCAAGCCTTCAACTATCTCCAGAGAGACAGATTTTGACACCACAACGGTTTTTCGATTGGACGAAGCAGAATATCAAAGGGATCGACTTTTGCTTTAGCGCGAAAAGCGAGTATGATTCAACAGTGACATTTTTGAAGGAACGGTACGCGAAGGCTAAGACCGTACCCGGGACACTGAAGTTTCACGCAGCCATACCAACTGATGATAAAAAAATTAATTTCAAAACGTATTCCTCTTCTACAGCACCGGTCACGAAAGTTATCGTGAAGCGTTAAAAACACTGCAAAAAACGACCCTTTTCAGGGACACCATATACTAACGAAGAGAATATTTCATATCGGAATAATAGATTTCATACATTTTACTAATGCTAAACTGGTACAGTATTAGTATTCACATTGAGTAACATTTTTACTTCATTGGAGTTCTCGCAACACAATATTAATGCAATTTAATTGTTTAAGACAACTTATGAATTTTATTACCAGTGATCAAGAAATAAAGGCAAGCTGAAAATTTTACTGACCGTTTCTCACGTGTTAAACTATGTTCAATAAAATTTTTAATAAAATTCAGTAGACCCTAAAGGCCGAAAAAAAATAAAAACGGGTTTTTTCTCCGTTTTTTGGCGATACATTTTTCTTTACAAATCGGATTAATATTCCATTAGCTTTATTAAAAAGAGCGCTTTTTTCCGTTTAAAAAGCGCTGGTCAGATTTAATTTTTGCTGCATTGACACTTAAGGGACACACAATAAAGGTATGTACAATATTTTATTTTTTTATTTTTCGATTAGGGCTTAACAAAAACCAAGTCTTAATTGGGGTTAATAACTACATGGAAATGTTTTTATATGATATAAGAAAACGATATATTAACGGACAAAAAATTTTGAAACCCGCGGCCAAAACCTGTCTCGCTACGCATGGAATACCCCATACACATGTATACACCAGTATGTATATAGGGGAGAACATTTTGAACCCGTTGTATCAACGTAACGTTTGCTTTCAGCTCACCCAGCTGTTTTAAGGACCGTCCTTGAAGTTTGTTAGAGGGTCTTCTCACTTGAGACGCTAACAAAGGCTATTTCCATGAATTTTTTTGAAAGGTTTATATTATAGATATTGATATAAAAGTTGTTACACTTAATGAATACACTTTCGAATTACATTTGAAAAATTATTCATTTATGTGAGTCACTATTTATAGACGAAAATAGTAGCTAAAAAAATTTCCTAAAAAAATTGTAGGTCTTTGCTGTTGATGAAATCTCGGAGAGGGATCATCCAAAACAAAAAAATCAAACGGTTTTAGATTCAGTATGTTAATGGCTATAGCGCATATCATGCGATTTTTTATATATGCAAAAATAACAGAATGGCGGACATTTTTCGAAAAAAAAAACAACAAAAAAACGCATTTTTTCATCGTTTTTGGCAAAAAGTAGTAAATATCAAAGTTTTTTAAAAAATCTTTGATATGCGCTATAGCGATAGTTGTAAAGAATATGTGGTTAAAATTTCATAAGGATCAGTTCGGTAGTTTCGAAGATTTTATCAACAAGCCATCGAAAAACGTTGTTCCGGGACAAACGCCTTTAAAGTTTGTTTGGGTTACCTAAATAGATACATTTTTTTTAAATTTATTTCGAAAGTGTATTTATTAAGTGTAACAACTTTCATATCAATATCTATAATATGAACCTATAAAAAAATCTATGAAAATAGCCTTTTTCTTAGCGTTTAAAGTGAGAAGATCCCTTAAGGCCTTAGGCCACAGTAACGGGTATAAAATCATGAGCGAATTTAACAAATTTTTTTTATGAAAAGTTGATTCACTCATAAAATTAATGATACATTTATTTAGTATGAATATCAAGCTGTTAGAATTTTTTTTCCATGTACAAAATCGCCGACTACTAATATGTTCTTTTATCTTTTTTTAAGCGCTCCGCGTCGTGACATTTAGCATCCACAATTTTTTACCTAAAAATTCTCGTCAATCTACATTAGAATATATAGAGAAGTATGTACAGAATGTAAAAAATATTGTTTTATTCAAAAGTTGTGGGTATTTGAACTTAAGAAATTAATTTTCAGTGAAAAATTTCGTTACAACGGCTCCTAAACTGCTCATAAAATGAAAAGTTTTCGATTAATCAGAAATTCCGTACGTACTTCTCTGCGAAATGCAATTAGGAACATAACTTTTAAATTTGAAGTAAATCGAGTGAAAATTGAACTTATTTGTCACGCCAATTGGAAAAAAGCTGTTTCGATAAGTTTCAAGTAGATGGCCATTTTGTAGATCGAAAAAAAATCTAACAGCTCGATATTCATACTATATAGATGTGCAATTAATTTTATGCATGAATCACTTATTCATATGAAAAAAATGGTTAAATTCGCACGTCCGCTGTATGAATATCCGAGCACCGATCCAAAGATTGGCTGCATTGGGCGTTGGATAAGGCTGAGTATGGGAAAATAGGCTACTACGAGGACAGTTCTCAAGGGAGAATTTCTTCACAAGACTTTTCCTTATGTATGTGTCACGTGATCATGCTGTATCACGATAGGTCGATAAATCAATCAAAAGTCAAAGTCCCTCTGGACGCTGCGTTCGAATACGATGTGAATGTGTATGCAGGATTTCAAGGTTAAATTGACCAATATTCAAACGTCACGCTTCTGAACCCGGGGCATACATTTTTTTTTCATTATATAGCAGATTTCGAACGACGTTCCCTTGCTTCAAGATCTGTTTGGCCTGATAATCGTATGATGACATTTACTAGAACATCATGACTTCGTGAATATTTACAAGAATGACCACCGAATCCGGTTATCTCTGCTTGGAAGTGAGGTGTAAAAAATCACAGAATAATTAGTACAAGCATGCAGCCTGTTCCGGTCCCCACATTAAGGAGGGAGCCTGAATTAGAAGGTCCAAAGAAAGTGTTTTTTCGGGAATTTTTTTGAAAAGGAAAAAACAAGTGAGCCCTGTAAACATTGAGGTATCTTTTCATGTAGGTATGGAATGTATCAAAAAAATATTCAATATGAAACAATAAATGGCTGCAGATTTATCAGTCTTTTCCATGTGCGTCTTGCCACTGCAGCCCCCAATCGGCGGGAAAGATGCAGCTCGTAATTATTGACTGAACCAAATGAATTAAGGGGAGGTACCTGAGCAAACGGCGAAAGAAACAGGTAAACTTCGGGAATTTTTATCTCAAAAACTAATGTTTTGATTGGATCCGGGGTTTCTTTATTCGAAAATATGTACATTGAGGTATGTTTAGAAATTTTTAAAAATAAATTCCTTGACGGGAAGCGATTCAAACGTGATTATCTCAAAACATAGTTTTTAAAGTCAGTGCCAGATGTATCTCGAAAACGGTTTATCCGATTTTGTCCAAATTTAGATATAATATTCTTCGATAGTTTTTCTCGTTCGCCACGTAGGGGTTTTTCATTTGATTGAACTATTGCTTTTTTATGCAATGTGTATGCAATCCAAAATTGTCGGAAATTGCGAACGGCAAACGAATATTGAATTAAAACGGTCGCAATTCCGTCAAAAATGAAAATTGAAAAAGAATCCTACGTGGCCAACGAGAAAAACTATCGAAAAATATTGTGTCCACATTTGGACAAAATCGGACAAGCCATTTTCGAGATACATCTGGCACCGACTCTGAAATCTGTGTTTCGAGATAATCCCGTTTGAATCGCTTGCAGTCAACGAATTTATTTTAAAAATTTCCTAAACACACCTCAATGTACATATTTTCCAATAAAAAAAATTCCCGGATCCAATCAAAACATTAGTTTTTGAGATAAAAATTCCCGAAGTTGACCTGTTTTTCTCGCCGTTTAATCAGGTACCTCCCCTTAATAAAAGGTTCAATTGTCATATATTTTTCTTCTGAGTGAATAAAGAAATAGCTGAAAAAATCGTGAAATAATAACTTTTTTCAGGATTGAAAAAAAATGGGTTAAGAAAATACTTTAACGTGCTATAAAAATGATTTAAGGGGTTACCCCCACTTGCGATTTTGAAAAAATCGATTTTTTTTATTGCATTTTTTTAAGTATAAGTATCTATAAGTATAAGAATAGATGACTCTATGTAAGTTTACAAAAAAAAAAAATATTTTCTTCGTGTAAACTGAAATTGAAACTTTAAACGCGTTTTTCTCAAAATGGCATTTCTGAAGTCGGTGACCAAGATCACTCGAACACAAATGAACCGATCGTCTTGAAATTTTGCAGGCTTATTTAATACATAAAAATGTAGTCTTTAATCATTCGATTTTTTTTTTCGAAAAAAAATGGCCGTTTTATAGCCAAAAAACGGACGTTTTTTTCGTTAAAATCGAACCATTAACTTTGACTGTCCGCCATTTTGTGGAAATGAATATTTTTTAAAATCCTTCGATCAAAGACTAGTTTATACTTATATTTGACTAAATCCATCCGCATTTTTTTTTTCAGATGATCCACTTCGCCGCAATGTTGGTCACCGCACACCGTGTATATAAAAACATTATTTCATTGCCGGCCATTTGCCACTAAACAATGTAATATTTTTCAATAAAAAAATTACTGAAAGTTCTTCAAGATGTGTTCTTTAAGATGGTATATTGATCGAGTAAAAAAGTTTCGTAGTTTTCTTTAAAAAAATGCATGAAAAAGGCCTTTTTGCGCTACAAGTGGGGGTTACGCCTTAAGAAGACTTTTTCAACGACTCTTTTAGTTCACTTTGAAGAGATTTTCATACTGAAGAAAATAAACTTTGGTTTGACCCAATGCGTCGTTTAGTTTTTTTGTGCTATCACGCCCGCCAATTAGGGAAAATCGTGAAAATAAAAACTGAAGAAAACGCGCTTGAAAGTTTTCAGTAGGAGGAAATATCAATATCGAATATCAATCGCTGCTCTGCTTTTGACCGTGTATCTTCGAAAATATTTACAATTGACCTCTGTAACTTTGTAAATATATTCTTGGATAGTTTATCTATCGATTGAAGCGATTTAAAATAAAAACGTTTTTTTCGGACCTTCTAATTTAGGCTCCGGCCTTAAGAAGGGAGATAACTTTAGGCGAGTAGAAGTTTGCTGATTTTCTGACTACTTCTATTATCACTGCTTTGGGTTGTTACATAGTATTTTTTAAATTAATCTTCAAGAATGGCGGAGGTATGACACGGTCTTCTAAACAAGTTGCGGCGAATGTTGTCAGACGGCGTGACACGTAGCGTCGGCGGGATTAATCTGAAAAAAAAACAACGAAGATTTTTCTTCCATTAACACCCATACGCAAAACATGAACCTAGAAAAAATGATATATGTTAAAAATCGATGAAATGATATGCTTTGTAAAAAAAATATTGAATTTTCAAAAAAAATGTCTACATTTCGCAATCAAAAAATACTTTTTTTTTATTTTCAAAAATACTTAGGGCTATGTTTTAGATAATAAGGTTAAAAAGATTCATACCGAATTTCATCACCATCGGTCGATTCGTTTTTTAGCTATACGCCACGCCAGTTTAAAAAATGCAGTTTAGCAGACCGTGCCATACATTCGCCATGTTTAAAGATGAATAAAAAGAATACTATGTAACAGCCAAAGTAATAAAACATACCCTAAGTATGGAAATTGTTCCGATCTTTCTTTTAAAAAAATCATGAAAATCGGCAATGTTTTCCTCTCCTAAACGTATCTTCCCCCTTAAATTATCAATCAATCGTCCAATATGACAGCGCGTCAGACTGACGTGTCTGCTAATTCCGGCTCACCGAGCAAAGAGCGTATCGATCGCAATGGTGGATGTTACAGATGTCATGTAATCCTGCATCTCAACCATAAATCTTTTCAAACAATGCATTTTTTTTCAATACAAAATTCAGATGATCTTGGAATCGACCGATGATAATAATTGCAAGCATAGAAAAAGAAAGCATTGCGTTCGTCTAACGCTTGAAATCCGAACTAGTTCCATAATTCATTACATTTTTAATTTCCAAAATACCTTAAACAACTTTTTCCATGACACTGCAACCTCTATTATCGGCACAGCGGCGGGACCAGGGACTCAAAGCCCTCTCTTATCGTCCAGCATGCTTCGAGCATCCCGCCAGGGCCTGGCGCTTCTCCCACCATGCCCTACACCGATCCGGCGCACGGTGGGGGACTGTTGCATCTGCGGAGGTCCAGATAATAGAGGTCCTAGTATATCTTCATTTTTGTTTTCACAATATTTGCTCCTTTTCGTAATACCCACATTCTTTCACAACAAAACGAACACTTAAAAAACTCCTAGACTCTTCAACTAAATCCTCATCGTATTCAATTTATTTCGCCATAATCGAATAGTAATGCGACGAAAATCGTGATATAAAAATCCAATGAGAAAAAATCACATTAGTCCGAGTTCCGCTGATAAGCGAGGCAAAACGCGATAAAAAATGAAACGCAACGTGGAGAACGAAAAAAAAAACGAATCCCACGATGGTGGAGTGTTATAAACATATCCGCTCCCCTTGCCGCCTTTCGCCATCATGGTCCATAATTTATGCGATCATAGATGTAATCGCGTCTGAATATTCACAACTACGCGGCAACTTTATAATTACCAAGTAAATTACCTGGTGCCGAGAGATTCGCGTGCCAACCACCAGCTGAACGCAGTATACACTAATTCGGGTTTGTGTGTGTGTGTGTGTGTGTGTGTGTGTGTGTGTGTGTGTGTGTGTGTGTGTGTGTGTGTGTGTGTGTGTGTGTGTGTGTGTGCGTATGTGCAGGTGTGTGTGGGTGTGTAAGTGTGTGCGGGCGTGTGTGCGTGCGTATGTGTGTGCGTGTGTGTGGTGTGTGTGTGTGTGTGTGTGTGTGTGTGTGCGCGCGCGCGTGTGTATGTGTGTGTGTGTGTGTGTGTGTGTGTGTGTGTGTGTGTGTGTGTGTGTGTGTGTGTGTGTGTGCGGGCGCGCGCGCGCGTGTGTGTGTGTGTGTATTTCTCGAGAGAAAGCCAAGAGCGTTTTTACTACTAACCAACCACCTCTCGTGATTATATCTGCAGTTTCGACGACCCCTCGACCTAGAGGGTTAAAATAAAAAAAACGACACCCCGGCTCCATCTTTGGACCACTTCTCACGCTCATTTGCTTTTTTTACTGATTCTATTCCCCTTTCCGTCTGGCTTTCTCTTTCTCTTCTATGTAAAATTCCTCTTCTTGTGCTCGAGCTTCTTTTTTCCACTGCAAGCACAAGTACTAGGTCAACAACTTTTACTGATATCTCGCAGGGCATTTCTTACAGCTCTCGTCCATTTTCGGGCCATTCTGGCTTTGGGGTCCGCTACCAAAAATATGAGTATTTTCAAGCATGACTATAATCACTCGGCTACATTCGAGAATCTCAGCTGTAGTAGATATATTTAATGGGTGGTAGTGGATAGTAATGGTTAAATACGCAAAATCATTATCGGAACACCCAATTAAGGGGCTATACCAGTGTGAACGCTGAAAATTTGGGTGATTTTCAGGAATGTTATGGAAGAAAAGCACTCAATTAAATGTTCCGAAAAATGAAGAATATATTTGGCTATATTTGACCTGTATTACATATTTTTTTCATAGAAAAATATTGAGATCCACGCGACTTATGCACTGCCTTCGGAGGCGCCAAAAAAAAGTTCCTCCACTGCTGACATGATTCCGGCCGATTGAGTAGTTGAAACCGAAAAAGGAAAAAATGTCGTTAAACTGGAAGGTATTTCCTGTACAATAACGTAGGATATTCGAAAAATATCAAAATCTAACAAAATGGCGTAGTTATGAAAAAAGTCTGTTTTCTTGCCTATAAAATGGTTGTTTTTTGCAATGCCAAATCGTTAATTTTCATCCAATCAAAAATATCCTACGTCATTGTAGAGTAAATATATTCACGAGCACTCAGTTCAAATTTCAAGTCAATCGGATAATTGCTCTTTGAGTCGCAATGTCAGCACATTTGAAAAATCTCATTTCGAGAAAACCGCGTTTAAAGATTTAACTATCGATTTTTGCAAGATAAAATGATATTGATATAAATGATAATGATATTTTTGAAAGTATAAAATGTCGAAAAAGGCAAAAAATCGATCTCTTAAAGTGTCACACTGGTGTAGCCCCTTAAGTACGTAACGTAATGCTGACAGCCATGCTTCTTTTCTCAGCTTACTTTTCTTTTCAAGGGGCTACATCTACCTAGAGGCCCCAAAAAAATGGCCAAATTCCGATTTTTTTCTGGGAAACGGTTACGTTCATTGAGAGCATTTAAAAAAATCACAAAAAAAGAAAAACAGCAAAAACATGGCCGTCAGCAGATTGTGAAATTTGTTTCGCGTCATTTGGCGGTGGACACTCTTCAGCTTAAACAGTCCATTTGAAGTGTAAAACCCAAACGGGTAAGGCAAGGTAATATTAAATACGAGTCGTTGATGATCGCCGAATTTTTAAATCATTTTTTTAACAACGTAGCGACGAATTGAAACTCAAGCCTACAAAATCCATGAAAAAAGTCGTCATTTTTACGTAACTATTGAAAAATGAAGATCGATTAAAAAAAATGAGATAGTCAACGACCTTTAAATGTTTCTCATCGTATCTCCTGTAAATTTGGAAATAATCCATCAAGTGGTTCTTGAGATACCATGTCCACCGACATTGAAAAGAGTGTTTTGAGAAAACCGACTGTTAGGAGCTCATTCAATTTTAGGAATATTTCAATTAAATTTTCATTCAATATAGCTAAAAGGTGATACTATCGAATAGAAATATTTTCGGAAAATGCAATTTTTCGACCCACCTGGGTAGATGTAGCCCGTTAATACTTTCATTCTATTCTTATCGGTTTCTCGGTTTCTCTTTTTGCCTCCCGCTCTCTTATACTCTTTCGCGAATCCAGGTGAATGTAAATTTATTGAAAATTAAGTTCGATTTTATCGTGCGGAAAGTTTCCAATTTTCCACGCTTACTCCGGTTCGCGGTGGAAATATCTTTTTCGGCCTCTCGCCATCATCACTGAACCCGAGCCAGCCACTTTACGATTCGAGGATATTTGTGGTCGTCTCGGATAGTGCGAGGTCGCGTGAGAAACTTTTATCTCCTTTCCCGTACCATCCTTCCACAGCCTCATATCATTTTTCATTATATTCAAAAGCAACGTGAGAAAAATCTAATTTTACATTTATACGAGTACCTACATGGCATATCAATAAATTTGTATAATCACAATGTGAAAATATCCAATTGGTGGATGGGTGACGGCGGATGGATATGGGTGACAAACGATGGTAGTTAATCGTTGAAAAAAAATGCAGGACATGCACCGTTATGTTGAAAATAACATCATTTTTGTCAAGTAACTTCTTTTAAAAAATCCTTTGAGTTATTGTTACTTGAGATGATGTACTTACAGAAAAAAATATGGGAGGCTTCGGGAATTAAAAAAGGGTATTTATTTTAAGGGGTGAATATCGCTATTTAGTATGGGGACTTTAGAAGATGAAATTGATAATAAATGTAAAAGATTGATGGATAAATTGAAAAACTTTCCAATCGGAAAACTTATCGCACTCCTCTTCTTCTTCCCAAAGATCTTTTTTTATACAACCTTCATCCTTGGAATTTCCTCCGCCGAAAAATTCCACTTTTTTGCGAAGACGAAGTGACGCCCTAACCTCTTCGCTGGTTCTCACATCCATTTTCGCTTTTAATTACTCAACACCTTCATGAAAATTTATATTTCGAGTGAAAAACCAGAATTATGAGAAAAAAAAATGTTTTCGCGAAGTCAGATTTTACATACGTCTCCTGTACACATGGGTCGTTTGCGCCCTCGACAGATTGTCACTGTTTGCCAGCTGGATATAAATTTACCGATTCCGGTAGATCATTGGCAGTTAAGACGGAATGACACCTCATCGCGGTCGGTATGGTAGAACAATTATAGATACCCAAAAATCTCCGAAACGGCTCTTCAGATCCCGTCGAAACTTTGCCAAACGACGTCAAATAGATAGACAAACAGCTAATTATAATTGTTCTAACCATTTATAATATATATTTGTTCCCATACTAATATATATTCTAACCATATACTAATATATATTCTAACCATATATAATATATAATTGTTCTGCCATACCGACTGCGATGAGGTGTCATTCCGTCTTAAGGAGTCTTCTTACTTTAGACGCTGAAAAGGCTATTTTCATGATTTTTTTATAGGTTTATATTATAGATATTGATATAAAAGTTGTTACACTTAATACACTTTCGAAATACATTTTTAAAAATTGTTTTTATGTATTTATGCAACCCAAACAAACTATAAACGCGTTTTTCTCGGAACAACGTTTTTCAACGGCTTGTTGATAAAATCTTCGAAACTACTGACCCGATCCTTATGAAATTTTAACCACATAATCTTTACTTTATAGTAAAGTAGTATATATACTATAAATAGTATATATTATAGTAAGTATTAACCACATAATCTTATCTTTATCTTATCTTATAGCTATAGCGCATAATAAGGATTTTTTTAAATGTTGATATTTATTAATTTTGTATGCCAAAAACGGTGAAAAAACACATTTTTTTTGTTTTTTTTCGAAAAATGTCCGAAAAATGTTCGAAAATTTTTGTTATTTTTGCACATATAAAAAATCGTATGATATGCGCTATAGCCATTAACATACTGGATCTAAAACCGTTTGATTTTTGTAAAATTCGGATTATCCATCTGCGAGATTTCATCAGCAGCGCACACCTACAATTTTTTCGGATATTTTTTAACTACCATTTTCGTCTATAAATAGTGACTTAAATAAATAAATAAATAAATGGTACGTATTCCGAAAGTGTATTTATTAAGTATAACAACTTTTATATCAATATCTATATGAACCTTTCAAAAAAATTCATGAAAATAGCCTTTTTATTAGCGTCTAAAGTCTAAACTTCTAGCTCAAACTTTTCTCACAGATTAATACAAGCACCTCAGGTGAATGGACCGTCAGGGATACCCCATTATTGAAATGCCGAGGACACGGACGACCCATGTATTCCATTCGAGGGTTAAGGCGGGATAAACATTTACAACGATCCAAAAAGCGATTTCTTTTTTTTTCTTTAAATGATAGAACTATATATGTCGAATATTTTCCCAAAGTTTGAAAGCGAAATTCGAAAAACTTTAAACGTTACAGCCCGTCAACGCTGTGCCTCACCGCTCGGATTCGGAGCAGGCGTGAACTTCAAACGCGTTTCTCTCAAAACTGCATTATCGAAATTGGCGTGCAGGATTACTCAAAAACTATTAAGTCGATTAAATTAAACCTTAGTAGAAATGTTGATAATATTGGTACCTTCTACTTGACGAAAATTGGAAAAAAAAACTACTTTTTTAATCCACATTTTACAGAAATGTTCCCGAAATGTTGATTTTTTTTGTAAATGCGTGCCATTTTCTCATATTTGCATTTTCTTCATTTTAATTACCGTCATATAGAAACTATACATGTTCTAATTGAAAAAATGTTTGAATTTTTTTGGAAATCTAAGTCTACGGGAAGCTAGACTGCACGCCGATTCGCAACTCCCGCGGCGACCTTGCTGTAACACTCTGCCACAGCTTCGCGATTTTGATGAATTAATTTTAAAAAATGGTTTCGTGCACTTAAATATACTATTAGAGTATGCTTAAAGTTTCATAATTGTAAAATATTTATTTCTTAATTTCAAAAATCCCTTAATATTGCTTATTTTACTTCCGATCTAAACGTGTATCCCGCCTTAACTCTTTAACTGCCATTGTAGCAAATTTGCTACATTCACTTTGACCCTGTCGGTAAAAGCGTAAGGACGCTATAGCGGACAAGCTACTTCACAGTTCCATCAATATATGCTAGATTCAGCTACAAATGTCGGGACAGCTTGAAATTCAAACGTAAACATATGAATTATGATAAAATGGCAACAACGTTATCATGATAATTTACGACGCTTGCCCCAGCACTCGATCTGCTGCCAGTGCTGCCCGTGTTATGTCCGAAAAGTAAGTAAATGGACATTCTTGAAATATTTTTGACAGAATTGTGTGACGGAAGCTCAACTCGACGAACGAGGCTTTGAAGATTTTTTATTGAATTAGAATAATAATCGAACCGAGCGGGTAGTGGCGAATTTGCTACGGTCCGAAAATACTACTTCCCAGGCCCTTATCGACAAAATTATGGTTGGACGTTCATATTTAACCCTTTTTTAGCTACACTACCAGAGGAAATGATTTTGAGCCTTCCAGAAATAGACGTGGCCGTTAAAGGGTTAAGTAAGGGAATTTGGAATAAAAAACAAAAGAGGAGATCAAGCGGCCCTGGTCTCTCTACGTGTCAACGTCATGACACCAGCAAGAGGAAACGAACGAAAAACACGAAACTACGTGCGAAATTTTACCCTAAAACAGTATCTGACGAGCGAGAAAAAAACGTACGAAAGTGTCACCGTTCGTTTTGACACTTCGCTTGACACACGTCACGTGACCGAATTTCTCGAATATCCCGTACAACGGATGTGCCACCGGCAGATCTTGCGTAGCTTGTCATTCGAAGCTGGATACGATAGCCTTTCAGTTTTTTTTTCGGAAAATGTGCACGAGTACAAAAACGTTCAACGACATTTTCGTATGGATTTTTTCCCGCTCGTGACATATCGTTTTATGACATACACCATGTGTCCACGTTAACGCCATGTTACCAGGAAGAAAAAACGAACGAAAGATACTAAACTAGGTACGAAATTGTATCATAAAACGGTGCACTTACCGTAGCAGCCAGTATGAGGAATTTCACGAGATACAAATTTTTCTGTACAACTCAACGTGGAATGAACGAGCGTCGCACGTTCTATCTTTTATAGATGAGTGACAGTCCGTAGTTTGGCCGCATTTATGCTGCTCGATTGTAATTTGTCTCAAAAAACACGTAGAATACAGGCTGAAATGAAAAAAATTAAGGCATTCCTTTCGCGAATCCGAATGTTTAACAATTAACTGATTTTCGTCAAGAACGAAGTTAAAAAAACATTTCACTATAATGGTAAAATATCAAGCCATGTAACCGAATTTTTAACGAAAAATTAAGACGCTAAAAATCGTCCCATTCATGCGGTGCTTTATCGCGACGACACGCTGGCCTCATTTCTACCTAACAATAGTAGTACAACAGGACTGATTCTAACTCCGCGATCTCAGGGGGGAGCGGGGCGGGGAGGCTCCAGCGCGGTGGACCGAGGGCAGACGTTACACGGCGCGAAGGGGGAACGGCGTCGCAGTGAGGGAAGACGTTAAAGAGGGGGGTCTAGTGCGAGGCAGCCGATAGTGAGGGTGTGACGTCACACGGTGAAGAGTCGGACAGCAATGCCTCGGGGGGGGGGGGGGGCGGAGGGTAGAATAGAAGGAGGCAACAATTATAATTAGTAAGTACTTATTCTTTTAATTTTCTCTATAAAATACAAACAAATGGTTACAATAGAACATTTTCACTAATAATGAATCAATTGCAAGTACAATTGATCAGGGATTGTTTTAAATAATATCGTGTGTGTGTGTGTGTGTGTGTGCGTGCGTGCGCGCGCGCGTGTGTGTGCGTGTGTGTGTGTGTGTGTGCGTGCGTGCGTGCGTGCGTGCGTGCGTGCGTGCGTGCGTGCGTGCGTGCGTGCGTGCGTGCGTGCGTGCGTGCGTGCGTGCGTGCGTGCGTGCGTGCGTGCGTGCGTGCGTGCGTGCGTGCGTGCGTGCGTGCGTGCGTGCGTGCGTGCGTGCGTGCGTGCGTGCGTGCGTGCGTGCGTGCGTGCGTGCGTGCGTGCGTGCGTGCGTGCGTGCGTGCGTGCGTGCGTGCGTGCGTGCGTGCGTGCGTGCGTGCGTGCGTGCGTGCGTGCGTGCGTGCGTGCGTGCGTGCGTGCGTGCGTGCGTGCGTGCGTGCGTGCGTGCGTGCGTGCGTGCGTGCGTGCGTGCGTGCGTGCGTGTGTGTGTGTGTGTGTGTGTGTGTGTGTGTGTGTGTGTGTGTGTGTGGTGTGTGTGTGTGTGTGTGTGTGAGTGTGTGTGTGCGCGCGCGCGCGAGAATGCCTCTACGGCGCGGGGGGGGTCCATAGGCCTGAATGCTTACCATAGACCGGCGGATGGCGTGGGAGGTCATCGTTGAAGAAGGCTATGCGGGGCAGGGGGAGTCTACCGCGTATGATGTGCGGGGGTACGGTTGCCATAGTTGGGGGGGGGGAGCAGGTGGCAACAACCATAATTAATAAGTACTTCTCTCGTTTAATTTGTTTAATAATAAAGTGCATAAATAAATGGTTTTTAAACATTTTCATCAATAATGAATGATGAATTTCACATACACATTATCATACTTTATTAAACATGAAGTAAATATTATACAGAATGGTTCTGATATTATTTAGAAAGATACCAAAGTTAAATATTAACAATTAGCTCGGTGCACACTCATACAGGAGGAACACATGTTGGATAGAACAATTTGATGCACCGGATCTCGACAGTAATTGCAGAAGATCCCTCTCATCGATGCTTAGTGTTCGCTGTAGTAATCGCACACTGATATAGCTTCTTGAAACTCTTCTTGTACATGGAAATAGCACGGAGTGCAATACTTCGCTCGATCATTTGTCGCGAAATTAAAATAATTCACGCAATATACAACTTCTTGGTTGAAATGATGATGTGGCACGTCCGGTCTGTTTTCTCGCACATTATGGTAATCATCAACAGGGAGGGTCACTCTCATACGCGGAATCTACGGATTCGATATCACTGTCCAGTTCCAATATTTCTTTAACGTTCATCTCGTTGTTGTCGTCGCCAATATCGATGATTTCAACTTCACGGATTTTATTAACTATTATTGTCCTCTTCTTTTTTCTGTGGCTCTTTTGTTGCAAAATCAGACCGCGGAGGCTGAAGACGGAACAGCGAAAATGGCTGGGCCGATCCTTTTTAAGAATTTGGTTTTTGGATTCTCATTGGGTTGCAGTGTGGTGAGAATGACCATGTGTTCCTCGAATTTTTCCAAACTTTAAGACTAGGATATGCAGACGGATTTTTTATCTCTCAAACATGCAGAAAATAATGGGGATGTGTAGAAAAAATTGGCCTTCTAAGATGTCACATCCCGTCTATAGACAAACGAAAGATTTAGTCTCAATGTTTTGTTTTCTCAACTAAGGGTGGTCATGCGCTGTCCGAAAAGAAAAGTTAACCTCCACGTAGAGGCGAAAGCTGACTTGCTAGGACTCTTCTCGAGTATTGATTTTTACGATCTCCACAAAACAGTGTTTGGAAATAGAGTATGGATCTTGGTATTTTGAGGTTTCAGATTGCTATGCATGCGCGACTTGAGCATAGCTACTCTATCGGCTGGCACTTATAGTATGTCTTTTCCGCTCATGACTCTGAAACCGTGTTGAAAAATCGGTCTAGATATCAGATATCAGACCATTACATTTCCGGCATAAACACGACTCATGCTTAAAAACCCATAAAATCCCTTCCATACTCTACGTCGATTGTTGTATTGTTCCCTGCTCTATCCCGACTCTATACAAATTGTAGTATAACCGGGATGCCTTTTAATATAATCAGTCAAAGATAAAGACGGCAAATGATTTCTCTTTGAGTTGTGAAAATAGTTTTTCTTATTGCGAGCACCCGCGTCGTATACATTCACGACCTATCGCTATGGATAGGCTCACGCTTGAAAACGCATGGAATGTTTACAACAACCATGGTATGAAGACAATGATCCGAAAAATGTATGGGTTTTTTTTTATTCTCCTGGTATCCGGTTTCCCATCCGTGAACGTTAACATTTATATTGCCACGTGTTCCAGTACGTATGTAGTCCAGCCTGTCACGAATCTTAGGGCTCTTCGCAGAGCAACCTCAAACCTATTCAAATGACACCAGGCTATACAGGTCTTACCAAGTCAGCCACATGGTTAAGGCTTTTTTCGTCGACGTTCATTAGCCACCCTCCAAGCAATGGGTTGTTTTTGTCACATTCATAGCCGCTCAAGTTATGCTTCGGATATCAGTAACACATATATAAAAGCGAGGAATTTATTACGAAAAAAATAAACGTTATCGATCTATGGGCGAAGCATTTTTTAGCTTTCGACCGCTGATCTGTCTGCATGCGCCACTTGAGCACAAATGCACTCGAGGTGTGGAATACTCATAAAATAATGTTTGGTCCAGATGAACCTCCAACCTGTTGTTCTGTTTATTTATTTGTTTTTCATGCTCTCCACAGTAATATATACGAATGCGATATTTAAAAAAAATTCTGGCGGAGTGGGGAGACGGGATACTATTGCATTTTCGAAGCTAGAAGGGAACGACAAAAATATTTCCGATGGGAGAACATCTTTAATCATCGACAGCGCTCAGAAATGACCTAACTTTGAATGAAGCAGTCGGTTAGTTAATGAAATCTCTCTGGGAGGAGTTTTCTACTTGTTAATATGGAGAATAATATTGAACCATCAGAACAAAGCTTGCACAACCAAGCCGCGCTCTTAAGTTCAGTCGAAATTTTTGCCGCGTGGGAGCCACTGATCGTTCACTTTATTGAAGTACTGAAAACGCAAAACCGAATAAAGCGGCAACGATTATCAACTGAACATCAACAGTCATCGATCGCCTAAATATCGCATCGGGAAGGATTAAAGTATTCCCTGCCCAGGCATTTTATACACCTGGGTGCAGGACACAGCGGTGATGGGTTAACATGGCGAGAGACTGAGTTGAACGCGTGATAGTCCATACTTTAATCACTGGTCGATGAATTTTAATAACGTGACAATGACTGAGCTTTACGTAAAATACTCAATCTTACAACAAATGCAAAAAAGTATATACCAATACGCGGTGAATGTTATATCTAATTGCCACGGGAGATAATGATTATGAGAGCTGCGATTGATGTGCAATCAAGAGATAATAAACGTTTTGCATGGGCGCCGGTTGCAGCTTTATACCCAGGCGAACGGAACAGTGAAAATGCATCTTCTTACCTATATTATTCAAAAGAACTGAATCCACCTAATATTGAATCCCCAGTGACCATAGATTTAAAAAATTGAGCTTCACAATAATCTATCCATAAGTGTGGATACCACCAAAAAAAAATATTATTCCAATACGCGTGGCTCAACATAAGAAGGAAACGCATATCAAATTCTTATACATACAAGATCCCGAAGATAACAATGTATGACATTTCGCATGCATGAAGAACCTGTTGAGATTCCTGAGTGCACAACTGAACAGTAACAGCCATAAAGGTATATGTGTGTGTGTGTGTGTGTGTGTGTGTGTGTGTGTGTGTGTGTGTGTGTGTGTGTGTGTGTGCGTGTGTGCGCGTGTGCGCGTGTGCGCGTGTGCGCGTTTGCGCGTGTGCGCGTGTGTGCGTGTGTGTGTGTGTGTGTGTGTGTGTGTGTGTGTGTGTGTGTGTGTGTTTTTTTTAAGAGGTTTAGCGGGAAAATGCCTCCGCACCGTAGCAAATAATTGCCGTGTGTCGGGCTTGCACCGACTAAAAACCCCCATTCCTCTGTGGCCTTACAAATTCTCCCGCGGGACGACCGCTAGGTATTACATCGCGGGAGAGGCCTTAGCCGTAGCTCTTCCTGCAGTGTTGTCAGACGACCTTACATCCCTCGTTCCACTCTAGATGTTATGAGTGGTTTAGGGGTTCGTGTCGCTGATTTTAATCTATGACTGCCTGGTCTTCCGGCGTCGTCTTCTTCCTCGCACGTTCTGCACGTCGCAACTCCTTCATCACTGCGGCAGCATAAGCCGATACCGCTGTCCATGCGTCTGCTGACTTCAGCATCAACTCAACCAGGTTGTCCGGGGTGATGCGTGTCTCCAGCTGATCCTCGACTATCGCGCGGAAGGCACTAAAACGTGGGCATTGGAACAATGCATGTTCAGCGTTCTCCTCGACCGCTACACATGCTGGGCAGTCCGGGGAATCTTCATAATTAAACTTATAGAGATAAGCCCGAAAACAGCCGTGTCCTGAGATCACTTGAGTGAGATAATAGTTGAGCTCCCCGTGTAGACGGTTCACCCATATCTCCACCTTCGGGATTAGTCGATGTGTCCAGCTTCCCTTGGGAGAAGCATCCCACATCGTCTGCCACTGGTTGAGACTGGTTGCTCTCGCTTCTGTCCTTGCATAAATGGGCTTTCTAGCTCCCTTCTGCTGGTACATCGATCTACGCTCCTCGGTAAGCACCTCAATGGGCAGCATTCCCGCGATAACGTTGATAGCGTCCTCGGAGACAGTGCGAAACGCACAGGCTACCCTCAAGGCGCTGACGCGATACGTTGCTGCAGCCTTCCTGCGGTACTCCTGGATTTTCAGTGCATCAGCCCATATGGGTATGCCATAGGTGAGCACTGAGGTCGTCACTGATGACAGCAGTTTCCTCCTCTTCTGTCTGGGGCCACCAACATTAGGCATGAGTCGCGCCAGTGTGGTAGCCACCCCAGCGGCCTTTCTGCTGATCTACTCGGTTTGCTCTTTGAAGTTCAGCCTCGCGTCGAGAATCACACCCAGGTACCGAATGAACGGTTGGGATGTGATTTCGGAGTTTCCAACCCTGAGCGTCACCGTTTCCATCAACTTCCTGCTGGATACGAGGAGTACTTCTGTTTTGTGGGCTGCAAGATGCAGTCCAACAGAAGACATCCATTCCTTTATCTTGGCGAAAGCTTCCCCGAAGAGTGCGGTGATTTGCTCCAGGAATTTAGCGATGACAATCAGCGCCGCGTCATCTGCGAACGCTACGATGGACACTCCTTTCGGCAATTTTAATAGCTGCAGATCATTGTACATGATGATCCACAGAAGCGGTCCAAGTACAGAGCCCTGAAGAACTCCTCCAGTCACCCTATACGTCTTTGGTCCATCCTCTGTGTCGTACATGAGCCACCTATTGCATAGGTAACTCGCCACTATTCTCCATAGGTACCCTAATGTTTTTAGGGCATCCATGATACACTTCCATATCGCCGAGTTGAAAGCGTTTTTGACGTCGAGAGCGACAACTGCGCAGTACTTCTTGGACCCTCTTGCCCATCGTTTCCCCGCAGTCGACTCCTGCGCCTGCTTCACCACTGTGTTAATGGCATCCAGAGTAGAGCGCTCCTTTCTGAAGCCAAACTGGCCTTCCGCCAGTAGAGGGTCCACGACTTTCTCAATCCTGTTATGGATGATGCGCTCGAAGATCTTTCCGGCGGTATCCAGCATACAGAGCGGACGATAGGATGAAGGTTCGTCCGGTGGCTTCTTCCCTTTCGGGAGGAGCACTAGCTTCTGCCACTTCCACTTGTCCGGGAAGATTCCTTCCTTGAGATACGCATTGTACATGCCCAGGAATATTGCCGGTGCCAACTTGATGCTGCCTTGAGTGCGATGTTAGGTATCCCATCCATGCCGGGGGCTTTATTGTTGCCCACCCTGGCAATCGCCGTAAGTAGCTCTTCTTCAGTAATGGCTGGGATGACCTCATCGACGTCCTCCTCGAGTTGGTAGTCCTCCTCGGGTTGCTCAGGGAACAGATGTGAAACAATCTTTTCCAGCAGGGCTGCGTCCACAGGCGATGGCATTGGCTGGCTTTTCAGCCGAGTCATTACGACTTTGTACGGCCTGCCCCAGGGAACATCTTCCACCTCGCTGAGCAGTTCGCCCCAGCTTTCAGCTTTACTCTGCTTGATAGCCTTTTTAAGCTTCAAGCGCGCCTTCCTGTGCTGTTCTTCTAAATCGGGGAACGAGGGTTTGCCTCGAGCTCGTTGCGCTAGGCGGCGAGTTCGATGACACTCCCTTCGGAGGCCGGCAATTTGTTCGCTCCACCAGTGTACCGCCGGTCGGAAGTCGACATTACGTTTCCGTGGCATTGTGGCATCGCATGCTTCGGTGACCCTCTGCATGACCACCTCGACCTTCTCGGTTGCACTTTCCGCTGCGAGGGGGCTGGTGTCAAAAGTTTCACGAAACAAGTCCGCGTCAAACATTTTCGCTTTCCAGCCCTTCCCGTTTGTCTTCGGTGCCTTCGCTGTTCCGCTGAAGTCACCGCGAATCTCCCAGAGAATCGCTTGATGATCACTGTGAGTGTAGATATCACTGACTACCCAGTGGCACTGGTTTCCTCTTGCCAGGCTACTACTCACAAAAGTGAGGTCCACTATAGAGGAGGCTTCACCTTTAATAAAAGTGGGCTTTGTACCTGCATTAAGTAGTACTACATCCAATAAGGACAGAGCCTCAAGCAGAGCTTGGCCCTTCCTGTTCGTCACTTTACTACCCCATTCCACAGCCCACGCGTTGTAATCTCCGGCTATGGCTACCGGGAAGCGTTGTTTAGCGTCTGCGACTAAGTTGTCGAGAAAATTCTCAAACTCATAAGTCGTCAGACTAGGCGGTGCGTAACAACTGTAGAAATGAACTCCTTTGGCTTTTATTCTCACAAAACCAGTTTCCATCCGACTCGCAGGATCCTGAAATGGAAGTTTTCCGCAGGACCAAATTGCGGCCTTCCCACTTGCGTCAGATTCCCAAGGTTGCGTGTCTAGATGTCTATATGGTTCCGAGAGTATCGCCAAGTCAGGCTTCAGCTCGCGCACAGTCTGCATGAGCAGGTCCTGTGCTGCTTCACAATGGTTGAGATTCAGCTGGAGTACTCTCATTTGCATCGTTTTTGGAGTGCCTGGAGAGCCTGGAGAGCCCGCGTATACGCTGGACACCGGCTGCTACCTGCGATGTGGGCTGTGGGTGCCCCATCTCCCGCTTCTGCACATATGACACACTTTGCGCTTGCTGTGCATTCGGCAACTTTGTGGCCAGTGTTACCGCACTTGATGCAGTCTTTAGCCCGGTCGACGTTGCTCTTGCAGTTCCGTGATAAGTGTCCAAATTTCCAGCACTTGAAACACTTTAGTGATCTCACCACCTCTCGGATTCTGCAACTACACCAGCCGACTCGGATGATTCCTGTATCCAGAAGTTTCCGGGCAGCAGGCACCATGAGTCGTATTACCGCGGTCTGAGTTCTGCTATATGCTTTACGCAGAGACTTAAGAGAGTATTCCGTGACGGAATAGTCCGGTTCCAAGACTCTCTGCAGGGCCGCCGATATCTCCTCCTTCGTCGCGTCCTCTTCCAGGTCCTTGATCTCCAGATCAACTTCCTGGACTTTACTCTGGACCGTTGCTGATTCCCCAAGAACACCTTCGAATTGGTTTCGCAATTCCGGTGCTTTGGCTGAGCTCTCCTTATTCAGAACGATCAGCAGATCTCCCGCGTTCGTTCTGCGTACCTTTTGGACGCATTCACCTGCATCCTTGAGCGCCGGATCCTTCTTTATACGACTCAGGATCTCCGCATAGCTCAAGTCACCCTTTTTGTGGATGACGAGAGCGTTGGGCAGAGTCGGCCGTTCGCGAGGTTTCTGCGCCTTCTTCTGAGGCTGCTTCTCGGATATCTTGTGCGATCTTTTCTTCTTTCGCGCAGTCTGCCACTTCTGCTCCGATCTCTCGCCCTTATCCCCGGATTGACCAGCCAATGGCTCCACCAGCTGCTTCTCCTTTGGCTTCTTTCCGTCGGTCGACGTCGGTGTAACCCTCTTTTTCCTCTTCGCCTTGCTTACTTGCGTCGAGGTACCGCCCACGTCCATGCCTTCATCGTTCCTCTCCTAGGGAGAGTCGATTTCGCTTGGCTTATGGTCGGCGTGGTTTGCGTTCCTCCAGTCAACGTTGCCGCCTGTGGCTTTGCACTCCACGTTACCAGGTCCTCTATACCTTTCCAAGTACTGGTAAGCATAGGAACCCACATGTGTGTGTGTGTGTGTGTGCGTGTGTGCGTGTGTGCGTGTGTGCGTGTGTGCGCGTTTGCGCGTTTCCGCGTGTGCGCGTGTGCGCGTGTGCGCGTGTGCGCGTGTGCGCGTGTGCGCGTGTGCGCGTGTGCGCGTGTGCGCGTGTGCGCGCGTGTGTGTGTGTGTGTGTGTGTGTGTGTGTGTGTGTGTGTATGACATCGGTGTGTGAAGTTAATATAAATACTATATCCTTATATGTACTAGACGAATTAAACATCAATCCATTATTTCGCAACTGTTTGCATTACTTTAGATCAGAGGATAAATTGCAATCACATGAGATCGGTTGTGGAGCAATAAAGAACGGCACCATTCGGCTACCAAATGATACCAATAAGTGGTTCCAAATCACCAACTCCAGTCGGAATGCACGATATCCACTCATTGTAAATGCCTATTTGGAGTGTTTTTAACTAATGATCGAGAGTAGATAGGAGTGTGCAAAGACTGATGTGAAGAACGTAGCAAAGGATATGTATCAATATCATGAAACATTTAGTATTGATTACTACATGTGTTGTTCTTGTGACGAATCGCTATCATAGTATCAATCACAGCGCTAATTCCATATCATGGTTTGTGGAAGAACTGGAGAAACTAGCGTTGTCCATAAAATACATTTTATGCGGCAATAAAAGCTCGTCATGAGTTAATTCTAATACGTTGGCGCAATGACAATAATTTTGTATGCAGTCATCATCCATAAGCAGAGGTAGAAGTTGAATTATTCAAGATACTATAGAGTATGCCCCACATAATATTAAATGGGATCAATTAATTGTCGTTACTTTAAAAATTGGAAAGTGGACAATACTTGAATATCAGTTGTCGTTCTTGGGCTCTATACAAGTATCCACTGCTACGAATCGCAACGAAACATTTATGGACCGTAAAAGCTAGCGCCTAGCAGAGAAACCAAAACAAGTCATTTTTGCGGCGCAGGAGGGTAAAAAAATTCTATGGCAAAAGACATCATTCACCGACTGCAAACTCACCAGTGTTAAACTTTATCTCAATTCGCAATTCTATCCTCACGACGACTCGAAATTGGACTTCAATACAAAAAAATTATCACCTTTGTGTTCAATATGAACCCCCGTGTTCGTAAATATCATTACGACTGTAATAGTGATCATTCATTGCTAACCATCGCCAAGTTTTTATGCAACAGTCCTTTCATGGTTATTGATTGATCGCGTCAGAACGAGCCTGCAAAAAAAAAACTATCGTAGATGTGTGAATAGAGTTCGAATGCGAGGGAGATTAACCGCCAAATACGACTGCCTATCATTTTAATCTTACACGATCGCGTTGTTGAATATTGTCCATTGACCGACATTATCCGTTAAATTGTATAGATCAGCAAATACCCACGGCTAAATGAATAAAATGTTTAAAAACCAGTTTCTCAAAGATCAACGTCAGTCATGAATTGATCTTGCCACCGACTCAATCACGCTAAAACATATTCGTTATGACTCTGCCCACGGTTGAAGATCTACAAGGATTCATTGTTGGAAAGAACTTTATCGTGAAGGAAGTACCAATTCTGAGAGCGGAATGCCTACTCTCCCATTACATTTTCCAAGTCCCATACCACGGAGACTTCTTACAAAATCTGAGAGATACGAAGCATCAGGGTTGATTCGGAATCATCATGGTCTAAAGTGGGCCTATTTTAACATTCCATATAGCATGGCTGAAGGTTTAATAACGGCTGCGTCGAGGGTTCAATGGAAGACAACATGTGTCCTATCGCATATGTTAAGGGTCATGAAAAACGAAAATGACTAGCTGATATTCTAAATATGAAAAATGATCTAGTTATTGAGTCGTTGAATGTGGACTTTGAAGATATGGATGCATTGAGTAAATTAAATGGAAACTCAACTGTACGTTGTGAAAAGCACGTAAACAATTCCGCTTTTCAAAATGTATTTAAAGTCTTCAATTGGTGGTTGGATCATACAGATTCTTGCAAATAAAAGAAATGTAACATTATGCACGTGTTTATTCTCCTCGCCCCTTACTTCTTTATACCAGCATAATCTGTTATCGGATTATGCAACTGAATAAAGTATTCCATTCGAATGTGAAACTCAATTTTTTTTATATGGAATTTGATTGAAAATAATTTTCCAAGATGTTCGAGAGTAGTTAGTGAGACGTTCAAGAGACTTCCGAAGACGTTCATGAGGCGTTCGAAGATGTTCATGAGACGTTCAAGGGACTTTTGAAAACGTTCATAAGACGTTTGAAGGCATTCATGATGGGTTCGAGGAGGTTCAAGAGACTTCTGAAGACGTTCGTGAGACATTCGCAGATGTTTGAAAACTTTCGAAGACGTTTGAAGACTTAGAAGAGTTTATACGACGTTTGAGGACATTCGTGAGGGGTTTGAAGACGTTTAAGAGACTTTCTCAGACGTTCAAGAGATCATTGACGACATTCATAATACATTTAAAGATATCGGTGAGGGGTTCGAAGACGTTTAAGACACTTTCAAAGACACTTACGAGGGGTTCGATGACGTTCAGCAGACTTTCGACGACATTCATAATATGGTTGAAGACATTCATGAGGGGTTCAAAGACGCTTAAGAGACTTTCAAAGACATTCATGAGGGTTTCGAAGACGTTCAAGAGACTTTCGACGATATGCATAATACGTTTGAAGACATTCATGAGGGGTTCGAAGACGCTTAAGAGGCATTCAAAGACATTTAAGAGGCTTTCGAAGGGGTTGGTGAGACTTTTGAAAACATTCAAAAGACGTTTGAAGACATTCATGAGGGGTTCGAACACATTCAGGAGACTTTCGAGGACCCTCCTAGGACATTCGAAGATTTTCGTGACTTTTGAGGTTTTTTGGGATTGTTTGGGTAAAAATCCCAAACAAACTCGAACAAACCAAATGAAACTCAATTCAACAAACTCAATTTAAAAAAATCCCAAACAAACTCGAACAAACCAAACAAAACTCAATTCAACAGTTTTGTTGAGATTGTTTGGTTTGTTCGAGTTTGTTTGGGATTTTCATGTATTTGAAAGTCTCTTAAGCGTCTTCGAACCCCTCACGAATGTCTTCAAACATATTATCAATGTCGTCGAAAGTCTGTTGAACGTCTGCGAACCCCTCGTGAATGTCTTTGAAAGTTTTTGAAATGCCTTCGAACCCCTCATCGATATCTTCAAACGTATCATGAATGTCGTCAAAGATCTCTTGAACGTCTTCGAAAGTATCTGAACGTTTTCGAACCCCTCATGAATGTCTTCAAATGTCTTATGAACTCTTAAAAGTCTTCAAACGTCTTTTGAATGTCTCCGAAAGTCCCACCAACCTCTTGGAAAGCCTCGTGAATGTCTTCAAACGTAATACGCATATCTCCGAAAGTCTCTTAAACGTCTTCGAAGCCCTCATGAATGTCTTTGAAAGTCTCTCAAGCGTCTTCGAACCCCTCATGAATGTCTTTGAAAGCGTCTTAAACGTCTTCGAACCCCTCACCGATATCTTTAAATGTATTATGAATGTCGTCAAAGATCTCTTGAACGTCTGAGAAAGTCTCTTAAACGTCTTCAAACCCCTCACGAATGTCCTCAAACGTCTTATGAATGTCTTCGAAAGTTTTCAAACATCTTCGAATGTCTCACGAATGTCTTCGGAAGTCTCTTGAACCTCTTCGAACCCATCATGAATACCTTCAAACGTCTTATGAACGTTTTCGAAAGTCGCTTGACCGTCTCACCAACACCTTCGAACGCCTCATGAACGTCTTCGGAAGTCTCTTGAACGTCTCATGAACTACTCTCGAACATCTTGGAAAGTTATTTTCAATCAAATTCCATAAAACGAAAATTGAGTTTCACATTCGAATGGAATACTTTATTCAGTTGCATAATCCGATAACAGATTATGCTGGTATCAAGAAGTACGGGGCGAGGAGAATAAACGCGTACATAATGTTACATTTCTTTTATTTGCAAGAATTTGTATGATTCAACCACCAATTGAAGATTTTAAATACATTTTGAAAGGCGGAATTGTTTACATGCTTTTCACAACGTAGAGTTGAGTTTCCATTTAATTTACTCAATGCATCCATATCTTCAAAGTCCACATTCAATGACTCAATAACTAGATCATTTTTCATATTTAGAATATCAGCTAGCCATTTTCGTTTTTCATGACCCTTAACATATGCGATAGGACACATGTTGTCTTCCATTGAACCCTCAACGCAGCCGTTATTAAACCTTCAGCCATGCTATATGGAACGTTACAATAGGCCCACTTTAGACCATGATGATTCCGAATCAACCCTGATGCTTCGTATCTCTCAGATTTTGTAAGAAGTCTCCGTGGTATGGGACTTGGAAAATGTAATGGGAGAGTAGGCATTCCGCTCTCAGAATTGGTACTTCCTTCACGATAAAGTTTCTTCCAACAATGAATCCTTGTAGATCTTCAACCGTGGGCAGAGTCATAACGAATATGTTTTAGCGTGATCGAGTCGGTGGCAAGATCAATTCATGATTGACGTTGGCCTTTGAGAAACTCGCTTTTAAACTATTTATTCATTTAGCCGTGGGTATTTGCTGATCTATACAATTCAACGGATAATGTCGGTCAATGGACAATATTCAACAAGACGATCGTGTATGATTAAAATGATAGGGAGTTGTATTTGGCGGTTAATCTCCCTCGCATTCGAACTCTATTCGCACATGTACGATAGGTTTTTGCAGGCTAGTTCCGACACGATCAGCAGGCTAGTTCCGATCAATAACCATGAAAGGACTGTTACATCAAAACTTGGCGATGGTTAGCAAAGAATGATCACTATTACAGTCGTAATAATATTTACGAAAACGAGAGTCCATATTAAACAAAAAGGTGATAATTTTTTTGTATTGAAGTCCAATTTCGAGTCGTCGTGAGGATAGAATTGCGAATTGAGATAAAGTTTAACACTGGTGAGTTTGCAGTCGGTGAATAATGTCCTTTACCATAGAATTTTTTTACCCACCTGCGCCGCAAAAATGACTTGTGGTTTCTCTGCTAGGAGGTAGCTTTTACGGTCCATAAATGTTTCGTTGCGCTTCGTAGCAGTGGATGCTTGTATAGAGCCCACGAGTGACAAGTCATATTCAAGTATTGTCCACTTTCCAATTTTTTATGTAATGACAATTAATTGATCTCATTTAATATTATGTGGGGCATACTCTATAGTGTCTTGAACAATTCAACTTCTACCTCTACTTATGGATGATGACTGCATACAAAGTTATTGTCATTACGCCAACGTATTAGAATTAACTCATGACGAGCATTAATTGTCGCAGAAAATGTATTTTATGGACAGCGCTAGTTTCTCCAGTTTTTCCACAAACCATGATATGGAATCAGCGCTGTGATTCATACTATGATAGCGATTCGTCACAAGAACAACACATGTAGTAATCAATACTAAATGTTTCATGATATTGATACATATCCTTTGCTACGTTCTTCACATTAGTCTTTGCACACTCCCATCTACTCTCGATCATTAGTTAAAAACACTCCAAATAGGCATTTACAATGAGTGGATGTCGTGCATTCCGACTGGAGTTGGATGGTGCCGTTCTTTATTGCTCCACAACCGATCTCATGTGATTGCAATTTATCCTCTGATCTAAAGTCATGCAAACAAACACTTGCGAAATAATGGATTGTTGTTTAATTCGTCTAGTACATATATGGATGTAGTATTTATGTTAACTTCACACACCGATGTCATATATATATATATCTTTATGGCTGTTACTGTTCAGTTGTACGCCCAGGAGTCTCAACAGGTTCTTGATGCATGCGAAATGTCATACATTGTTATCTTCGGGATTTTGTATGTATAAGAAATTGATATGCGTTTCCTTCTTATGTTGAGCCACGCGTATTGGAACAATATTTTTTTTGGTGGTATCCACAGTGATGGATCGATTGTTGTGAAGCTCAAATTTTTTATCTATGCTCACTGGGGATTTAATATTAGGTAGATTCAGTACTTTTGAATAATATAGGTAAGAAGATGCATTTTCACTGTTTCGTTCGCCTGGGTATAAAGCTGCAACCGGCGCCCATGCAAAACGTTAAAATCTCTTGATTGCACATCAATCGCAGCCCTCACAATCATTATCTCCCGTGGCAATTCGATATAACATTCACCGCGTATTGGTATATACTTTTTTGCATTTGTTGTAAGATTGAGTATATTTCGTAAAGCTCAGTCATTGTCACGTTATTGAAATTCATCGACCAGTGGTTAAAGTATGGACCATCACGCGTTCAACTCAGCCTCTCGCCATGTTAACCCATCACTGCTGTGTCCTGCACCCATGTGTATAAAATGCCTGGACAGAGAATACTTTAATCCTTCCAGATGCGATATTTGAGCAATCGATGACTGTTGATGTTCAGTTGATAATCGTTGGCGCTTTATTCGGTTTTGCGTTTTCAGTACTTCAATGAAGTGAACGATCAGTTGCTCTCACGCAGCAAAAACTTCGACTAAACTTAAGAGCACGGCTTGGTTGCGCAAGCTTTGTTCTGATGGTTCAATATTATTCTCCATATTAACGAGTAGAAAACTCCTCCCAGAGAGATTCTATTAACTAACTGACTGCTTCATTCAAAGTGAGGTCATTTCTGAGCGCTGTCGATGATTAAAGATGGTCTCGCATCGGAAATATTTTTGTCGTTCCCTTCTAGCTTGGAAAATGCAATAGTATCCCGTTCCCCCACTCCGCCAGAGTTTTTTTTAAATATCGCATTCGTATATATTACCGTGGAGAGCATGAAAAACAAATAAATAAACAGAACAACAGGTTGGAGGTTCATCTGGACCAAACATTATTTTATGAGTATTCCACACCTCGAGTGCATTTGTGCTCAAGTGGCGCATGCAGACAGATCAGCGGTCGAAAGCTAAAAAAGGCTTCGCCCATAGATCGATAACGTTTATTTTTTTCGTAATAAATTCCTTGCTTTTATATATGTATTACTGGTATACGAAGCATAACTTGAGCGGCTATGAATGTGACAAAAAAACCCATTGCATGAAGGGTGGCTAATGATCGTCGACGAAATAAGCCTTAACCATGTGGCTGACTTGGTAAGACCTGTATAGCCTGGTGTCATTTGAATAGGTTTGCGGTTGCTCTGCGAAGAGCCCTAAGATTCGTGACAGGCTGGACTACATACGTACTGGAACACGTGGCAATATATATGTTAATGTTCACGGATGGAAAACCGGATACTGGTAGAATAAAAAAAATCCATACATTTTTCAGATCATTGTCTTCATACCATGGTTGTTGTAAACATTCCATGCGTTTTCAAGTGTGAGCCTACCCAAAGCGATAGGTCGTGAATGCATACGACGCGGGTCCTCGCAATAAGAAAAACTATTTTCACAACTCAAAGAGAAATAATTTGCCGTCTTTATCTTTAACGGATTATATTAAAAGGCATCCCCTCTCAGACATGGTTATACTACAATTGGTATAGAGTCGGGATAGAGCAGGGAAAAATAAAACAATCGACGTAGAGTATGGGAGGGATTTTATGGGTTTTTAAGCATGAGTCGTGTTTATGACGGAAATGTAATGGTCTGATATCTGATATCTGGACCGATTATTCAACACGGTATCAGAGTCATGACTGGAAAAGACATATTATAAGTGCAAGCCGATAGAATAACTATGCTCAAGTCGCGCATGCATAGCAATCTGAAACCTCAAAATACCAAGATCCATTCTCTATTTCCAAACCCTGTTTTGTGCAGATCGTAAAAATCAATACTTGAGAAGAGTCCTAGCAAGCCAGCTTTCGCCTCCACGTGGAGATTAACTTTTCTTTTCGGACAGCGCATGACCACTCTTAGTTGAGAAAACAAAACATTGAGACCAAATCTTTCGTTTGTCCATAGACGGGATGTGACATCTTAGAAGGCCAATTTTTTCTACACATCCCCATTATTTTCTGCATGTTTGAGAGATAAAAAATTCGCTTCCATATCCTAGTCTTGAAGTTTGGAAAAATTCGAGGAACACATGGTCATTCCCACCATACTGCAACCCACTGAGAATCCAAAAACCAAAATCTTAAAAAGGATTGGCACAGCCATTTTCGCTGTTCCGTCTTCAGCCTCCGAGGTCTGATTTTGCAACAAAAGAGCCACAGAAAAAAGAAGAGTACAATAATAGTTAATAAAATCCGTGAAGTTGAAATCATCGATATTGGCGACGACAATAACGAGATGAAAGTTAAAGAAATACGGGAACTGGACAGTGATATCGAATCGGTAGATTCCGCGTATGAGAGTGACCCTGTTGATGATTACCATAATGTGCGAGAAAACAGACCGGACGTGCCACATCATCATTTCAACCAAGAAGTTGTATGTTGCGTGAATTATTTTAATTTCGCGACAAATGGTCGAGCGAAGTATTGCACTTCGTACTATTTCCATGTACAAGAAGAGTTTCAAGAAGCTATATCAGTGTGCGATTACTACAGTGAACACTAAGCATCGATGAGAGGGATCTTCTGCAACTACTGTCGAGATCCGGTGCATCAAATTGTTCTATCCACCATGTGTTCCACCTGTATGAGTGTGCACCGAGCTAATTGTTAATATTTCCATTAAACTTTGGTATCTTTCTAAATAATATCAGCACCATTGTGTATAATATTTATATCATGTTTAATAAAGTATGAGAAATTGTATCTGAAATTCATCATTCATTATTGATGAAAATGTTTAAAAACCATTTATTTATGAACTTTATTATTAAACAAATTAAACGAGAAAAGTACTTATTAATTATGGTTGCTGCCACCTGCCCCCCCCCCCCCCCCCCCAGCTATGGCAACCGTACCCCCGCACATCATACGCGGTAGACTCTTCCTGCCCCGTGTCACGTACGACGTTTTTCTGTAATTTCTTTTTGACCAGCACACACATAATTGTACACGTGCGAGAAGCAATAGCATCAGCTATTTTTATTTTTCAACGCAACCAAAAATATAAGCGTTCGAGATACCTATCACAATTGTATTGCTTCTCACACGCCATAGAGGCGTGCATCACAGACCATAGCGAAGATATACGCTTTCCTTGTTTATCAACTGGGCACAATACCTAATGCATGTATTTTCGTGTTGCGAGCCGCTCTGCTATTTTTTCCCGCTCTGCATGAGAGCAGTAATAAAAGTTTTCCGGCCGGAGCCTCAAGCCCTATGCTAGGGATCCAAAATATCCAACCTTTATTGCATCTCCGAGGAGGTCGAACTCTCGGATATTAGACGAAAAATAGTTCTTCTCTGTGCCCAAATTAAGAGAGTAGCCCTTCTGGCAAAGTCATCTCGCCCTTATAAAACCTCCTTGTCTCGACGACAAGAGCGCAGTATAGCCGAAGTTTTTAACGCCGATACACTGTTCGTAATCCAGGTCTTCCGTAGAAGTGAGTAATCCGACAGTAGTATCGGACGTATATTATAATAAGTACAGTCAGTTTTCAACTTAAATTTTCACGCGTCGTTACGCTGTCCGAAATCCGGGTCTTCTGTAGAAGAGTGTGATTCGGCGTAATTGTAAAAGTCAATTTATATTGTTTTATAATCAAAAGGGTCAAACGACCAAATAATTCAAGTACAAGTTATTGTTAAGCCGCGACCAGATCTCTAGAAGATTGTGAGAGTACGCGTGTGTATTTAAAGAAATATTCAACGAAAGCAAGAATACGTTATTGTAAAGCGACGACACCGCTCCTGATTATCAAAGGTATTTATCACATTATAATTTCACTTGGAATGTACCAAATTATTATTTCATCGAGTGTTTATTAAACTATTGTGTGACTCAAGACATTGAAGTCCCTTTATTATCAATGTCCTAAATCCATAAAAGAAACAAGATCTCTCGAGGTCTCACAGCAAACGTTCCCATATAATTATTATCCCGAAGAGCACTCGTGACTCATTAGGGTAGTAATCGGAGTAAAGCGTTTACCACTCGACGCTTATAACTCTAGAAATATATATCTTTTCTAAACGGCTTCGGACGTAACACCCGCATAGCCTTCTTCAACAATGACTTCCCCTCGCCATCCGCCGATCTATGGTAAGCATTCAGGCCTATGAACCCCCCCCCCCCCCCCCGCTCCGCAGAGGCATCCTCGCACAAACACAAAATATCCGCGACAAAATATCCGATGACAAAATATCCGATGACAAAATATCCGATGACAAAATATCCGAAAGACAAAATATCCTCATGATAAAACATCCGCGAGACAAAATCCTACATCTCATTCACGACATCAACGGGGTCGCGCTCAAAACACCGTTGTGGGGTGTGTGAGATAGTGGGGTGGGGGCATAACACGAATTTCTTCATTGAACCCAAACAAACAAACAAACCCAAACATATCCGTCACATATTAATAATTTTCCTCTATTTTATGATGGAATAAATTTCAACGGCATGACTGTACACTTGACATGGAATAAATTTCAACGGCATGACTGTTTACTTTAAACTGTATATAATATTGGCAGATATTTTGTCTTGTGGATATTTTGTCATGAGGATATTTTGTCCTGCGGATATTGGGTCGTCGGATATTTTGTCGCAGATATTTTGTCGCAGATATTTTGTCGTCGGGTCAAAACGCGTGTTACCGTTGAACACACATTTTTCCAATTAAAAATAGACTTTGTATGATTGTTTGGTATGCAACAGTTTTAAATGTTTCGAAATCTCCTTGCAAAGCAGATTTGGCAGAAAAATCGTCGTTGTCCTTTTTTTTTTATATTTTGAGTATGAAAAACATTCCTCTGAAGTGTAACTAGCAAGCTGCAGAGTTACTAAAAAATCAAAAACATTCTTTGAAACCATCGGATATTTATTTAATTCCTACCTGAAAAATAAACACAATAAAGAGCACACGTATCTCACAATAAATATCGAAATTTTGTAACCGTTTTTCCCAATCATTTCTCTGGAGAGCTATAAATCCGTTCATATATTGGGTGATGGGTGGCGCTAGCTAATCATGCTTACCAGAGCAGTGCCTTCTAGATCTACTTTTCCAGAGACTAATTGTTTCGTACTAGTGTGTTACGAGGTGGTGTCACAGACGAGGGAGTTATCCTACTAATCATTCTTAAGGTAATCCTATCGCTTCGCACTAGTCATACCACTGATCATGCTTGAGACTTGTACAATTTATATTTTTAACATATGCAAAAAAATTATTTGTAATAACTAAAATTTTCTATGTGTAAACTGTTGAATGAATGTTCACATTTACCAGAAAAATGAAAAAAATAGTTATTTGGCAACATTGGTTCTATCTCCGGCTCTTTTTACTCAATCAGGCGAATTTAACCTCCATGCTGTTCAACGTCGATCTGTCAAAACAATTTAAGGTGCAGGAAATATGAAGCATTGTATTCGGGCCACGACTGGTGAAAAGCGTGGAAAATTTGTGTCGGCGAAATATGTCGGTTAAAAATGAAATATGTGTGGAAATTCGAATGAGTGAGATGAGGTTAGGACTACAGTCAGCTTCTGCCTTGCTATCACGTCTCTTTATCGCAGCAAGTGGTAATTAATCCAATACCGGAAGGTCAAATTAAACTCGATATTACATAAAAATTAGGTCAATAAGCGTAGTTTTTCTGAGAGCATTAGATTACTACAAGTGTCAAGTATGTGAATTCGATTATTTTTAAGAATCTGACGATTTCCCGCTATTATACACAATTTTGTGGCGGCCGGAAATTGGGTTTTTGTATGTCGTCTCGGAATTCCTTCACAAAAAAAACGCAATTTTTATATTTTTTTCTCTGTAATTAGGTCGATAAGCGACCCCTAAATTTTACAGAAACGATTATTAATATATTTAGTGAACCGCATAAAAAAATTAAAATCCTATGGATTCAAGCCTGGTGATAGGATTACCTTAACTGGATCATTTTTAATTATAAAAAAGTAAATCTTCACCTGTTCATGTATCCCTCTGGCGCATCCATCGTGCCTCAGGATCTACTTTTATGACTATATAATTTATTATACGATACTAATTTCGTTCGTATTATTTATATCTAGGGCTGTGCGGGTAGCAGAATTGGTCGGGTCGGGTTGGGTCGGGTAATTAGACTATGACCCGATCGGGTACCCGAGTTTTTCGGGTACCCGAGTTTTTCGGGTACCCGAGTTTTTCGGGTACCCGAGTTTTTCGGGTACCCGAGTTTTTCGGGTACCCGAGTTTTTCGGGTACCCGAGTTTTTCGGGTACCCGAGTTTTTCGGGTACCCGAGTTTTTCGGGTACCCGAGTTTTTCGGGTACCCGAGTTTTTCGGGTACCCGACTTTCTTCGGGTACCTGAATTTTTTCAGGTACTCGTCTCACATTGGGTACTCGATAAGTCGTGTTGCCGGAACAAAATTTTGTTTCATAGTATAAATAGCGCCACGGAAACGTACCAAAACGGACGAAATAGACTCCAGCTTTATGTTCTCTACCCTTCGCTGATAGGTTGGAGCTCATAAGAAATACAAATAATTTATTTAATAATTTTAGTATTTTTGTTATGTATATATTTATAATTTTTTCCGACAAACTTCTTTTAAGACACTCGCATTTCAGGAAATATCGAGATATTTAAATGTCGAAAAACTGAATAAAAGCAAGATTCTTCGTCGAATTTTCATTAATTCTGTCTAGTGCTAACTGGTAATTTCGGCGATTCATTCTTCTTAATTTAATTTTTGGTCATTTTTTAATTTTTTTCCAGGTAAAGCGTGTTCTTCAAACGCTTATATCTCTGAAACTAATTAAGATATTTTCAATTTTAAAATGTCAAATGGCAGCTACATTCTTCTCGCTTCGAATAAACGCGAGGCGTTGAATCTTGGTCTTTTTGGGTTTTTTCTCCATTTAGAACCCACGTTAAAAAAAAACTTTAAGGCGTTCGCCGGAACAGAATATATTTATTGTACATTTTTTCCTTTCGGACACTTTTTAGTGATGCCAAAACGCAATTTTCCCGCGCTATTACGATACGATCCGCCAAAAGTTACCGTTTTTCACTCCACCCTAACAGACACACACACTCGCACGTACACACACACACACGCACACACACACACACACACACACACACACACACACACTCACTCACACGCGCGCACGCACGCACGCACGCACACACACACACACACACACACACACACACACACACACACACGCGCGCGCGCGCGCGCGCACGCACGCACACGCACGCACGCACGCACACATGATAGAAAAGTGAGGCGAAAAAAGATTTTTTACATTTATTCGTTTTATCGCCTTCTTCCAGTTTCGTTTTCTCCTGTTATTTGGCCGATACGCCTAAATAAAAAATAAAAATAAATATAAATAATAGTTACGAATCTCCGAGTCGTTCACGAATATTCGAAGTTTAAGAGTACTCGACGTTTACGAGTACCAAAAATTCAAGAGTACCCGATTACCAAATTCGGGTACCCGATAGTGGCGGGTAATGCAAAAACGTAACCCGTCGGGTACCCGACCCGACCCGACTCGAACATCGGGCACCCGAGTGAATCGGGAATCCGCACACCCCTATTTATATAATTTGTATTTAGCGTTAAGCACATATTCGTGTCGTATGTTCCATTGATAATCCATTTGTGCCCCATGAGCATTATTTTTTGGGACCTAACTCGCCAGAAGGCAGCGAAGGTAGCGACTTAAGGGATTCCATTTGCGGTGGGCCTAATGAGGCTCCTTCTGAATCATTCCTTAAATTACGGTGGCGCTCAATAAAAATACGTCACACTCAATTATTATATCCAACGATAAACTATAATAAAAATATTTCGCGCAAATTGCTTAGGTTTAGACATTTTTACGATTTCTCTGAAAAGTAGCTACGAAAAATCTTCCGCTAGTCACTTCTTTCTAAGTTTTATCATTTAGAGTTTAAATATTTTTTAAAACATTCGGTCACCCACTGTTTTTATTGTCGTTACGGAATCTTTAGATTTTTTTACACGTGTGAGTAGTTTATATCAGGCATCTAGAGTTATTTAGTGTATCAATTATTAGATAGAAATGTGGCCAGCGTGTCATCTCCATAAAGCACTGCATGAATGGGGCGATTTTCAGCGTCGTAATTTTTTGTTAAAAATTCTGTTACTTGCCTTGATATTTTACCATTATAGTGAAATTTTTTTTTTTACTTCGTTCTAGACGAAAATCAGTTAATTGTTAAATATTCGAGTCCGCGAAAGTAAAGCCTTAAAGCCTTAGGCCACAGTAACAGACACAAAATCATGTGCAAATTTAACATTTTTTTCGTATGAACAAGTGATTCCCTCATAAAATCAATTACACATCTATTTAGTATGAATATCAAGCTGTTAGACATTTTTTTCTATGTACAAAACGGCCGACTACTAATATTTTCTTTTGTTTTCTTTTTTCAGGCGCTCCGCGGCGTGAAATTTAGCATGCACAATTTTCGACCTAGAACAAAAAACCAAAATTCTCAATTTACATTAGAATACCTAGAGACGTAAGTACGGAATTTAAAAAATATTGTTTGATTCAAAAGTTGTAGGTATTTTAAGTTGAGAAATGAATTTTTCAGTGAAAACTTTCGTTATAACTGCTCATAAACTGCTCATAAAATCAAAAGTTTTCGATCAATCAGAAATTCCGTACCTACTTCTCTGCGAAATACAATTAGGAACATAACTTTTAAATTTGAAGTAAATCGAGTGAAAGTTGTTTAAGTTATTTGCCACGCCAATTGGAAAAAAGCTGTTTCGCGAAGTTTCGAGTAGTCGGCCATTTTGTACATCGAAAAAAAATATATATATTTGCGAACAGCTTGATATTCATACTAAATAGATGTGTAATTAATTTTATGAGTGAATCACTTTTTCATACGAAAAAAATTGTTCAATTCGCATATGATTTTATACCCGTTACCGTGGCCTAAGGCCTTAATTTTTTCATTTCAGCCTGTATTCTACGTGTTTTTTGAGACAAATTACAATCGAGCAGCATAAACACGGACAAGCTCCGGGCTGTCACTCATCTATAAAAGATAGGAGAACGCGCGACGATCGTTCATACCACGTTGAGTTGTATAGAAAATTTTGTATCTCGCGAAAGTCCTCATACTAGCTGCTACAGTAAGTGCATCGTTTCATGATATAATTTCGTCCCTAGTTTACTATTTTTCGTTCGTTTTCTCTTCCTGGTAACACGGCGTTAACACGTACACGTGGTATATGTCATAAAACGGTATGTCACGAGCGGGAAAAAATTTATACGAAAGTGTCGTTGAACGTTTTTTTTACTCGTGCGTATTCTCGGAAAAAAACTGAAAGTCTATCGTATCCAGCTTCAAATGACAAGCTACGCAAGGCTTACAGGTGATATATCCGTTGTACGGGATATTTGAGAAATTCGTTAACGTAACGTGTGTCAAGCGAAGTGTCAAAACGAACGGTGACACTTTCGTACTTTTTTTTTCGCTCGTCACGTACCGTTTAAGAGCCTAATTCCGTACGTAGTTTCGTGCCTTTCGTTCGTTTTCTCTTGCTGGTGGCATGACGTTGACACGTAGTGAGACTAGGCGAGCTTGATCTCCTCTTTTGCTTTTTACCCCAAATTCCCTTACTTAACCCTCGAATGTACGTATCCGGTCATCGCTCGCTAATTCGCTCGGGTTTACGTCGGGTATGAATTTTGGTCTCATATCTGATACAGGGGTTTTATACAAAGATTATTGTTTAAAAAAACAAGTTTCGGTATAAGATACATGCTGGTAATAAGGCGTACCTAAGTGAGATTTGCGACAAAATGAAAATATTTCAATTGATCGAGGGGTTTTTAAGGAGCTATACGAGTGTGACACTCGAAAAATCGATTTTTTTGCCTTTTTCGACAGTCCATTGTATGGGCCAGGTATAGCTGATGAGCAGTTTTTATGGTAAATATCATTTTATCTTGCAACAATCGATATTTAAATATTTAAACGCGTTTTTCTCGAAATGAGATTTTTCAAATTTGCTGGAATTGTATTTCAAAGAGCAATTATCCTATTGAATTGAAATTTGACTACTCTTGAATATATTTGCTCTACAATGGCGTAGAATATTTTTGATTGGATGAAAATTGATGATTTGGCATTGAAAAAAACCACCATTTTACAGGCAAGAAAACAGACTTTTTTCATAACGACGCCATTTTATTAGATTTTGATATTTTTCGAAAATCCTACGTCATTGTACAGGAAATATCTTCCAGTTTAGCGACATTTTCTTCTTTTTCGGTTTCAGCTACTCAATTGGCTGGAATCATGTCAGCAGTGGAGGAAATTATTTTTTGGCGTCTCCGAAGGCAACGCATAAGTCACTTGGATCTCAATATTTTTCTATGAAAAAATTATGTAATATAGGTCAAATATATCCAAATATATTCCTAATTTTCCGAAACATTTAATTGAGTACTTTTCTTCCAAAAAATTCCCGAACATCACCCAAATTTTCAGCGTTCACACTGGTATAGCCCCTGAATGATAATCGAACTTTTGTATCATTGATTATAAAACATAAGCAAAAATGACAACTCCCATCATAAACAAAACCAAAATAAAATGTTTTTAAAAACTTCGCCAATAGGCCTTATTTTACTATGGCAGGGTATATTAAGGCCTACAGCTTTAACATACTTGAATAATTAATCTGGATGTTATACAATTGGTATTTCCGATCAACAATCATAGATACGCACAAATTACATTTCAGAAACGCATATAAAATATACATTTGCATATTTAATAGCCATCAGGGCACTTAAAGTCAGCGATATCTTCTAGCGACAAACCGATGCATTCTTCATGGTACCACTTTAGGCATGTTGCGCACTGTATCATGTCTGCTGTCCTGTTCTCTTCACAGCCATGGCAGTAAATTGCCACCTGGGTTGTGAAAGTTATAACTCTTGAAAGAAACGTTCAGATCACTTGGAAATTTTTCCAACATGTTGGTAGTATCATCACCTATCGTGTGATCCACAGAACCAAAAATTTCAATGACACAGAAAAATATAAAAAATGAAATACCGACAGAAAATTGAGTAAAAAAATTTAAGTTTCGAATTTTTATTATAATAATTTGTTTAAATATTGTTGGTTTACACTGAAGATACATTCATTATGCGGTTATAAATATGTTCATTTTTTCAGACACCCACATCGATGCCGAGAACCTTCACCATCAACGCGCGCGCGAAAAAAATACATTGCTTTATTATGTTATATCTCCGCCATTTCTTAATATTTCTGATTTTTTTGACATATACTTAACCATGTGCATAAATGATCTGTAAAAAAATGTTGTCAATATATGCGTCATTTTTTTTAACCGCGTCTAGAAAAGTACCTTCGAAAATCGGCGAAATCGCGTATACAGGGTGTTTCATAAGTGACCCACCCGGAACTGGTGGGTTCAGGATGGTACCCCAAGTAAATCTGCCAAGGCGTTTTTTTTCCATCAAATAGTTTTCAAATGAGAGCGATTAGAATTTCGGCGTTCCACTGATTGTTGCAGGGCTCGAAGCCTGCCCTTAGCGACGATGCCACTCGAGTGCCTCGAGTTATTTTCTGTCATCTTGGGTACACAAGTTCAGAGCGTGCGTTTGACAGGTAACGCGCGCTTTGAACTTGCAAGGCATGGAGCCTAGATACCAGGAGGTTCAGCGAGGCCTTTCAACTCGTCCCCAAAACGAGAACAAGAAATGATGGCGCTGGGGTGCTCCGGCACCTATATGTATATAGATATACGCTAAACATCGGTGCGATATAAGACAGATCACAGATGATGTACCTAACCCTCATTAGTGTTAAGGGATAACACCACTCTAGGATTTTGGAAAGACGTTTTCTTTCCTAAAAATACCTTGGTGTCATAAAAATAATATGCAATTGGTCCTGTAGCAATTTTTTTTTAAAGGTTCAATTATCGATTTGGCCGCAGAGCCTTGGAACGCGTGCTGAGCTGCTCGTACAACTTTAAACGCGTTTTTCTCAAAACCACTTTTTTCGATCTCGGAAGACGAATTACTCGACCACCTTTGCATGCGTCGATTTGAAATTTTGATAGCAGCTTCACAATCATATTCTTTATGGGAGTACATAGCCGTTTTTTGATTAAATGTAAACTTCTTTTTATAAACAATTTACTGCTCTTTTGGCAAAAAATCGATTTATTTCTTTCAAGATGCGCTGTCAGATCAAATTTTGCAAAATTTGAAAGCAAATTTCTAGGTAATCTCATAGCTGATAATATATAATTTATCATTTTTTTGGTTTTTGTTTCAGATCTTATATTTTACGAGAAAACCGTTCTCCCGTGAAGCTATATGTAAAAAAAACACGTTTTTCTAGATGGGCTGTAGCGCCGCTATTTTGAGTTTGAGTTTGAGATCTTTTCTCGCTTTTGCGTTTTTTTTCCGAATCGCCATGAGGAAATTATGAATCGGCGGATATTTCGACGTTTGATGTCACGATCGGTCTGTCGTGAGGTTAGAAACTCATCCGATCACTTTCACCTCGTTGACCAATATATTACTATATATGTGGTGCCACTGCACCCCGGCGCCATCACTTCGGGACATTTTCGGGGACGCTTTTTTCAGCGCCTTTGCATTGCCGCTGAACCTCCTGGTATCTAGGCTCCATGTTGCAAGGCTTGAGGAACGCACCGTTGGACAGATGATGGCGGAATGATTTGACGTTTTTCGTATCATTCGCGTAGGCTGCCTGTTAACCAATCGGGTTCGAGACCCGTGACAGGCCGACCGATGTGACATTTCCGGCCTCGTCTTCTGCCGCTCCATGAATCCGGGCCAAGGCATGAATGTTGCCGACATTCAGAAGACTTGTAATTCGAACCGTGAGCGATGATGATAAGAAATAAGATTGTTCAATGCATTCGTAATCTTTATTTTTCAGAGAAATAAAGCACAGAACGATCAATAATTTGGTGTTTTTCAAATTTTGAGGCAACGAGCGAATGTTTTTTTGTCTTCGTATTGCCGTTATCGTGAAGATTCGACGCGGTCTTTTCCATATCGAATCACGAATAAATTATTTAATTTTCATTACGACTTTGATCAAATTCTTCATTCTTTGTTGTTGCGGCAGTGATAACAATTATCACGCCCGATGATTATCACGCCTCAAGAAATAAAAATTAACAGAGTCGGCAACAACCCGAGATGTCTGGAGTTTCAAGTACCGAGGTAGAGCACGTTTTTTTACAAGTTTTTATTTAACTTGACTTGGTGTTAGAAGCGAAACGGAAAATCGATACTACACCCACTTCCCAACTACTTAGAGCTCTGAAATTTTGCAAACATGCACTTAAGGGGTGAAAATGCACGATGCAACGTTTAAAAAATGAATAAATAAAAAACGATTTTCTGTGCGATGCACAATGGAAAATCGATATTTCGTCCACTTCCCGACTACTTAGAGCTCTGAAATTTTGCAAACATGTATCTCAGACTTTTCTTTTCTTTTTCAAATGACGACTTTCTGTTGAATGCAAAATGGAAATTCGGTATTTCATCCACTTCTCAACTACTTCGAGCTCTGAAATTTTGCAAACATGCAAGTAAGAAGTGACACAAGCTCTCATTTATAGTCACATAATATGTTCTACTTTGAAGCATATTAAGTAGAAGCTCGTTAAAAAATTGTTTTCTTACGTATAAATGATTTCTATTCATGTTACCGGCATTCTGAATATCCGAATTATCCAGCTGGCGAGTACCCCAATTTTGCCAAAAAAAACGGATTTTCAAACTTATACAAATAACAAAGATTAAATGCAAGTAGCCACAGCTGGTTCATCCGACTGCGAGCTGTTACGCGAGGAAAAAAGCAAACATTTCTGAAATCATTCGTCGATTTTTACATTTCCTTTTCGTTTAGTCCCCTCAAAGCGAGAGGATACCTTCGAAATCGACGACTTGCATGATGGTTGTAGGCGTTGTAGGCTCGGACTATCGGCGCCCAGTGCTTAGGGAACAGAGATGAAATCGATTCTCTCGGTCATTTATCTAGCATCCATAGGACATACTCGAAACCGTCCCGTCGAGTTTGTCATTGATTTCATCTCGTTCCTGATCGGGAGAGTGGATCATGTCAGCAGAGGTATAAGCTGCGAATACGATAGCACCTTTGCGTACATATAAAAGATGAAATCAACGGATCGATTGGTAAATTCAGGTAGTTTTCACCATAACCCCGTCATACTCGTCATAAACTGTATCGATTTTATCTCTGATTCAGTAAAACAACCAACCTTGTTACAAGAAGAGAGAGGATAATAATCATGTCATAGAAACTCTAACCTTGTTGCACGCCACTTTGGCGCACGCTTTATTTTTGACGTCATATTCGTCCATTCACCTTCGGCATATAAAACAAGAAGCTAAAAAAACATTAAGTTTATTCGTTTATTCATATTATATTAGGAGTACAACTTTGCAGTGACCGTTTTATTTAGAGAGCCACTGCGGCCGAAGTAGTGGCCCTAGTTCAATAAAAAAAGTGGCATTTTAAACTAGAGGCTCTGCCAATGTAAACAATTTAAAAAAGCTAACGGATACGTGTATGCATTATAAAGTTATAGGCACTCAAACATGGCAACCTACGAACCGAATTCTGAGCATTTGCGGGAGGTTATGATTTACTTCTTCAACATCAAGAAATCTGCGACTGGAGATGAAAAGTGGGTTCACTACGATAATCCTAAACGCCGAAAATCATGGGGACTGCCTGGTCATATTCCGTCATCGACGCCCAAACCGAATATTCACGGATCCAAAGTGATGCTGTGTATCTGGTGGGACCAGCTGGGCGTTGTGTACTATGAGCTGCTCAAACCATCCGAAACCATCACAGGGGAACTCTACCGACGTCAGTTGATGCGCTTGAGTAAGGCACTCAAAGAGAAACGGCCACAATTCAACGAAAGACATGACAAGGTGATACTGCAGCATGACAATGCCCGACCCCATGTTGCAAATGTCGTGAAAAAGTACTTGGAAACGCTGAAATGGGAGGTTTTATCCCACCCGCCGTACTCTCCAGACATTGCCCCTTCCGACTATCACTTGTTCCGGTCAATGGCACACGATTTTGCTGACCAGCACTTCGGTACTTACGAAGAAGTCAAAAATTGGGTCGATTCCTGGATTGCCTCCAAGGACCAAGACTTTTATCGACGCGGGATTCGAATGCTACCTGAAAGATGGGCCGAGGTCGTAGCTAGCGACGGGCAGTACTTTGATTAAAAAATATGTAGCCACTTTTTTATAATAAAGCCTTAAACTTTTGAAAAAAACGGTCACTGCAAAGTTGTACTCCTTATACATTATACAGATATTACAAAAATTGAAACGAGGAACGCTAGCGCTCCCCGTCCTAACCTTCTCGAAGTTCCTCCGTCGGTCTGCCGACGCATACTTGAAAAAAGGGTACCTAATTATTTAAAAGATTATCTTTATTATTATACTTACCGTTTCCGTCAAGCCTCCGATGGTTTCCCGGCGCCGACCTGTAAGAAAAAGACGGAAGAAATTATCATTAATATTGTGTGCGTATTATACCTATAAGAACAAAACTTTATTTATTTTGTAATGAATTAGAATGCTACGACTTGCCCAGTTAATCGATGGTCAAACCATCCGCGCTGCGATACCTGAAAAGAAAAAAAAACAAAAAGTTAATTGTTACACCTAATTTTCACGTACTTTTTTGTAATTAATTATACTAAAACGCCTGTGATTGTTCATAGCTAATTTTCCACGAACATTCATTTTTAACAATCACTTATCGTACTCGCCTTCTGAATGTCACACATACGCGTCGAGACACTGCGAACACGACATTTCAAACTCCCGCGACACCAGCGCCGCGATCCAAAACTCTTGATCACTAACGAACACGCCGCGACCCCAGCGCCGCAACTTTCGACGGGAGACACCCGAATCGCGCCGCGACTAGCGGGTTTTGTCCAGCCCGCGACACTAGCGCCATGGTTCGGAACCTTGCCGCACTACGCTGCGCCATATGAAAACAGAGCATAGGTACCGGGGTCTCGTGCTCCACTACCGGTGCCTGGACTTTCGGCGGCAGACCGCGGCTCCGCACCGGGTTTATAAGGCGGAGCGCGAGGCCGCTCAGCCTCAGTTCTTTTTCCACTGCACTGTAAAAAATAAGAGTGTTGTCGGTGTGTTGAAGCAACACAGAAGACGCCTACAACGTGTGTAGAACCTGGTTAACGCGTTGAAACAACGTGTTTTACTTATTTTACCGTGTTGAAATAATACGCTCTATACCACTCCAGTAGGCCTATTCTGTAACTCGTTATGTCTCGGTAACGACAGTGTTCGTTATCGTCAGCTAGCGACAGCCAATAAGAGGCCCCCTTTCGTCTTGGAACGTGCATGCAATTGGCTGTCGCAAGCTAACGATAACGAAAACTGTCGTTACCGGGTTATAACGAGTTACAGAATCCCGCTACTGGTAACAACACGTTTTAAATAGGTTGCTCTAGAACACGCTTAATGTAACACACATGAAGCGTGTCGAATCGAGCCATTTTCTTTCAAACACGCGACTCGAACGACACAAAGCGTCGTGAAACAACTTACTTGCACGCGTGTACCACAAATAACACGCGTCTAGTGAGTTGATATGACAATATGGCGGCTTTATAACCTCGCTACGTTATGCACGGACTTGCGAAAGAGTTTTTCAATTACGAATTGTATTATTTTAAAAGCGAAACGCATAAGTTTTTGCTCGTCGTGCACACCTACATGAATGAAGAAAATAATGTGCTCGGTGAAACCATGGTAAGTGCAACACTCAGTTTATTGACGTATATATACAATAATTTTTTGGTAAAGTGTCACTGCAAAGAAAATTTTTTGTTTTGTGCGGATCAATATTTTGTTCGATGTTGAGAAAAGTTTCTGTCCACAGTGAAGAAAGATGCTTTTTAGGGGCAAATTTAATTCTATGCGTACCAAGTTTTCCGTTCAGTGGGGAGAAAACTTTCTGTGCGGAGTGGAGGAAATTCGTTGTTCCGGGCAAAGGAAACTTTTTATTCTATGCGGACCAACTTTTCTGTCCGGAGTGGAGTAAATTTCTTGTTTGGGGCAAAGGAAAATCTTTATTTTGTGCAGACCAATTCTTCTGTGCAGGGCAAAGAAAATTGTCTGTCCAGAGTGAAAGAAATTCCTTGTTCTGAGCAATCGAACTTTTTAATTCTTTGTGGACCAACTTTTCTGTCCGGCGTGGAGTAAATTTCTTGTTCGGGGCAAAGAAAATTCTTTATTTTGTGCGGACCAATTTTTCTGTCTAGGTCAACAAAAATTGTCTATCCAGACAGAAAGAAATTCCTTGTTCGGGGCAAACGAAGTTTTTTATTCTGTGCGGACCAATTTTTCTATCTAGTGCTAAGAAAGTTTTCTGTCCGGAGTGGAGGAAATTGCTTGTACGGGGCAAACAAAATTTTTGTTTTCTGTGCAGACAATTTTTTCTGTCGAGGGCAATGAAAATTGTCTGTTCGGAGTGAGAGAAATTTCTTATTCGGGGCAAAGAAAATTGTCAGTTCGGAGTGAGAGAAATTTATTTTTCGAGGCACAGAAAATTCTTTATTCTGTGCAGACCAATTTTTCTGTCCAGTGCGAAGAAAATTGTCTGTTCGGAGTGAAGAAAATTGGTTGTACGGGGCAAAGCAAATTCTTTATTCTGTGCGGACGAAGTTTTCTGTCCAGTGCGAAGAAAGTTTTCTGTTCGGAGTGAAGAAGAGTGCTTGTACGGGGCAAAGGAATTTTTTTTTCTGTGCGGACAAATTTTTCTATCAAGCGCAAAGAAAATTGTCTGTTCGGAGTGAAGGAAATTTCTGTTCACATTTCACGTTTTATGTGTGTTGAGTGTAGACACACACACACACACACATATATATATACATAAAATGTGAAATGTCTTCATTACTCTTCTCGTTCAATGTAACCATGTATTCCGTTTCTTGATGAAAAATCGCAAGTATAGGCGATAGCACAATGGTTAGCGTACGTATATTAGGTATAGAAGTAACTAGGTTAGGTAGGTTCGAAACCGGGTATGGACAATAAAATTTATTCGCAGGAACTAATTTGAGGACGACTGGAACTCATCAAGTATGGTAGTAAACCATCGGAATAAACCACCAGAAACGGAGATACCTTTTTTATTTATTTTTAAAAGTATGCCAACGTGACGTCTTGTACGTTATTCCCAAGCGTCCACAAGTACACATAAAAAAGTGTGTTGATTTAGCCATCAACACATTTCAAACATGTTGAAATTGGCGACAAGCGTTTACACGCATAAAGTGTATCGAAACAACACGCTTTGAACTTGCTAAAACACGCTTGAAGTGTATTGACAGAACACACGTAAAATGTGTCGTTACGAAATCAACACATGAGTTGCCGTGTTGAAAGCGGCGACAGGGTTACACACGTGAAACGTCTTGAAACAACGCGTTTGTTTTTACAGTGTGGAGAAGTGGGAAGAACTCTCCCGGGCTAAGTACCCACTGAAGTAGTGGCCTTAGTTTTCTCTCTTCTCTCGGATCTTACTCGCTGAAGAAGCGACCCTCGCCGAGTACCTTTTTTCCTTCACCCCCCGTACACCGTGCCCGTACTGCGAGTATTATTTTTATTATTTATTTTTGTTTTTTTGTTTCGTTTTTTTTCTCGTTTTCATGTTTGTCCAGAGTTAACCGTACCTGGCTTTGTACGGTGTACCTTGTAAATAATTTTTCCCTTAATATATGTTCGTTGTGTTTTGCCTATTTTATTCGCTGTTTTTTTTTCTTTTTTCCTTTTCATCCTTTCCTCTCACTGTAATAATTAATTAATCAATTAATTAATTAAGTTTCATTTTTTTTTAATGCCACGGCCGACCGACAGTGCTTTCCGCAGGCGGCGTCTTCATCGCGCCATCACGACCAGAAGTGGTACGGTGCATGTCACGTGGTACGGAGCGGACCCCCGGGTCTCTGCGCACTCTAAAGTGGGACTGCGAGAACCCCCCACCCTCACGAACGCCGTGGTGTTTAAGGTTCCCCCACCACCCCCGCTACCGCGACTCGCTTCCCCGCCACTTCCACGCCCCATCTCACCCCCTTCACCCCCCTCACCGCCCTTGGTATCGAGCCGGGCCCACTTCGACACGGTGTTCGACCGCATAGCTGATAAACTAACCCGCGCTCTTCAGCCGATTTCCCCGCTGCCTCCCCCGCCCCTCCACGCCGCCACATACACGGAAGGTCCTTGCCCCTCTCCCTCCCCACGCCCGCACCAAATAACTCCACCCTTTTCCTACCTGTTTGCAACTTCCGATGACGACCCTGGCTCCACTGTAACTCGGACTACTCGTTGCCCACCCAACAGCCCTTTTAAGGGGTAAAGCCCAAAACAACCCAACGTGGCGTTGGGCCCGGGACTTCCTCCCCTCCACACTGCCAGGTGTTCTCTTCGGGACTAAATCGCATGAGTTGGCTGTTCGTCCAGCCCTCTTTTCTCCTACCACCCGCCAATTGTTGAGACCGCGCTCGGAGCTCCTCTCGAACTTCATTATCCAAATTTGGTTTTCGTCAACAAACTAAGAAACTAAATAGAAACTCTCTAAGAAACAAAAAGGTTTCTTATCTCATTTCTTTGACGTATTCGTGCACAAAATAAACTTTTTCATATCTCGTGCCGTTAAAACGTTATCGACGAAAAACAAAAAACACCCCTATTTTTGAGGGTGCGTTTGAACCCTTAAAAATCAGGTTCCGCAGATATAAAAAAATACGTATCGCCTACTTTTACTCATTCTACAAGCATGCCAAATTTCATCGAAATCGGAGAGATCGACCTCGCAACCTTTCCTTTTCCGACTTCCGAAATGTTCAACACGTCTACGTTGGTCCAACGCCGAGAGGTGGCAATTAAAATTGAACTTTTTTCTTTTTCCCAGACTCCCACCCTCCCCATCCCCTGTCACCTCCTCCCCTTCGCATATGCACATAAAATTTCGATTAAATTTATTAGGTAAAGTCTTCTCCAAAGTTTGATATTTTATCATTTTGACTTAGCATCGTATATCGGACGAAAATTTAACGGGGGCATCCCATGTGACAGCTATTTTATGGGATTTTTTTATGAACCATTAAAACACTATCTTAGAATTTTTACCACACGTTTATTAACATTTTTACAGTCCCTCGGAATTTTATCAAACGAAAATAACGAGTCGGATCGACCTTAGGCCGTTCGGAAGACACTCAGGTGTAAAAAAAAAGTTGGTTAACGGCTGCCATGATTCCGGAGCTTTTGCTTATCTGAAATATAAAATCAAACGGCATTTTAATTTGCAGATCTGAGGCTATCGCCGGAACTGGAGTAAAGTAAAAATATCGAAAATTGAATTTTTGGCATGGTTTTAAGGGAGACTTTGTCCTTGAAATTTTCAAAAAATCACTTTGAGCTCAACATGAGCAGCTAGAAGAAGAGGAGGGATGCCTCTATGGACCAGGCATTGCCGATTAGCGGTAATTATAAACACATTTGTGTAAACACGTTACAAAACTTTAAACGCTTTTTTCTCGAAAACACGTTTTTAAAAATGGCTGACATTCTCCTGATCGCTGTAATTAACATATCGACCTGAAATTTGGAGAGCATACTCAGAAAATATGTCTTCACGGAATGACGGATCGTTGTTTCGATAGATACATTTTTGCATTTATTATTTATCTTTTTATGCGAAAAAAAACGCGGAAATTCGATTTTTTTAAAATTGCCTCCATTTTCCGAAATTTGTACTAAACGAAAAACCCATCCGTCATTCCATAACCAAAGGGTCACAGATTGATAATATGCTTTGAATTTGTGTTTCAGATCAACAAAGAGGGGGCAGTGATGTCAGCCGTTTACCTCCCGCGATTTGAGGACCTGTTTTCGCGGAGCTGCAACGGCCGCCATTCTGGTTTTTTTTTTTTTAATTTTTAACGTACTGTATGTCATGAATAAAAGCAAGAAAAAAACCACACTCAAAAAGCTTTACTCGTTTCCTTTAAAAAAAAATAAAATGTAAACACCTGAAATATGGCACTCCAAGGACAAAGTCTCCGTTAAAGGTTCACTCCGAAGTTTTGTCAGTTCTTCTAACTTTTTCAGCGGTAGTACGAGGGCGCAATCTTGTTTTCTATAGATTTTATTCAAATTTTAACCAGACATTGTTCATATCATTATGCATGTTTGAGTGAAATTTCAGAACATTCGACTGTTAAGATTGGGAGATAATGGGTTTAAAAATTGCAACTTTTAACACTGCAGGGTCTGCATTGAAATTTAGACAGAATCATTTTCCGTAAAAAAATATTTGTCCCCTATAATAAGAAGACATATGCCAACACCACAGAACAGTATTGTTCAATATTTCGAGAAAAAAAATAATTATCGTGTTCCTAAAGTTAAAAATGTTGTCATAAAAAATATTTGCATTATAAATATTAATATTTTATATTGTTTATGTTATCTTCATTAACAAATAAAAGTGTTGGTTCATTCATAACTAATTAAAAGCTTTGTTCGATTAAAAATTACTTCCAAATAAAAATTTGTGTTGCAGTATTGCTTTAAATATACCGCGCAAACTCACGTCATTGGATACGTGGAACGATGCGGTGTTGCCATATGTCTTCTTATTATAGGGGACAAATATTTTTTTACGGAAAATGATTCTGTCTAAATTTCAATGCAGACCCTGCAGTGTTAAAAGTTGCAATTTTAAGACCCATTATCTCACAATCTAAATAGTCGACTGTTCTGAAATTTCACTCAAACATGCATAATCATATGAACAATGTCTGGCTAAAATTTGAACAAAATCTATAGAAATCAAGATTGCGCGGTCGTACTACCTTAAGGGGCTATACCAGTGTGAACGCTGAAAATTTGCCTAATTTTCGGAAATTTTTGGAAGAAAAATACTCAATTAAATGTTTCGGAAAATTAAGAATGTATTTGGCTATATTTGATCTATATTACATAATTTTTTTCATAGAAAAATATTGAGATCCAACCGACTTATGCGCTGCCTTTGGAGGGGCCAAAAAAAAGTTCCTCCACTGCTGGCATGATTCCCGCCGATTGAGTAGCTGAAACCGAAAAAGGAAAAAATGTTAAACTGGAAGGTATTTCCTGTACAATGACGTAGGATTTTCGAAAAATATCGAAATCTAACAAAATGGCGTAGTTATGAAAAAAAGTCTGTTTTCTTGCCTATGAAATGGTCGTTTTTTTCAATGCTAAACCGTCAATTTTCATCCACTCAAAAATATCCTACGTCATTGTAGAGTAAATAGAGTTAAGAGTACTCAGTTCAAATTTCAAGTCAATCGGATAATTGCTCTTTGAGTTACAATGTCAGCAAATTTGAAAAATCTCATTTCGAGAAAAACGCGTTTAAAGATTTACCTATCGATTTTCGCAAGATAAAATAATATTGATATAAATGATAATGATATTCTTCAAAGAATACACTGTCGGAAATGGCAACAAAAAAATCGATTTTTTTTAATCCCCCACTGGTATAGCCCCTTAAAACACTATGGCAGATATCAGAAATATTGTAATTCGGGTGAGAATTGCAGATGTTGTTGAATAGTTCTATAGCACACAATAGTCTCGGTTTTCTATCCTTTAATCAAATTCATCCAGCACGCGTCTTTTTCGCGTGCGATCAGTACTCGCCATTTTCTTACAATCCTCCTTTCTTGTATTTCCGCCGCGCAACCATCGCGGCTACGCATGTAGACCGCTCTGTCGGTAAGTTACCTATGGCTCATTAAATGCTTTCTAAATAGATGTGCTGACTATACCATAAAAAATGGTATTTGAGAAATACAGTTATGAGAAAAACGCCTTTGAAAGTTCAACTACGATTTACACAAAGAAAATGTTGACCATTAGTTTTCTATGCCAGGTCCATATAACACGCACATTTTTTTGCAATTTGTGCAAAAAAAAATCGGTTATTTGGACCTGTCACATGGGATGACCGCCTTGGACTTCAACACTGCCAGATGAAGAGACTGCCACCGCAAGACTGCGGAACAGTGAAAGTTTAAGGGTGCGCGGACAACTTTTCAGCTTGTCTTGTGATGGATACAAAAATATCGCGGATGATCATTCGTCGCGGCATCAATATTTATTGATACAAAGAGGTTAATAATGTTGTCTTAACTCGACAAGTCTATTGTTCATTTTCGATAGTGTCGAAATTTCAACCATTACGTCGATCAGAAAGATAGCATGAGGTATGTATGTACGAAACATTCGAGTTTCCTCAACGCAAACGTAACTTTTCATAAACAACTCCATGGAAAACCATATTACCCTGAAGCAGTTGGCGCATCTGCCGGGTGGCAAAGTTAGCCGCACGTTCCAATATACGAGGTTGCGAGATGCCTCGCGATTTAATACGGACCAAAACTTCTCTTGAGGTTAATGGAGAGGTCTGTTTTACCAATAAAACTAATCTATCACTCGGCGTATGAGTTTTTTGCTACTAAAATATTATGATATTTACAACGGAGCTTACTTTGCATCTAGCACATGTATTTAAGGGGTCTTTTCACTCTAGACGCTAAAAAAGTGCTTCACTGACAAAAAAGAATCGTTGAATGTGCAAAATGCATTTTGTTGTCTCGAAATGTTGTTGTTTTAACAGTTCCTCAGACGTGCTAAATAAGCTACAGTTCACACCACTATACTATTTTACCACCAACTATACTGTTTTGTTATGCTAATCAAAAATCAAGTTGAACGTATTTAAAGATACATTTTGATTGGGTTGGCTGAATTTTGAATGAATGAACGAATTTTTTTTCAGTATATTTTCATGAATTTTTTTGATAGGTTTATATTATAGATGTTGATACAAAAGTTGTTACACTTAATAAACTGTGACGTGATTTTTTAAGACACGTCACAGAAAGGCTACCGATGATCAAGATATGCTCTCGATGCCCGGGTTGCGACCCATCTGTTAGTGTTAAGGGTCTTTTCTCTAGAATGTTTGTCTTGTTACGTTTGAGGTTTTGGGTTGTGTTTGCGTTTTGGTTAGGTTGGCGTGCGGAACTCGGTCGAGCGGCGTGTGGCTCAAGGTACCGAGCAATGCCGACCGAGAGATGCACTCAACGAGACTTCTCGGGGAATCGGTGCACGCCCGGCTGAAACGCCGACGCCCCACCGTAGTGGTGCATCGTGCTGGAGAGCGGGCCGTTTGGGTTACGGGCGGAGGCCCGAGGCCTCCGCGCCGCGCTTCTGGAGAGAAGCTTTGTCCGCTTTCACACGGTAACCCCGGGATGCGATCTCCGACTCTCCGAGAGCCTCCATGTTACCGACGAGAAAAGGTCCCGATTTGTTACCGTTCCGTTTTCGGGGTAACTCGGGCAGAAAATATAGATTCCGAAAGGAATATTCTATCAGAATATTCCAGCTCCTGAAATAATATTTCAGCTCTCGATATTATACGAGTTCTCGCTTGAACCGGCGATTTCGCATGGTCCGATGCCGCGAGCGTGTTGACATTTTTTCTGTCAACGCGGTCTGTTTCGCTCTCGCATAACCGCTCGCACGCCGGTCAAGGTCGCGCGAGGTACAGAGTTGCTAACGAATCTTCGCGTGAGACGGTTGTCTCCAAAATCGCGATCGCTCCCGATTTTACAGATATCGTGAGAGTTGTCGATCAGACGTCGCGATGGAGAAACGTGTCGTGTCTCTCTTGCGCCCAAGACGCCGCGCTTTCGTTCCCGCGTAAGAGGCACGTCGCACAGTAGGAGAAAAACCCAAAAACCTGGCCAAAACCCCAAAAAATAAATTTTCGAAATAGGGTCAGTTGAGTAGTCATTCAGGTAGAGGACTAGTAACTGCATTCTATTGTGGAAGGGAAAGCCCTTTAAGTGTATACCTGCGCCGCAGCGTCAGTTGGCAGTTAGTGTTCGTGAAGAGTGTACGTGTCACGCGTTGAACAGACGAAAATAACGCTGACTTCAAAAACCCATAACTTTAAAGTGACGGGTTTAATTTCAATTCTGCAACATGGATACGACTTCTGGAGGTATGTAGAACATGTTTTTACATCGGTTGAATCTAAAGTTTATGTATAAATGATTGAAATGTAGTATAGCCTTCGGCATAAATAAAATTGAATAATTTTGAAAACTTATATTTTCAACGGTCCGAAAAGTTATATATTTTGTCACATTTTGCAAAGCTCCTAGTCTCGGCCTTTAGTTTAATGTATAAGCTTTCGAAATTTACAAGAGTTACCTGCGGAAAACGTGCGTCTTGTCCGTTATGATTTTTTTCGCATCGTGCGGTAGCCGAGCGTGCACGCGGCACTATTGAGCAGCCTCTGCGCCTCTACCTGAGAATGGGTGAAGTAGCATCATAACGGACAAGACGGCTGTTATACGCTTGAAATAAATTATTTTAATATATATGTATGTGTATATATATATATATAAATTTTCTGTGATTTAATTATGATATATACGTATGCATATATATATATATACATATTAAAATCAACCACATAAAAATTTCTTAAATATGAATGAAATGTTATAACATTCAAATAAAATATTTGAATATATATATATATATATAGAGACGAATTTTGCGCCGAGATTGAAGCCGTGCCGGGAGTTGTAATAGATACAAACTCGGATAATGATTCTGACTCCGACTCCGACTCCGATTACGATTTTGATTAAGAATAAAATTTTCTATTTTTGAAACGTTCCGTATGTATTTTGGAAATAAAAATAATAATTGCGTAGAATACACTGTTCACGTTTATTTTATTATGATGATTTTTTAAAATATATTAATTTATCTATTTAGCAGGATACTCGGCCATTTTGTTTATAACAATTTGCTGTAAGCTCTTTGTTGCAAGTTATAAACAATAGATATCGGATTGGTAATCAGCGACCTTGAAAACCCGTATATACCAATTTTTGTCAACATCTGGTAACTTTTTAACGTTCATGTCGGCCATATTGGATCGGCCATTTTTTTTACGATAATTTGGCTTGCGGATTCGTAATCAGCGACCTTGAAAACCCGTAAATACCAATTTTTGTCGACATCTGGCAACTTTTTAACATTCATGTCAGCCATATTGGATCGGCCATTTTGTTTACGATAATTTGGCTTTCAGATTCGTAATCAGCGACCTTGAAAACCCCTGTAAGCCAATTTTCATTCCCGTCAAAGGTCATTTGAGGTTTTGGCCAGGTTTTTGGGCTTTTCTCCTACTGTGCGTCGTCGTGCTCTCTCGTTCACATGCGTGTGACGTTTCCGCGTGCAGTTCGTGTTCGCGATTACGTTTCGTCTATGTAAAAAGTTCACAGGTGGTTAACCCACCAACTCCCGCACCATAAAATAAAACCTTGTTTTATTTTATCGTCATATTACCGGTGTCGCGTTTTGACAGATACCGTTAAAAGTGAAGCTACTCCCCAGAGAATCCCGACCCCTCTACCACAACCCACAGCCTGAGCGGCCGTGCTTTACCGCAACCGTTCTCCCGCATGCAAGCGCATCCAGATTATTCCGGTTAAACGATTCCGGCGATTAAAAATCGAGGAGACCTCCAGACCCCGAACCCGGTTACAATTCCGGGAAACCAAAAATTAAGGAGAGCTCCAGTCTCCGTTTGGCGGGTCGAGTTGGATCCCCCCGACCCCAGTTTAGTCCGGTTGAGACGTCCGGCGACAAAAAGTCTCTGGCGCCCCGGGTACTGCGGATGCACGCGCACGGAAGGAACGGCCGAAGGTGACGGTTTCTCGCACCAGATCCCGGTTGAGTTCTCGTTTCCGTTTCCGTGGTTAGAGAAAATAATTGCCGTCACAAAACACAACTTCGAAATAGATTTTTAAAATTAATTTATGTTTTTATGTAACCCAAACAAACTTTAAACGCGTTTTTCTCGAAATAACGTTCTTCGACGGCTGGTTGATCAAATCTTCGAAAATACTGAACCGATCCTAATGAAATTTAACCACATATTCTTTACAACTATAGCTATAACACATATCAAGGATTTTTTTAAATTTCAATACTTACTAATTTTTTGCCAAAAACGGTGAAAAACACGTTTTTTTTCGAAAAACGTCCTCCATTTTGTTATTTTCGCATACATCTAAGGTCCTATGATATGCGCTATAGCCATTAACATACTGAATCTAAAACCATGTGATTTTTTTGTTTCGGATAATCCATCTCCGAGATTTCATCAACAGCGCAGACCTACAATTTTTATAGGACATTTTTTTAACTACCATTTTCGTCTATAAATAGTGACTTAGATAAATAATTTTTTAATGTATTTCGAAAGTGTATTTATTGAGGAGCCAGTCCACTTTGAAAATTTCAAAAAATCGGAAACAAGCAAGACTTGAAGTTATCGATGATGATAAGCAATCAGAAGGGATTTTGTACGGTGTAGAAACTGCCGATTGAGTTTAGGTAAGAGTTTTTCATAGTATGAACTTCAAACGTGTTTTTCTCGAAACAGCGTTTTCAAAATCTAGCTCCATGGTAACTCTAAAACTAATAAACCGATTTTCTTGAAATTTGAACCACATATTGTAAACATGATTTGCAACAATATGACCCTCGATGCTTTTAAAATTTTTATTTTTACTCTTTTTTGCGAAAAACTGCGAAAAAACGTTTTTTTTTTAGTTTTTTTTTCGTTTTTATTCTGCCATTTTTTAAATTTTTTGATAAAACTTCATATTCGAGGGTCGTTTTGTAGCTGGTGTCATACTGAATCTAATGGACTTTGATTTCTTTGTTTCAGACAAGCCGTTTCCGAGTTGTGATGGAGCTACCTAGCCCACCTACTTTCGAGGCGTTACGTTAAACTATAGTTTTTGTACTTAAAAATTAATAAAAATGAATTAAATTTTTTTTAATGTATTTCAAGACTTTGTTTATCAAGCCCAACAACTTTTATATTCATATCTTTTATAAAATCCTCAAAAAAATCGCGAAAATAGCGTTTTCTCGTGACTCCAAAGTGGGCTGGCTCCTTAGTGTAACAACTTTTATACCAATATCTATAATGTAAACCTATAAAAAAAATCATGAAAATAGTCTTTTTTAGCGTCCAAAGTGAGAAGACCCCTAAGGAGTATCGGGACAATTGACGATATGTTACACTGTAAAAAAAATCTGTATTAAAATTAATATAAAAGTGTAGGAAGTCTTTTTACAGATACCGTTTATGAATTTTAATATTGTCATTTGAAAATCAATGGGCTGCTTTTCGAATGTCTAATAATCGTTCAGTAATATCGCAACACTTAAGTACTGGAAAAATCATATACGTATCGCAAGGTATCTATTGTGAACGTATTAAAATTAATACGCACAGATCGCATTTTTTTAATTTAAAAAAAAGTAAAATTGGCATAGAAAAGTGTATTAATTTTACGGTGCGTATTAAAATTAATATAAAAGTGTAGGAAGTCTTTTTACAGATACCGTTTATGAATTTTAATATTGTCATTTGAAAATCAATGGGCTGCTTTTCGAATGTCTAATAATCGTTCAGTAATATCGCAACACTTAAGTACTGGAAAAATCATATACGTATCGCAAGGTATCTATTGTGAGCGTATTAAAATTAATACGCACAGATTGCATTTTTTAATTAAAAAAAAAGTAAAATTGGCATAGAAAAGTGTATTAATTTTACGGTGTTAGGTTAGTGTAATTGTTATTATTTACTTTCTGCGATAAAAATTAATGCGAATCGATTTGGGTTTGTAATTAGACTTGCTGCTTTTGTTCGGTGTTAATTTCTCGCGTTTGTTCCTATCCTACCCCTTCATTGTGACCGTTACCCCTCTACTTTCCCCTGTTCTCCTTGCGGCCGCAGGCACTCCCCCCCGCCACTCTGTATTATATTCATCATGACTACAATCGTATTTCTAACTTAGTTGTATTTCGCCGTGAAATGCCGAAGAAAAACATTTCACGACGAAATGTACGCGACTAGGGTTCGAACCCGGGATCTTCCCCGTCCGCTGGTTCAGTGGCGAGCACGCTAACCACTAGACCATCACACCGGGTGTTAATCATTTACTTTAGATTTGGTGTTACTCGATACGTTTTTTTATGATTTGATTTAACATGCTGACCAAAGCACGAATTTGAAGTTTTCTGCATTGAATTATATATTAAATCAGACTATCCGAATAAACACATACTAACAAGGAGAAGGCAGAGCCTGGATGTCGCGAATTGGTTTCTCCTTTCGCGTGGTGAAAGTTGAAGACCTCTGAATTAACGTCGTTTTTTATTTTTGTTCTAATAGGCCTTAGTTGCTGAGATAGCGCGATTTGAAAATTTGGGAGTTTCGGATGGAGCCAAGCAGGTTTCGGCTGGCGCGTAGAGTACGTTGAGCGTTAATGCTTGACACAAGAGCGGCCGTAGCTAATACGGTAAGACGACGGGTTGGCACTTGAAAAGTCACGGTTCGCGTCCCCGTCCTTTTTTTTAATTCAATTTTTATTTTATTTTATAATCTCTCATGACTGCATGTGCAGGTAAATAAGAAAATTCGAAAATATGTATTACTAGTTTTATTTATCTATTATGTTAAAATAATTAATGTGGTTGCGGTGGTATTGCGTTCATCTTATGTTCGTGGTGTCGTAAGCCTTTGTGCTTCCCTTGCTTTTACGATGGTTTCCTCCCTCCAATTTGTCAGCATACCGATCTGATAGAAGAAGAATCAGAATAATTACCTGCCGCGAAATTTGCAAGTGTGAATTAGATTAATTATTTATTTTTTATACCATATCATTTTGCTTTGTAATTGTGACTTGATTTTTGGATTAATTATTTTAATATAATAGATAAATACAACTAGTAATACATATTTTCGAATTTTCTTATTTATCTGCGCATGCAAAGTCTTAAAAGAGATTAGAAAGAAAAAAAATTGAATTAAAAAAAAGCACGGGGACGCGAACCATGAACTTTCAGTGCCAGTCCGTCGTTTTACCGTACTAGCTACGGCCGCTCTTGTCTCAAGTATCAACGCTCAATGTACTCTACGCGTGAGCCGAAACCGGCTTGGCTCCGTCCGAAATTCCCAAATTTTCAAATCGCGATATCTCAGCAACTAAGGCCTATTGGAACAAAAATAAAAAACGACGTTAATTCGGAGGTCTTCAACTTTCACCCCGCGAAAGGAGAACCCGATTCGCGACATCCAGGCTCAGTAGTCTCGTTGTAAATCAGAAAATGTACGTGCCTTCGTATTGTAAATGTCCTATTCATTTCTAAATATTCTCCAGTCTATCAGAATCTACATTGTATATATTCAAAACGCTTGTTGTATTTTTCAACTAAGAATATTCATTTTTCTATTAGATGCCTTGAAAAATTGTAGATATTGTATTAATATTCAATTCGTACGTATTACGAAATGTAAAACCGTATGAAATGTAGGTCCGGTATTGAATTTTACAACACTAAAGCCTAAATATTCATTCATATACTAAGTTTTGAAATTTCATTTGCCATAGTATTGTAAAAGTATTTTAAATTTCATATTTCTTTAAACAGTTTTTTGTAATATTCAATGTACAAGGTATTGTACTTTTCAACAGAATGAAGTTAAAAATAACAGTCATATTGTGATTTTAAAACTTTTTGTGTAAATATGGAAATCATATACGTTTGTTGCATTAATCAAACAAATATTTGTATGATTATGATGCGCGTTGAAAAACTCATACGCAGCATACTAATATTCAATGTCCCATATATTAAAATGTATACGCATCTATGAAAATTCATTTCCATTACTGAAGTTTCCATTACTGAAGTGCGAATTTGCGTTTCATATTCCGAGTTTAGAAATTTTCAATTGTAAAAGTATAGTAAATTTAATGACTTTTTTTACAGTGTACCATTTAATTCAAATTTATACAGTAAATTCTTTGTCATATACTGAATGCCCCTCTACATTTTAAGGATGTATGGCAGCTACTGCAGAGTCGTTACAGAACTGATTATGCAATTTGCAAAAATCGCATTTAAAGACTAAATAAAATAATTGTAATATTCATTAAAGCTAAAAAGGAGATTTACCACAGCTCAAAGTAAAACATGCGGTACAGAAAGAAGAATTTTCAATTTTTAACTGCAAATTTAGTTGTTGATTTGATGTATGTTTTCCCTGACGTTGTCGTGGTTATGACATACGAGCTAAAGAAATACGAAAACGGTCCCATTTAACTCGCAATATCTCGCAAAATATATGGGCACATGTCGATTTTTTATTTTTACCGTATCATGCATATTACAGCGATACCGCACAAAAGTTTTTTTTACAAAAGAGTACTCCGGAAATACCTTTTTGCCAATGTAAAGGGAATTTTGGACGTACAGTCCTTTGTTCCCCGTGTTAAATGACCCAACTTTGAATTCGTTTATTTCAGCATTCACGTGGGCAAATTTTGTTTTTTTAATCTCAAAAAGTTCTCGATATTTTCCTTTACAATATCAGTGAGTTTCAATTCGAACAGTAGTAAATGACTTAGTTGCCATACATCCTTAAATCGATCGTCTACACCGTTTCTATAAAATTGACAATTGAAAAAACACCTTTGAAATGAGGAGATGCTTAATTGTCATAAAATAAAGGGAGACGAAATTGTTATGATGTACTGACCCAAGTGAACATTTTTTATAATGTTTTTTATAAAAAGTATATAAAACAAATTCTGTAAAAATGTTGTACGAAAATGGACATATTAAATACTCGCACATTTTATATACTGCTGAAGAATCTCATGCGACGGCGTATAGGAACTGAAAAAATGTGCTCTATATAAAATTTCTGTAGGATTGCAATAAAAGGATATGAATATGAAATTCTCTACTTTTTATAGATCTCTACATTTATTGTCACATATATAAAAAAGAATTTGTTTTTGTAAAAAAAGTATATAATAAAAACTATAAAGATGTATGAAAATATGCACTTATAGAATCCTCATAGATTCTATATACTGCTCAAGAATATCATGCGACTGCGTATAAGAACTAAAAAATATGCTCTATATGAAATTTCTGTAGCTTTGCAATAAAAGGATATGAATATGAAATTCTCCACTCTTTATAGATTTCCATATATACTCTCACATGTATAATGTGTAATGCGGGGGCGGAGAAGGCGGAGCCCCCCAAAGACACTAAACGTAATTTATAAATATATTTTAATGAACTTCAATTGTACTACGTTGATAATTTTTGGGGCCCTAAAAACAACCCATAGAAAAAATCCAAACAAACCCAAACAATGGCTGAGGGGGGAGGGGGAAGTGACCGCCGCAGGAAGATTTCTTTTATAAAACCCCCCCACCTCCCATCGCCAATATAGGCGTCGACATATTAAAAAATGCCCCATTTTATTACGTGATCCTTTGGGTTTATTTGGAACGCCCCAATATAGGCGACGAAACATTTAGAAAATGCCCAATTTATTACTTGTTTCCGGGAACTTCAAAACCCCATAACTTATGGAAGTAACAGAAAATGTCAGCCTCCCCCGACGGAATATCAAGAGTGGTGACAAATTAAAGCAGCTCGTGACAAAAAAAATGTCCCGTCATTTTTCGCAAAACTCCTCAAACTCATAATTACCATATTTTCCAATACAAAAATTCTAAAAAATACTTAAAATCAACTCTTCGATGTTAACAAAAAAAAATGAAAACCTGTTGGCGTTTACTCAGAATAAAATCGTAAAAATTCGTCTTTTTTCCGGCCACGAGCAGAGTGTAATCCGTGGAGAATCTGAAATTAGGGCTGCTCTTTGTCAAAAATTGTATCTCACATAGATCCTTAAGTTTTTTACTTTTTATTTTTGTCGATCCATCATATACTCCGAGTCACAATTATTTTCATCGTTAGATTTTGAAGGTAAATATTTTTATGCACACGTAGGTATGAGCTCAGCCCTCGATCAGCAAAACACCGAAGAATGTGGGACCGGAAGAACTTTTCGAATATTCGTAAATCTAGACGATATACAGTTCCACGCGATGTGATAACCCGCGTCAAATTGCCGGATAAAAACTCACCCTGTGGTCCGCAAGGGATCGTGGATCGTTACGAAGAGACCCAGGGGGCAGCGTTTCTCTCGTCTCGGTTCCCACCTCAATTTCTCTTTTGCGGTCTCGGCTTTTCAAAATCCATCCTTTTTTCTGTTCTCCTCGTGCCACTCGTTTTCATCTGTCCACCTCTATACACTTTAACATTTTTCTCCTCATCCTCGTTTTGTTTCTCTCTCCTCATATACACCTATTTTTCTCTCATCCAATTTTCGCTCTCCATCTCTCTGTATGGCTCACATATGAGGCAGATTACTCGATTCATTGATTATTCAATTTTCAATAAATGTGACAATGTTTAAGGCAGTCATTCCGTGTGAAGGCTCTATTTTCGCTTTTTTGGCGAACTAAATAAACATACAACTGCAAACTTTTCACCACAAGGTTATTCATATTTTGAGCACACTTTACAATTTGTTAAGCCTGAAATCGTTGCTCATTGCTGAAGTACACGACAACTACGCCACTCATCTTTAAAAAAAAGTGTTTCGCTATGACCACGATTGCAGCCATTTTGCTTATCTGAAACAAAAAAATCAAACGACATTTTAATCTGTGAAGCATGAACTAGTTTTTGAACTAGGATTATTAAAAACTATTGAAAGGTAAATTTTTGGCATCTTGTTGAAAATTTTTTCGTGAATCGTTTTTTTTTCTCATCGTGAATCGTTTTTTTTCTCATCTTCAACATGAAAAAAAACGGCTTGATGAATCAGTATTATCCTAGTTTGCAAAATGTCTACATGAGTACTGACTGCGTTATTCAAATTTTAAAGGAATTCTTTCGATAGATTTCGAGATATCGTGGTCACCAGTTTGAAAAATACAGTTTTGAGAAAAACGCGTTTAAACGTTCAAATAAAATTATCGGGAATAAAATGTTCACTCACCCTTAATCTGCTATGCCTGGTTCATAAAGTGAACCTTCACTTTTCTCAAAAAATCCTGCGAAGCCGATTGTTGCTTTCTGGCATCAGTTGTCGATTTTTTGAACCAGTCACCCGGGATAACTGTCTTAATGGGGAGGGGGGAGGCATATCTGCAGGCGAGGAAAAAGTATGCTGATTCTTATGATTTACTTTTAAAAACAATATTTCTTCACCATTTTGATGAGAGAAAAATTTTCATTTGTTTTTTTTCAGATTAATCCCGCCAAGGCTGATTGTCACACCGTCTGACAATATCAGACGCATTTTTTCAAGATTTTTTTAAAATACCATTTAGCGGCCACAAGTAGTAATGAAACATACCATAAATCTCAAACTTGGTGAAGAAATATTTATTTTTAAAAAGTCATGAAAATCAGTAATTTTTTCCTTGCCTAAAGCCCCTTAAAAAAAGCCCATTCCATCTATACATAAATAACCTAAAGATCTGTAATGATATTCGTACGAGTGAGATTGTACGCGACTGTAGAGCTTCGCTTAATCTGCCACGGTGATTACCCGCCGAGCGGGAGCTATCGGTAGCGAGAAGCAAGTCCGTTAATTACACGGCTACGATGAGAGAGCCCAGGAAAATATCGGTTACCTCTCGTGCAGCGGACACAGTCACCTCACGTTTTCAGCATTATGCTTCACAACGTTGTAAAGTTCATAAGAGTGGTACTTGAGAGGTACAGAAAATGTTAAGAGAAAACGTCACTCTGTAAAGCACAGCTCATTGATGGACCATTTTGATCGAAGTTCGCCGAAATTCAGTGCTCAGATTTTAAAATAATTGCTGCTAATTATCGTGTATTAAAGCCTTAGGCCACTCTAGAGGCCGAAAAAATAGGCTTTTTGGGGATTTTTTTCAGAAAAACTACAAAATAAATCGAGATTACAAAAAAGGGTGTTTATCATATATATCAGTGACTGTATACAATACTTTTTTTGACGCGATTCATTTCAAAATGGCGACTGTGCAGCGTTTATCTCAAAACTGCATTTTTTAAGTTGGCCGGAAACATAACTCAAACAATTTTCAACCGATTCACTTGAAATGTTGAACATATCTTGAAAAACACATTGTCTATGGAAGTACGTAGGATTTTTTTATATTGCATAGTTCATTTGTTATTAACAATTATCTGACGATTTTTTAGATAAATTTTTCACTTTCCAAAAAATTGCCTAAAAAATCGTAATATAGTTTTGAGATTAACGCTGCACAGCCGCCGTATTGAAATGAGTCGCTTAAAAAAAATTATTGTATACAGTCACTGATATGTATGATAAACACCCTTTTTGTAATCTCGATTTATTTTGTAGTTTTTCTGAAAAAAAAAATCCTCACGAAGCCTATTTTTCAGCCTCCAGAGTGGCCTAACACCTTAAGGATGTATTGCCCGTACATTCCATACCAAACGTGAGTTTTGGCGAGAACTTTGAGTACTTTGCAATGAGATCAAAAATAATAAAAAAATAAACCATATTAATAATTTAAAAATGCAACAAAGTGAAACGATGTGCTGGTCTAGTGGTTAGCGTGCTTGCCTCTAAAATCAGCACATCGGGAGGTCGCGGGTTCGAATCGCCATCTCGTAGTTTCGAAGAAAAATAAAAACACGGGCGTGACGTAGCTCCAGTTCTACACGGATGTCGCACATACGGACCAGTACGTGTGTGTGTCGTGTGTGTAGGGCTGTAGCCTGTGAGCTATTTCTCGACGAAACGCGACTAGCTCTGAGACTGGGAAGCGAACTCGTGACCGGTTGTATTGGTATAAGTTTTCCGCAGTTTCCGTATACCCATGGCAGAAAATCTTATGGTGAATGCGATACAGAGGGGGAAGTCGGCTGCGGCCGCAAGGTGGGGATCGTTTAGGGATGTGGAGTGGAGAAAATGGTGGAAAATGTAATAAGGGGAAATACCCCGTACATGGGAGCTACAATAAGCGAAGGGCTCGCCGTAGTAGACAATAAAAAATAACTAAATAAATAATGCAAAAAAGTTATAACCAAATTGTTGAGAAAAAAAATTGTTCAACAAATGTCCGGTGAACTACCTTTTCATATTATAAAATAAATTCGTAGATTTTTCTGAATAGGTATGAATTTTTTTAGAATTTTCTTTCTATTTTCATTTTAATTTTTTTAATTAAAAAAATGGACGAAGATTCACCAATTTTCAATATGTTTTCGAAGCAATGTTCTATATTAAATCGAAGAAGTGTTCGGGGCATTGAACGAACAGTGTCATAGGTACATGACACTGGTGCAAAGGTACACAAATCATATGTATTCAGAAACATACCATAATTCGTTTAATATCACAAAAAATTAAGTTTACCGGAGATTTTTTTAACAAATTTTTCTTTAACCAATTTATTTGTAAATTTTTGGCATTCTTATTAGTCAAAACTAATGTTCTTGGCATCTTCAATACGGTTGATTTTTTTCAGATTTTGATGATATCGCACAGTACTCGAAATTCTCAATAGAACTCACTTTTTGAATGTGCGGGCAATACATCCTTAAGGGGTATGCGTAAGCTTGAAACTTAAAAAATACGGTTTTCTTATTGTTAGTCAGAAGATTCATAGTCTAGGATCTTATCCTTGAATTGTCAAACATTTTGTGAAAAATTAAAAAACTGACCGAATTTGGTAACAACAATTTATTGAAGTTGCTTTTTTGTTCGAAAATCGAACTTTTTTTTCTACGGCTTGTCATTTTTGCAATTGGTAACATTTCGAAAACGTCTCTGGTTATACGAACGTTTTATTATTATACTGAAAAACCGATTTTTATTTTTCATTTCAGAAGATCCTAGTTGCCAGAACCACCACCACCGATTGACCATGCAGCAACAGCGGCAGTTTGTTTAAATAATAATAACTTCATTGTTGATCAATATTTTTTTAATTTAAAAAGTCTTAAATGTGGCCATACCATTCATTAATTGTATGCACAATTCCAGCCTCGTCGTCCCAATAATCTAATCAGAAAAAAAATCGAAAATCGATCTGTTTTTTTGTCTATCCTTATGCAGACTCTTTAACTGCCAATTATTGAAGAACAACATGTATCGTTAACATACAAGAATATTTATGACGATGAATACGTGAGAAAAAAAAATCAATTTGCATGAAATTTTAGATGGCTGCTGCGTTGCCATTCTAAGTTTTTACAAAATACTTCATGCAGTTGAACGAGAAAATAGAACTGAATTTTCCGGTCGCTGACTCAAAAAAAGGCGTAGTTGCCATTGATTTTTCGCCAAACGATGGAAAATACAATTCAGTGTATCCAAATTCGCACGTCTGCGTTCGTATTGATCCCTTCTAGGGTTTCGTAGTCAAACAACCTGAGTCGAAATTTTCAATATATTTTGAAGGTCCTTGATTCCATTTCAGTCGATTATGAAGGCCTTTGACTCGATTCGAGCCTGACTTGAGGCTACTTAAGGCCTTATATACGCGAAAAATTTCAAAAATTTTCATTTTTTTATTACTTTTGATTCCATTGGCCTGAACGGTTAGAAATATTTTAAGCTTTACAGAGTTAAAAATTTCCAACAAATTTTAAAGTTACAGCATTTAGAGCGTGTTACACATATCGCTCGGCGCGCCCGACCGCCAACTGCAAAGCCGTTTTTCCACGGTTCACTTTTTTGAACCTTGTGAAAGTTCTAACTCCTGAACGAAGGTTAAGATCACTTTGAAATTTCTACAAGATATTCTTAGTATCATCACCTATCGTGTGAACTACAGAAACAAACATGTCAATGACACCAAAAACCATAAATAATAAAATACCGACAGAAAATTGAGTAAAAAAATTTAAGTTTCGAATTTTTATTATACCAATTCTTAAAAAGTAATATTGTTGGTTCACACTGAAGATACATTCATTATGCAATTATAAATATGTTCATTTTTTTCAGACACCCACATCGATGCCGAGAACTTTCACCATCAACGCGCGCGCAAAAAAAAATACATTGCTTTATTATGTTAAATCTCCGCCATTTGTTAATATTTCTGAGTTTTTTTGTTTACATATACTTAACCATGTGCATAAATGATCTGAAAAAAAATGTTGTCAATATATGCGTCATTTTTTTTAACCACGTCTAGAAAAGTACCTTCGAAAATCGGCGAAAGCGCGTATATAAGTCCTTAATGCTAGAATCCTTCTATGAGCCTCAAAACGTCACCCAATTCAACTTTTCTACTCCTCCTTTGCTGCTGGCGAGGTGAGGTAAGATCCACTTCCTGCACAAAACCCTATAGGGATCGCGAGTAGAAATTTCCCACCTACTTTAAAAGCCTTTCACTCCATTTCAGCCCATTTTGAAAGGTTTTGCCGCTATTCAAGCCTCACTTGAGGCACCCAAACAAAGCCTACTTAATTTTTAATTTTATACTTTTTTATATTTTTATGGGTACCTCCTGCCAATAATGTTATAGTGAGAAACCTGCCAAAATTTCAACATAAGCAGTTTTTCAACAGACGCCTAATGGAATACCTTACAACGCCGCCTTTTTGTTTTGTTTAAAAAGGAAACAATTTTTTTAACACTTGAAAGTTGAAATAAGATAATTAATTTTTTTTTAACTATGCGATTATTTGATCACCCTTAAAAAAATTAACAAAAAAAGACTCATTTTCCGGATTCTAAGGGGATGTCCCCCCTTAACGTTGAAAAGTCCTACTATGAGCCTCAAAGTGTCACTCAAATCAACTTTTGTAGTACAGGCAGAAGATAGGCAAATAAAATCATTTCTGGAACTCAGAGAATGACGAATCATCGTTTTTTTTTTCAATAATTGAGGTAGAACTCACATTTGATTATTTTTATTGATTTTGGATTTATGTTATATTCTATGTATTTAGTAGACAGGCTGTGATGCGTTGTATATCATCAGTGGATGTCTGAAATTTTTAAGACAAAATGCTTAAGACGGAGATCTCAATGATATCGTAGAAAAAACACAAAACAAAAAAAAATTGAGGCTTTTCCCCAAAATGTAAAATGGGGACGAATTTTTTTTTTCTGTGCCTCCCGCAGTGAGTGTTGGGCTCATTGGACACGTCTTTGAAAATGAAATTCCGGTTTCATTTACCATTTTTCACTTTTAAGCCCCGTTTTCGTAATATCAAGTTTTGAAGTGATGTGCAATGTGTCCTCACCCGCATAACTTTTCTATCGTTGATTTAAAAAATCTCGGTACTAGCGTTTGATTAGAACTTCCGATGAAAATTCATTAGGTTATGTGACATCAGCAAATGCAGGAAATACAGACCACCAAATTATCGCTAAGTTGGCGTGTCAGAAACTGCATAAGAGGATTATAGTAAATAACATTGCGCATGTTGTTGGCAGCTTCGTTAATAAAATATCAAACATCAAACAAAAGCCACCCCCCCCCTGTCGCGCCTGTCCCATTATAATCCTATGATTCCGGATTACTAACGGCAATCGAAAACAGTATGTAATGAATTAATGAGGTACCAAATACACAATAACATTTACATGTTAGTTAAATATTGATGCTTCAAAGGGGCACATATCTTTAGGAAAGGAAAAATTGCCCAATTTAATGATTTTTTTAAGGAAACATTCCTTTACTATTTTTGAGACTTGGGGTATGTTTTATTACTACTTTTGGCTGCTACGTATCAGTACATTTCCCCGAAAACACTTCCCCGAATGACACTTCCCCGAACGGCACTTCCCTGAAAAACAGTTCCCCGAATCGACACTTCCCCGAAAAACAGTTCCCCCAATCGACATTTCCCCGAATGACACTTCTCCGAACGGCACTTCCCCGAATCGACACTTCCCCGAAAAACATTTCTTGTTTAGGCTTGTTGGAGTTTGTTTGGATTGTTTGCGTTTCTTTGGGATTGTTGGGGTTGGTTTGGGTTTGTTTGAAGTTTGTTTGGTCTTGTTCGGGTTGTTTGCGTTTCTTTGGGCTTGTTGGGGTTTGTTGGGTTTGTTTGGGTTTGTTTGGCTCGCAAAAGTATCCCCACGCCAAAACGTCCTCGCGCCTAAACGTCCTCGCGCCAAAACGTCTTCGCGCCAAAACGTTCTCGCGCCGAAACATCCCTGCACTCAGACGTTCTCAAAAAAAAGTTTGTTTGGGTCTGTTTGGGTTCGACGCACCCCACTATTCCAAGCACATCCGAGGTGCCCTGCGCCCACACCAGTGTTCCACGCAATCCACTATTCCACACGCACATTAGAGGTGCCGTGCGCCCACACCAGTGTTCCACACACCCCAATATTTCACGCGCATATTCGAAGTGCCCTGAGCGCACACCAGTGTTCCACGGACCCCACTATTCCCCACGCATATCCGAGGTGCCCTGCGCTCACATCCATTTGCCCATTTACCCATTTTGACCCAATTTGACTTTTACTTTAAATAAATAACTTTTTCACTCATGTTTTCTTGTCATCTTATTGACCCTTTGTTTAATCATTTTTATCCATTTTGACGTTGAATTTAAATAAATAACTTTTTCACTCATTTTCGGGGAAGTGTCGATTCGGGGAACTGTTTTTCGGAGAAGCGTCATTCGGGGAAGTGTTTTCGGGGCAATGTCATTCGGGGAAGGGTTTTCGGGGAAAAGTATGGGTACCGGCTGCTACATGGTATTTTTTATTTATTAAACTTTAGAAATGGCGGAAGTATGGCACTGTCTTCTAAAAGGGTTGCGGTGGATGTTATCAGACGGCGTGACACGTAGCGTCGGCGCCATTGATCTGAAAAAAAACCACCAAACATTTCTTTCATTTACACTCACGCGAAATTTGAACTAAGAAAAAGCAAAAAGTGTTGAAAATTGATGAAACGGTACGCTTCGCAACAAAAATATTCAATTTCCTGAAAAAATGCTACATTTTGCAATAAAAAATACTTTATTTGTTCATTTTCAAAAACATTTCGGGTTATGCTTTAGACAATGAGGTTAGAAAGATTTATACCAAATCTCATTGGCATCCGTCGGTTCGATTTTTAGCTATACGTCACGCCAGTTTTGAAAATGCAGTTTACAAGACCTTGCTATACCTTCGCGATTTTTTAATATTAATCAATTTAAAAAAATATTCTGCAACAGCTAAAAGTAGTAATAAAACATAAGCTAAGTCTCAACAAAAATGAAGAAAACTTTCCTTAAAAAAAAATCATGAAAATTAGCAAATTTTTTCCTCGCCCAAAGGTATCCTTCTCCTTAAATGATTGCACCAACGAATTACTACGAAAGCCTACTCCATGCGTGTTTTCGACACGCACTGGGCCAATTTTTTGACATTTTTATTCCTTCGTGCATACCATGTGAACATCACGTCTATCCGGCTGGAACCACGTGAGCACCCAAACCCGCATTTCCACCATCTCGTAAAACGTTTTTCTACAAAATAGACGTAAACATAAAAGTCCACAAAATGGATTAGAAAAAATAAAGCGAAAGACAGATGAATTTTTCCTCCTGTAAATTGTCATATTTCGCAAAGCGATCAGAGAAAAATAATGCGTTTGAGAAAAAGGTCGATAAGTCTTTGTTGGCGGTTCGCTGGGGTTTCTCTCGTGATGAGATCGATTTCCGGCTCGGCAACTTGCGTTTACCCGAAGTTATAACCCGAATGGTACATAAGGTGTCTGTGAATTTATACGGCTATGTCAAATAGACATTATTTCTGCCTGGAGACATGTCTACAGACACACACACGTACACAAACACACACCCGAGCATATATAAAAGTCGTACTTTGCTACGAGAAGATCGAAGGTCTGTTGAACATCATAAGGTTCATTTAGAGATGCTCGTCATCGATCATTCCGTCATTCGCTTAGGGTGCGACAGAATTTTCAGAAAATCTTTTTCTCGTATATTCACGAAAGATATAAGCTATCAGTTTTCCCATCAGGGTGCCTCAGTTTCATTGGTTACAGGAAGAGCGGATCGTGACGGAGGGACGCAGCGGGAGAAAGAGGTCGAGAAGTTCAAACTGTGCCAGCTTGGCAAATTTCTAACGAAGAAAATGCTCACGTATTATACTCAGCTAGTCATATACATATATATATATATACAGGGTGTCACAAAAGTAACGGGACGGCTGAATATTCCGCAGGTAAGACAATTTCCCAAAATATTAAGGTCGTTCTTGAAGTAACTTTTCCCAAGAAATGCAATGGTAATGTTTATTCTGACCTTGGCGATGTCCTTAAAGGTTATTTCAAAGTCAACTTTTGTGTTTCAAATGGGAACCCCCTTTTTTGACATCGGCAATCGATAGAGTGGGAAATTTTACGTACAGATATGTACTTAAGTCACCGGGCCCTTTGACCTTGAAGGTCACTGCAGGGTTAATTAATCTTAAACACAGTATGGATACCTCGGACAAGAATAGAAGCTTCTTCAATTGTATCGTTAAGACCAAAGTTATCAATTTTAACAAGGCGCATCTAGTGCTGACCTCGATCGTGACCTTGACCATGACCTTCAAGGTGATTTCAAGGTCAACGTTTTTTTGTAATACAAACTCCCTCTTTGACATCCGCAATCGATAGAACGAGTTGAATTAACCCTACAGTGACCTTCAAGGTCAAATTCGACCGATGACTTGAGTACATATCTGTACGTCGAATTTCTGGTTATATCGATTGCGGATATCAAAAAGGTAGTTTTTATAACAAAAAAAAGTTGACCTTGAAGGTCACCGTAGGGTTAATTCAACTTAAACACAGTATGAACACCTCTGAGAATAGAAGCTTTTTAAATTATTTCGTTACGACCAGTCATCAATTTTAACAAGGCGCATCTAGTGGTGACCTCGATCGTGACCGTGACCATGACTTTCAAGGTGATTTCAAGGTCAGCTTTTTTGTAATAAAAACTCCCTTTTTGACATCCGCAATCGATAGAACGAGTTGAATTAACCCTGCAGTAACCTTCAAGATCAAACTCGACCGATGGCTTGAGTACATATCTATACGTCCAATTTCTGGTTATATCGATTGCGGATGTCAAAAAGGGAGTTTTTATTACAAAAAAAAGTTGACCTTGAAATCACCTTGAAGGTTATGGTCAAGGTCACGATCGAGGTCACCACTAGATGTGCCTTGTTAAAATTGATAACTTTGGTCTTAACGATAGAATTTGAGAAGCTTCTATTCTTGTCCGAGGTATCCATACTGTGTTTAAGTTTAATTAACCCTGCAGTGACCTTCAAGGTCAAAGGGGACCGGTTACTTAACCGGTACCTATGTGTACGTAAAATTTCCCACTCTATCGATTGCGGTTGTCAAAAAAGGGGGTTCTCATTTGAAAAGCAAAAGTTGACCTTCAAATAACCTTGAAGGACATCGCCAAGGTCAAAATGAAGGTAACAATTGAATTCCTTGGGAAAAGTTACTTCGAAACGACCTTAACATTTTGGGATGTTGTCTTACCTGCGGAAATATTCAGCCGTCCCGTTACTTTTGTGACACCCTGTATATATATATAAAATACATACCGCATATAATACATACAGGGTGTCCCAGAACTGATGGTAGTCCCTAAAATGGGGGGTTGGGAGTGAAATTCTGAGTCCATTGATATAAGCATGTATGGGTCTCAGATCAACCCCTCAATTATTATTCATTTTTAAAGGCGGGCCAATCAAGTGCGCCGCTGAGCCAGTTTATCACTTACCGAGCGACACTGGCTCATTGGGCGCACCTGATGGGCCCGCCTTTAAAAATTAATAATAATTGAGGGGTTGATCTGAGACCCATACATGCTTATATCAATGGACTCAGAATTTCACCCCCAACCCCTCATTTCAAGGACTACAATCAGTTCGGGACACCCTGTATGTATTATATGCAGTATAATATATATTTATATATATATATATAATACAGTGGAAAGAGCAGCTGGATCTATGAAAGGCTGAGATCAAATCTAATGTCGATCTAGGGATTCTAATGGTGAAATTTCCGATTACCGTACCGATGCACAGGAGTACTTGTCTCCAAATGGTGCTCGATATTAATGGCCTCGTTATAGTCACCAGGTTTTAGTTCCAAAAAGAAAGATTCAAACTTGAGCTAACGATAAAACTTGAACCACAGACCAATATGTCCTGAAAAGTAAATGTATAGTGCAAGTTGCGGCAATAAAATCGAGATTGCAAACAGATGGATCCTCGGGAGACTCATTCATCGAAACTTTAAAACGGCAATGAAGAATTCCGATGTAGGGGAGTTGTGCTCAAGATGACATAGTCAGATAAGACGACCCAGTCGCAATATCTTTTTTAATATTCGCGCTATAAGAATAACGATGACGTTCTATGGTCGGCCAATAAGTGTTGCTAGTAGCGAATTCTGGTATAGCCGTCAGAGGACGCGAGCTTTTAGGAAGTCAATATTATCGTGATTTTGGAATGCATAATAAAACTGCCCACGTTATTATAATTTATTCATAATCTAGGGTCATTGTACTTAACAGATGCTGCACAACAGATATTCCAACGCCAAAGTTTTTGTCACAAGAAATAAACAAAATCTGCATTCACTAATGGGTAAGTTGACATACCAAACGTCGCTGTAAGATGACACTATGCCATCTTCAAACTGAATACAACATCAGATTTTTGGCTTTTCGTTATAGGATGCCTGGCTATTATCAATGAATCCCGACTCGTCAGAGCTGGTCAAAAGAGCACATGACCAAGACCATTCAAGCTGTAAAGAATAGAATGGATTGGCTCTCGGCATCCAAACATTTTAACGTGCCGCAGGCAACACCTCATCGTCAGTATAATAATGTTCCAGTAAATCTTGGTCGCTATAAACTAACCTTCAACCCAGAAATTAATGTATCTAAGCATAATCCGGTCGACGTGTGTAAGATCACCTATATATGTCATCTTAGACTGAAGTATGTCATCTTACGCACGTCAACCTGCATGTGGTTGTTTATTTTTCTATTTTTCATTTGAGTAACTAATATCCTGAAACTGACTCTATTTCATTGTAATAATACACTGTAAAAGAAAAAGTATGTCATATCAAGCACCCCTATGCTTCGTATAATTTTCATAATTGACAAGTTGCTCGGTAAAGAACGTAGGTATTCACCAAGGCAATTGTCATTCATTCGATCACCATTTCCCAGGCATTGATAGGATGAATAACAATGGGATTTAATTTTGTAGCATTTGGAAGACTGACGTATGCTCGGCAGGATGTCGTTTGCCGATATACAGAACGTACAGTCCCCATACCAGTTTCGAACTTTCCCCACTATCTTCCCTTTTCCATGGCGACTGTTCCCTCACCTATCTCTAGTTTGCTCTCTATCTTGCTTTTTTCCGTCCCTTCCCCTCGCTGTTTCTTTCTTGCTCTACCTCTTTTACTCACTCGTTCTTGCAAAATTCGCTGTCGTCACTTCGTTCTTTCCCTCCATCGATTATTTGGATGTCCGATGCTGGAGGACTAGCTTCTGGGGATGGCAAAGAGAGGGAGAGAGGAAGAGAGAGAGAGAGAGAGAGAGAGAGAGGGGACAATATACGTCAGCAAAGGAGTGGGGCGCGAAGGCAAAAAGAAAAAAAACCAACGTCCGGACTAATTGTTCGACGCACCGTTCGATCACCTGTCACTCGAAATCCAATAGTCAGCTTGGCGAGTTCTTGTTTCCTCTCGTTCATTCGGTATCCTACGTACGCTCGTTCGCACAACGACGAAGGACAGCTTGCGAGAGATAGCACCGCGGAGACCCGTCACGAAGTATCGTGAACAACGAGAGTTACAACCGCTCAAATAACTCATCGAGAATACGAGAAACATCATTTTTTAAGAGAACGAGACGACAGTAGAGTATAGAATAGTAGAAAGTAGAATATATTCGAGAAATGTCTCGATGTTGTTTTTGTACGTAGAATAAAAAACTGCGACAAGTGAATTTAAGACTAGGGTGAATTTAAGAAAAAGTAATAATTATTGTATGTGGAAAAGTTTTGGTTGGGAACATCGGACATTGGAAAATGGCCAGGTGGGTGATGCACGATCAAAATTCTCAAATAAACGAGCTACGTGTAAAATCAGTCGTGAGAGTGTGGTCCAAGCCTCATATTTCCAGTTAAAAGTGTTTTTGTTTTTTTTTTTGTTTCACGTGTGTTTCTCACTATTCAAATTTGTTAGGACTTTGTTGAAATTTGCCGCAGCTCACGATTGCCGTTGTCATGCAGTTTGGTAAGGACGTATGGGAGAGCCGAGCGATTAGATAAGACGAATCTTAGGGCGTTAAAATTGATCACATTACTATTGGGGAGCGACTGATCGGGAAGTTTTCCAAAAAGTTCCTTTTCTCATACAGATCACATAAAAAAAAGTAAAACACTTCGTACCGTTTTTTTCATTGTCCTCTTTTTTTGTCATATCTGAAAGTGTAGCAACGTCGGATAAGAACGCACGGAGAACTACAGTAAATCAAAATTGCTATAATTCTTCAACAAGGTAATGTGACGATCCCAAATTTTGAACACAGCCTTAAAACAAAGTCAGAATGCGTCAATGTTCCATCGCCATAGTACCATTTCAGTGAGACTTCCGTACGTCCTTGAGGGGGGAGATACTGGGAGAAAATTGCTGATTTTCATTATTTTTTTAGGGGGTCTTCTCACTTTAGACGCTAAAAACGGCTACTTTCGTGATTTTTTTAGATAGGTTTATATTATAGATATAGATATAAAAGTTGTTACACTTAATAAATACACTTTCGAAATACATTTTAAAAAATTTAAATTTATTTATGTCACTATTTATAGGCGAAAGTGGTAGTTAAAAAAATGCCCTAAAAAAATTATAGGTCTCAGCTGTTGATGAAATCTCGAAGATGGATCATCCGAAACAAAAAAATCAAACCGTTTTAGATTCAGTATGGTTATGGCTATAGCGCATATCATACGATTTTTGATATATGCAAGAATAACAAAATGACGGACATTTTTCGAAAAAAAAAAAAAACAAAAAAACGTGTTTTTTCACCGTTTTTGGCAACAAAAAATAGTCAATATTAAAATTTGAAAAAAATCCTTGATAAGCGCTATTGCTATAGTTGTAATGAATATGTGGTTGAAATTTCATAAGGATCGGTTCAGTACTTTCGAAGACTTTATCAACAAGTCGTCGAAAAACGTTGTTTTGCAAAAAAACGCGTTTAAAGTTTGGGTTGCATAAATACATTTAAAAAAATATTTTTTTTTATTTCGAAAGTGCATTTATTAAGTGTAACAACTTTTATATCAATATCTATAATGTAAACCTATGAAAAAAATCATGAAAATAGTATTTTTAGCGTCTAAAGTGAGAAGACCCCTGAAAGACGAGATTTCTTCAGTTTTGTTGAGACTTGGGTTATGTTTTATTACTAGTTTTGGCTGGATTAATCTAAAAAAAAACCGCCGAAGATTTTTCCCTCATTAACACTCATACGCAGAATATGAACCAAGAAAAAGTGAGAAATGTTGAAACTCAATTACTAATGGTACGCTCTGAAACCAAAGTATTGAATTTTTCGAAAAAAATGGATACAACTTGCAAAAAAATACGTTCCTTTTTTAATTTTTAAAAACATTTAGGTTCATGTTTGAGACAATAAGGTTAGAAATGCTTAGGTCAAATTTCATCAGCATCGGTCTATTAGTTTTTTAGCTATACGGCACGCCAGTTTTGAAAATGCAGATTAGAAGACTGCGCCATACCTCCGCCATTTTGAAAGATTAATCATTTTTAAAAGTATCATGTAACAGCCACAAGTAGTCATAAAACATACCCCAAGGCTTAAAAATAGTGAAGAAATCTTTCCTTAAAAAAAATCATGAAAATTAGCAAATTTTTCCTCGTCTACAGCTATCTCCCCTTTTAAGTTTCTTCATACAATGACTCTCCAGTTTTTTTATTGGATGAACAATGTTAATTTGCCATGCAAAAAACCATCATATTTTTAACCGTAATTTGGAACTCTTTTTTTGAAACTGCGGCGTTTTGTTAGATTTTATTTTTTTTTTCTCAATCCTGCGTCACTGTGCATACCTTCTAGATTAGCGGACTTTTCTTTATTTTTTTTATTTTGGGCTCTCTGAAGGCCGCAATGCAGCAGTGGGAGAATTTTTTTTTAGACTCGGGGGGGCGGCACATAAGTCGCTGAAAATGGGAATATTTTCATACGAAAAAATTACTGTATATACATAATGTATACACAAATATATCCTCGAACTTTCAAACCATTCGATGCAATACTTCTCTTTCAATAAATTCCCGAAAAACACGTTTTTTTAGGCAGTCACACTAGCGGTGCCCCTTAAGAACAAAAGAAACATATAGTGAATACTATTTTTTCAACAATCGAAAGAAAAAACGAGAAAATATACCGAACATTTTTGTACACTGTTTGCCGTGAGATTTTTTATCTTAAATTTGTAATCTCCAGAAAGCATTTCCTCGGGATGTGTCTGTGTCTTTTTCTACTTCCGTCCTGCAAGTCCGACGAGGAAACTAATTCCACCGAGAGTTCAAACTGTTACCAAGACGAATGGGTGATTCGAATGGAGGGTGGAGCCCAGGTCGCGTCTCTTCTGGCTCTTCAGTCTGGATACAAAAATCTCGGCTTGGCAAGTATCAAAACGTACTCCACGTTAAAAATAATGCTATAAATCAAATTACCGCGGCTCCAGGCTGATAAAAAAAAATGTTTCTCGTCCACCGCGAGAGCGTGGCGAACAAATGTCAAATCTGTTCAACAAAATTCACGACGCATCCCGCCCAGTGTATGGACAAAAATAGTTTGCACCCCCCATGAGATGTTTTCTAAGAGCAAAGACGAGAAACAATGAGTGTGCCCAAACCTTAAGGCCGTTTGAGGACTTTTCCGTATTGCCTAATTTCCGGATTGCCTAAAAATAGGCGACACGTATTTTTTTATATCTGCCGAACCCGATTTTTAAGGGTTGAAACGCACCCTCAAGATAGGGGTATTTTTCGTTTTTCGTCGATAACGTTATAACGATGCAAGATGTGAAAAAAAAATCAAATTGCAACAATGTTAATTTTTTCGTGTACTATACATTGGAGATGAGAACGATAACATTATCGCCGAGAAGCGAAAAACACCCCTATTTTTGAGGGTGCCTTTCACCCCTTAAAAATCGGATTCCGCAGATATAAAAAACGACGTGTCGCCTATTCTACAAGCATGCCAAATTTAATCGAAGTCGAAGAGATCGACTCCGAAACCCTTCCCTATCAGTCTTCGATTCCAGGGCCACACATCACACCTTCTTGCTCAACGAGGTCATTCATATTTGAGGTTTGCGATTTTCGGGCACTCGTTCGGGTTTTTTCAGGTACAATTGGTGAAACGCCCCCTCGAATATAGCGGTGTTTTTCATTTGAAATTTGTTGTTATTTGCATCGTCCTCATCTCCTATGTATAGTACACGGAAAATAAACGTTGTTGCAGTTTGAAATTTTTCATATCTCATACCGTTAAAACGTTATCGACGAAAAATACCCCTATTTTCGAGGATGCGTTTCACCCCTTAAAAATCGGGTTCCGCAGATATAAAAAAAAACGTGTCGCCTATTTTTGCCCATTCTACAAACATGCCACTCGTCGAAATCGGAGAGTTCGACCTCGCGACCTTAGTGGAAAAAAACGAAAAGGACCGTCACCGATGTTCGAGAAGAAAAAAGGAGCTCATCACCGAGCGACAATGCGAAAGCGCTTGCTCTATTATATTTTTCTCTCCCTTTTTTTTACTACAAATTCCATTCCAGTTCATCCGAGCTAATAATAAAGTTATCCCGGAGAACGCTTCGGAAAACTGTGAGGGGGTGGCGAAATTCCCGGGTACAGGTCCACCCCTGCGCCTTTGCTGCTTTACCCTCCCGCGAGTCCACACGTGCACGAAGTCTCGATGAACTCCGCAAGAATATAACTCTGTCAACAGAGTCTGAGGGAGCTCGAGAATGTAAGGGGTGAAAACTGGCGAGGGTGAGGGGGATGGATCTGAAGTAGGGTATACGGAGCGAGGGATGGTTGGTGGCCAAGAGAGGTCAACGGGCAGGGAGAGATGCGATTAAAACTTGAACAACTTCTTAATAACTTAGTCACTTTGTAACGCCCAATGCCAGCTGAACTCTGGAATGGAACGGTGTGTAAGCCAGGGTGGCTCGTGGGCTATATCGTAACTATGTACACAATGTATATACGCCCGTAATTTATATATTTCGACCGGCCGTAACTCCATAGGTGCAGGTCCGGCATCATCGTTGTATACACGAGTTGGCTGGAGGAGTAAAACTGTAACGTCCAATCCATTCTCCCGTTCAATTTCCCCACAATTGGGAAATTATCCAGCACGTCGCTACATGAAATAGATGCAATTTCATGTTAATTTTGAACGTCCTGCCATGAGCTTGCAACTCCATTGATGTTGAAAAGTGGAATGGAGCCTCAGACCCTCACGAGCAGACGAAGGAACATTGGACATATACTGCAAAAACTAGGCGTGTTTAACGTGTGTTCAAAGTATGTAGGAGTAACACAACATGCATGAAGGCTAGCATTGCCATGTTGATTCTGCACACTTATGCATTTGGTAAAACGTAATGCGTTACAATTACACACGTAATGCGTTAAAATTACACGCGTGAGTGTGCAATTTTTGCGCATTAAATGATTACACACTTTCGTAGCTGTCGCCATCAATAACACGCTTATTCGAACACACACAAAGCGTGTAGAATCAACATACAAGACGCATATTTACACACAGTGGACTAAACAACACACGTTAATAGCAACATACGAGCAAAAATAACACGGGAAAAAGCAACCCCAAAGCAATCTGAAGATTTTTTAGGGAAATTTTTGGAAAGTGAAAAATTTGCCCAAACAATCGTCAGATAATTGTTAATAACGAATGAACTATGCAATATAAAAAAAAATCTACGTATTTCCATAGACAATGTATTTTTCAAGAAATATTCAACATTTCAAGTGAATCGGTTAAAAATTGTCTGAGTTATGTTTCCGGCCAACGTGAAAAATGCAGTTTTGAGACAAACGCTGCACAGCCCCCATTTTGAAATTAATCGCTTTAAAAAATTATTGTATACAGTCACTGATATGTATGATAAACACTCTTTTTTGTATCCTCGATTTATTTTGTAGTTTTTCTGAAAAAAAATCCCCAAAAAGCCTATTTTTCGGCCTCTAGAGTGGCCTAACCCTTTGAGTGTGTTAATTGCGAGTTATTGACCATATGGTGTAAAAATCACCTTGGCTGCGGCATCACGTGACACTCGTTAGTTGATTTAACATCGATTGATTAACCCGTCAATTGAAGACCACATTTGGTCTTAACTTTTTGTTTCATTTATAGAGCATGTTTGAGTTTGTCACGTGGAAGGACCTAAATTTAGAATCTATTTTCCAAAACCTCGATAGCTGCATTCAATGTTTAGCGAGGTATTTTTGTTTCGTGTCCATCATCGACAAGCAAAAAGCGGCTTGGAACGGAACCCCTGCTTTTCAATATTCACAATATGTTCAATTGAAATTCAAAATCCAAAATTCGAAATCCAAAATTCAAAATTTACAATAATATGTTCAATCGATAGGTTACCAAGAGACACAAACATTCACGACACCCGATAAGCTGAGAGTCAAAAAGCGTTGGTACAGCATACTGCCGTGCACACATGCATTCATGCACATACACACAACAACTGGAAGAGCGAACAGTAGACGTCAGAAAGATAATCCGATAAGAGTCAATATATTTTCAAGTGTTCACCAAACATACCGGAAATAAGCTGGTGGAACATATGCCACTAGGGCCTGCCAGGGAAAAGTGTAACCCGTACCGTCGAGCATATCGCAATGACGTACGATGTAGATTCGCGTACACGCTATACAGAAAATCGATAAAAACGCCTCAATGATTAAAAAAAAAGAGGCAAAAGTGGATCGTTTTCGAAACGAAACAGGCTCATATATATTTGGCCCTCTCTTTCATACCGACGTTCCCCCCCCCCCTAAGGGGGGGGGGGGAGATTGCTAGGTGCGAGGGAAAAATTGCTGATTTTCATTCAATTTGTAACAACTAAATTCAAGAAAAATTGGCTACTTGATTTTGATAACATTTTGTTACAGTTAAGCTTGTTACAGTTTTGTTACGAGCTGAAATTTTGCACAAACCTTTCTTTTAATATTTTGAGGAAACCCTTCAAGGGATTTTTGGCGTCGCGCATTAGTTTTTGGGTTTGTTTGTTTCGGTTTGTTTGGGGTTGATTCGGTTTGGTTGGGTTTTTGTTTGAGCAAAATAGAGAGCGCGATAACATAGATAGGTATGGACGAAGAAGTAGCAGATATATATCTATAGTCAGCGGGCGTTAAAAAAAACTTAAAAATTCAATATCTCAGAAACCATTGCGAGTCGCTAAAAATCCCGTCAGGGGTTGTTTTAAGATATTAAGAGGAAGGTTTGTGCAAAATTTCAGCTCAATCGGGAGGGGGGTGACCTTATCCAGAAATGCAGTTTAGAACACCGTGCCATACGTCCGCCATTTTTGAAGATGATTTTTTTTAAATACCACATAACAGCGAAAAGTAGTAATAAAACATACCCTAAGTCTCAAAAATGTTGAAGAAATCTTTCTTTAACAAAAGATCATGAAAATTAGTGAATATTTTCCCTGCCTAAAGGTAGCCACCCCCCCCCCCCCCCCGTAACCCTCTTGCGACAAAGGAATCGTGTTTTCACTCAGTTTTTTTAACGACCACCTTCACCAGCAAGCTCCAGTGCGAAAAAAGCAAAAAAGTGCAAAAGGGAAGAAAGAGAAAATCTGTTGCGAAAACAATTATTTTTTCTCTCGACGAGGAAGCGAAAGAAAGTAGACATGGACGTAAAACGGTGAGAAAATAAGGGAAAAAGAATCGCGGAAAAAGATGAGCTTTCCTTTCGTCGCCGTATAAAAATCGCTTGGATTATGCTTCTGTCACGAAAAGCAGCTTTTGCGAAGAATCTTGAAGCTTCAAGCGGATACGCACACACGCATCCGCGCACACAAATATTCCCGTGCGTTCTTTGTCCAACTTCCGCTTTATAGAACAGTCGTGCGGTATATTGGAATCGATAAAATTAGAAGAAGGCTAGTTTTTAAAAATTAGAAGAAGGCTAGTTTTTTTATAGGTGATTTTGTCGGTGCCGCGGGTGCTAAATCCAAGTTTGCCTAAAAATCGGGGTGCAGTGTTTTTTTAGGGGATGAAAGGGGATGGGGGTGGATTAATGCAAAAACTACAACCCCCACGAGGTCGGCGCTGGGAGACAAAATGTTCAGAAAAATCCGGGCTTTATTTTTATCCACAGCGCCGAAGTCATGGACGTTCATTTTGGGGGTGAAAAAGTGGGGTGAAATTTTGAAAAATTCCTTTTCATTCGATAACTCTTTAGGAAAAATTCATACAATTTTTGTTCAAATGGGAACGTTGTAGCTCGTGAAACGACGCGACGATCGAGTATTTGATTATCCCTCTCAAATAATATTTTAACCCACAAAAGAATTATTGACATTAAAAAAAATTGTTTTTTGAACAACTCAAAAACATTATGATTTTTCGGGGATGGTTTAAATATACGAAATGTAGAGAATAATTTTCTCTATATTCTCGTTCCTATGGACCACCCTTGAATTTTGCTTTTCCTAAACCCTCTCAGGGGTTGAAAATTCAAAATTAAATTCTGGGAAAAATATTGACCCAAAATAGAGAGATACGAGTTTGGCGCTATGGACAAAAATGTAGCTGAGGGACCAAGCTACAAATTCTTCCACGGCAGCGCATTCGTGCGGTCAATAATTTTCCCAGACTTTCATTTTGAATTTTCAACCCCCACGAGGGGTTGGAACATCAAAATTCAATGGTGGTCCATAGAAACGAAAATATAGAGAAAATTATTCCCTACATTTCGTAATTTGAACCATACCCGAAAAATCGATTGTTTTTGAGTTATTGAATTACCAATTTTTTTGGTATTTTAACCATTTTTTCGGGGTTGAAGATATTATCGGAGAGTGATGATCAAATACTCGATCGATGCGTCTTTTCGAGCGCTAAAACGTTCCCATTTGAACCAAAAGTGTGCGAATTTTTCCTAAAAAGTTATTAAATTAACGATGATTTTACCAAATTTCACCCTACTTTTTCACCCCCAAAATGAACTTCCACGACTTCGGCGCTGTGGACGAAACTAAAGCCCAGATTTTTCTGCACATGATGTCTCGCGGCGCTGACTTTGTAGGGGTTGTAGTTTGGAATTAATCCACCCCCATCCTCTTTCATCCCCTTAAAAAAACCCTACACCCCGATTTCTGGGCAAACTTGGATTTAGCACCCGCAGCACTTACAAAATCACCCGTCAAAAAAACAAGCCTTCTACTTTTTCTATTTTTTTCTGATGACGGGGGTTTTCAGCGACAGCACGACTGTACTATTATGAAAGTAAGCGCTCGGATTTGTTATAAAGTTTCGGAAAACATTTTCTTGTTATAGAGGCAAATAATAATAGGGAGATAATAGGCAGCAATAGTGTAATTTGTGCTATATGTGACTATCCAGTTCATGTTTCTCTGAATATTTGTTGATGAAATATGGCGACAGGGGTATTTAAAGGGGAAGATACCTTTAGAGGACGAAAAAATTGGTGATTTCCATTATTTTTTGTTAAGGAAAGATTTCTTTACCATTTTTGGGCCTATTTTATTCCTACTTTAATATTACTTCTACGTAGGGTCTGTTTTATTACTACTTTTGGCTGTTACATGGTATTTGAAAAAAAATTAATCGATAAAAATAGCAGCAGTATGGCACGGTTTTCTAAATGGGTTGCGGCGAATGTTCTCAGACGGCGTGACACGTAGCGTCGGCGGGATTAATCTGAAAAAAAAACCAACGGAATTTTTCCTGTTATTAACAATCATACGCAGAATATGAACCAAGAAAAAGTAAGAAATGTTGAAAATCAATGAAATGGTACGGTTTTTTAACAAAAAGATTGACTTTTCAGAAATAATAGCTGCTTTGTGCAATGAAAAAACCTTTTTAAACACAATTTGTGAAAACATTTAGGGTCATGCTTTAAATAATGTTAGAATGATTTATACCAAATTTCATCAGAATCGGTCGATTGGTTTTTAAGCTATACGTCACACTAGTTTTGAAAATGCAGTTTAGAAGACCGTGCCGTACCTCCGCCACTTATTAAATATTAATAAATTATAATAAATTCATATATTAATTGAATAATAAAAAAATACCCTTAATTATAAAATGAATAATAAAAAGACGAATAATTAATAATAAAAAGAACACCACGTTAAACCCAAAAGTAGTAATAAAACATACCCTAAGTCTCAAAAATGGTAAAAAAATCATGCACATCAGCAAATTTTTTCCTCGCCAAAAGTAATATCCTTCCTTGAACGATTTCCACATAAACGTATCCAGAACGGTATGTAGAATAATAAAATAACATCGATTTTTCAAATTTCTAGATAACAATACGGCTTTAACTTTGATAAATGTTATCAAAATCAAGTAGCCAATTTAACTTGAATTTAGTTGTGACACATTGAATATACACTCCCAAAAGGCATTTAAATTCACTGAATTTTAAAAACAACGTCTAGGCTGTTAAATAAAGTCTATAAAGTAGGCTGACATTGAAACAAAATTTGATTTGATTCTCTTTCTTATGCTGAAGGGATTGAGCACCCCGATAAAGTGAAAATAACTCTAATTAATATTTCTCATTGACGTATCGGGATGAGGGGAACAGTATATATCGTATTTTAAGGGGCTATTCTAATGTGACGGGACTAAAAGACGATTTTTTGCATTTTTCAACTCTATACCATCATAAAATTGATATTCAATTGCTGGTAAAGTCGATTTTCACTTTGTCTACTTAGTACAGCCCTTTATAGTAGAAGCGGTCGGTGCGCGCGCTCGGCTACAGTAAGGCTATCCGTACGTTTTCCTCGAAACGACTTTTTGTACCCAGCGTTTATGATGTCGGAGAAACGGCTTAACCAATCGGGCTAATATTTGCACTGCATATTCAGCATATGTATGGCTATCGCCCGAACTAGAATTACTAAAAAATATTTATTTCTACCTATACTTTCACCGGAATTATGACGAAAAAAACGTGTTTTTCGAACTCCTTGGCAAAAAATACCGCCATTTTGTTATTTTGAATCATAAAATAATAATTCTAGTGCGGGCGATGCATCTTGAAAAATACATTGTCTATGGAAGTATGTAGGATTTTTTTTATATTGCATAGTTAATTTGTTATTAACAATTATCTGACGATTTTTTTGGCAAATTTTTCACTTTCCAGAAAAATCGTCAGATAATTGATAATAACAAATGAACTATGCCATATAAAAAAAATCCTACGTACTTCCATGGACAATGTATTTTTCAACATATAATCAACATTTCAAGTAAATCGGTTGAAAATTGTCTGAGTAATGTTTCCGGCCAACTTAAAAAATGCAGTTTTGAGATAAAAGCTGCACAGCCGCCATTGTGAAATTAATCGCTTAAAAAAAAATATTGTATACAGCCACTGATATGTGTGATAAACACCCTTTTCGTAATCTCGATTTATTTTATAGTTTCTCGCGTTCGACTCTCGGCCATATCCGAGTTATTTGTCGCATATGCAACCGACTAGAGCTTTGAGGACTTCGATTGTACTTCATAGGACATGGTACTTTGTGACCGCTTATTTATGGTACACTCATTATCCTATTAATAATATGGTCTGCATCATTGAGCTTGCGAGCGCACAAAGGAAACCCGCTTCCGTAGCAAGGACCAAATTTTAATTGGTCAAAGCGTATAGCGGTTACCTTGCTACCTTTCTTCTGCTGGTTTTCGTATTACGCGCGTCCGAGTTACCTCGTGCGGCCTTTAAACGACTACGCGCAAAGCCACTTCCTAAATCTAACACACATCAACGTAAAAATGGCGTGGACGCTGTAGATCTCAACCATTCTATTAGGGGGAGAGATACCTTTAGGCGAGAAAAAATTGCTCATTGTCATGATTTTTTTCAAAAGGAAAGATTTCTTCGCCATTTTTTAGGCTTAGGATACGTTTATTACTACTTTTGACTGTCATGTGGTATTTTTTTTAAGCTGGCCACTCCATACAGGGTGCCAAATTTTAGTCGATTTTCATTTTTTTTAGGGTAAGGAATGTATATATCTTTTCAAGATAATAGGTACATTGTATGACATCATTCTTGTTTTCAAAAGGATTTTTGTTGGTTGAAAAAAGTTAAAAATGTCGGAGATATAACTAGTCGCCGTGAAACTGTGACAAAAAATATCAAATAACGATTTGAAATTTTTTGTCTCACAATTAGTGTGATTTGGTACAGAATTGCAGAACTGTAGGATGAGAAATGTTCTCAATGAACATTTCTTAACCTACAATTGAAATCTGCAATTAAAAAAGTTATCAAAAGACGAAAATACCTGAGAATACTCCGAGACTAGCAATAAAGATAATGAGTGGGGTGAAATTGATCAATGATCAATCGGAGCGATGAGCGACACCGCACCGAAACAACTGTCGCCCATAGAATATGTTTTTGAGGTTATTCCGCACAACAAAGCATAATGGCGCAGTTTAATAAACATCTGACAAGGTGACTGTTACCAAAAACATGTCATTGCAACATTCAACTTGTTATTTTTTAAGTTATTCGAGCATAAAGAATAGTTTAAATACATTACTTACATTTTTTATATTTTTACTACCACTTAAACCTGTTCGTTCGTGCTGCGTCTGACAAGGAACATTACTTTGGTGTCCTCCTCCGATTTTGTTGAAACTTTTTTATGTGGAAGATTATAAAAACTAAGAGACACGTATTTTTTTATCGGCGGAAAAACGGCTTCAAGGGGTGAAACGCACCCTCGAAAATAGGGGTGTTTATCGTTTTTTATCGATACCGTTATCGTTCTCATCTCCAATGTATAGTACACAAAAAAATAAACATTGTTGCAATTTGATTTTTTTAGATCTCGTACCGTTAAAACGTTATCGACGAAAAACGAAAAACATCCCCATTTTTTGTGGCTGCGCTTCACCCATTAAAACCGTTTTTCCGCCGATAAAAAAAATACGTATCTCTTAGTTTTTGATACTTGTCCACATAAAAAAGTTTCAACAAAATCGGAGGAGGACACCAAAGTGATGTTGCTTGTGAGTGATGACATAAAGAGACATTCAGGCTTGCCAACCGTAAAAAAAAACTTTCGGTCGCGTTCAGGAGCTCCGTAATTTGAATTTGAAAACAAATGAATGTTTTTACCAAAGTAACCCCAATCCACAGTAATCCTTTGGTGGAATAGTTATTCGATTTCGTCATCCGTCGAAGAATAAAATTTCGAATATCTCAACCTTCGTTATTTCGGGTTGATAATTTTTTAATTTAAAAATCTTTGCCGCCCTACATTTGGACATTCGAAGTATGTGGCAAAATGTACCAATTGCATGAGAATTTGGAGCCAACTCCAGATTACTCGTGAAAATAATAGTAACTCTAAATTAATTCGCATTCAACTGCGTCTCGTCAGCAATGAGGGTGAATGGGGTGAAAAGAGAGACATTTATAGCGATCGTAGAGGTTTCGGCACATCCTCTTTCTCGTTTCGTTCTTTCGTATACACAATCGTTCGAGGCTCATGTCGCCATGGTCGTTACAATCAGACGTGGTCTGATCGTCGTTACGATTATCGTTACATTACGAGGCAACCAGACGTTTAAACGAGGAGGTTGAACACCCTGCGAAAGTTCTCGCTTACCTTGTAATTTTCTCGTACTACCGTGCCAGCGTTTCTCGGACAACTAGATGTAGTCTTAAATCAGCGCTTCCAATGTTCAACCTTCCGACTGTTCATGCTTTCCATTCCAACTTTAATTACGTATATCGTATTGCATCGCTTATCAACAATAAGCGATGCAATACGATGCAACACGATGCAATACGATGCAACACGAAAAAATAAAGATTGTTGCAATTTGAATTTTTTTCATGTCTCGTACCGTTAAAACGTTATCGACGAAAAATGAAAAAACACCCAAATTTTTTCAGGTGCGTTTCAACCCTTAAAAATCGGGTTCCGCAGATATAAAAAAATACGTGTCGCCTATTTTTACCCATTCTATGAGCGTGCCAAATTTCATCGAAATCGGAGAGATCGACCTCGCAACCTTCCCTTGTTAGCTAAAAAAAATATTGTTAGCTAAAAAAAGAGTACGTTTTCTAAATTGATACGCGACGAATGCAATGAATACTGAAAAACGACTTGGACTGACTAAATCCGTCATTGAGGGATGGCAACGAATTATTGGTTGAAAAAAAATGGAATGCCAGGGCATTTTAAAGGGGCTGCATCTGATTAGAGGCCCGAAAAAATTGCCACATTCCGAATTTCTTTTCTGGGAAACGGTTGGTGAAAAAGAAACACATCTTTTTTTAACATGAAGGTACATACAGAGTGTTTGGCTCATGGACTGACACAATTTTGGGGGGGGGGGGATTGGGGGAGGGGGCATTTGCTGATTTTTCACCTTTAGACCCTATGTCCTAAGTGTCACGGTAATTGAGATGTAATTTGTATTCGTTTTTTTTAATACCCGAAATTTCGCGTTTGAATCGTCATAACTTTTTAATTTGTGGTTGTAATAGCACGAAATAACTTTTGTTGTATAATGAAATGTATGTTTATTATTAATAAATCATTATTTGACGCAATTGGTTTCAAGAAAGTGACTCTTGAGCTTCTAGTCTTGAAAATGTGTAAATGGATGAAAAATTTGAACTCCTAAATTGATTATAAAAAAAAACTTAACCTCTTTATTTTGACCACATAATGAATTATTACTATGACAGTAGCATACTGTTGGAAAGGGGATAAGCTAGAGAACTTTTTAAAACAAAGGTAAGTTCAAAATAGCTTTTTGTTTTTTTTTATAATGATTCGAGAAGTCGACCTTTTTCATACATTTACGCATTTTTAAGACTTTGAAAGCATATTCATTTTCTTGAAACCAATTGTATCGAATAGTGATTGATTTTAAATTAACATACATTGCAGAATACAACAAAAGTTATTTGGTGCTATTACAACGACAAACGAAAAAGTTGTAACGATTTAAAGGCGAAATTTCGGGTAATTAAAAAAAAACGAAAACAATCATATCTTCATTGCCGTGACACTTAGGACATAGGGTCTAAGGGTGAAAAAAAACTTCAGAAAACTGCGGAAAAACAACAAAAACATGAACGCCTGCCGATGATGAATTTTTTTCGTTACGTTTGGCGGTGGACACTGTGCAGTTTAAACGGTCTATCTGAAATCTTAAAACCAAACGGGTTATTGATGTTAATAATAAATACGAGTCGTTGACGATCGTCGATTTTTCAAATATTTTTTTAAACACCGTGGAGATGAATTGCAACTCGAGCATAAAAAATCTATGAAAAAAAGTCGTCATTTTTACTTAACTATTAAAAAAATGAAGATCGATTTAAAAAAAAGTGAGACCCTCAACAACCTTTAAATGTCTCTCAGCGTATCTCTTGTAAATTTGGAAACAATCCATCAAGTGGTTCTCGAGATATCATGTCCACCGACTTTGAAACAGTGGTTCGAGAAAAACGCATTCAAAGTTTGAAGTATGGTGCTGCTACCGCTCGCCCGGCCGACTGTTAGCAGCTGTAGCTCATTCAATTTTAAGAGTATATAAAATAAATTTTCAGGAAATATAGCTAAAAGGTGATACTATCAAAAGGAAATATTTTTGGAAAATGCAATTTTTCACCCACCTAGGTGGACCTCCATGGAAATTTATGTATGTAAAATATATGCAGAAAATATATGCTACATATATATATATATATATATATATATATATATATATATATATATATATATCAGTCGCATATATAGTGACGCAAAATAGAATAATACATATATAATCAGTATATATGCACCAAATATATAACGCATATATGACCCATATATTTTCGATGTATTATTCTGACCAAAAAAATATATGCTACGTATAAACACTTATATGATGCATATATGAGGCATATACGATACATATTCCTGACAAGAAATATATGCTGTGTATAAACACTATTACAGTAAAACTTAATAAAACTTAAAACTTAAACTTAAAAAAACTTAACTTACAGTTAAAGTACACTATTACATATAAACACTATGTACAGATATGCTACGCATATCTGTATATATGTGTCATATATGCAGGGTAAATGCTACATATATCATTGATATATGATACATTGATATACAGTAATACCACGCATATACATCTCATATATAAAAACGTTACGAAAATTAGAATCTGGCACATATATGCAACATATATTTTCAATATATGGCATACATTTCACATATACTACAATTATTAATAAAATAAATTTGCAGTATATTTTTGCGTATATAAATTTCCATGGGGGGATGTAGTCCGTTAAGGGGTCTTCTCACATTAGACGCTGAGGAAATGCTATTTTCATGAATTTTTTTATCGGCTTACATTATAGATATTGATATAAAATTGATACACTTAATTAAATACACTTTCGAAAAACATTAAAAAATGTGTTTATTTATTGAAGTCACTATTTATAGACGAAAATTGTAGTTGAAAAATGTTCCAAAAACATTGTAGGTCTGCGCTGTTGATGAAATCTTGGAGATGGATCATACGAAACAAAAAAATTAACTGTTTTAGATTCAGTATGTTAACGGCTATAGCGCATATCATACGATTTTTTATATATGCAAAAATAACAAAATTGCGGGCATTTTTGAAGAAAAACGTGTGCTATAGTTATATTTGTAAAGAATATGTGGTTAAAATTTCATAAGGATCGGTTTAGTAGTTTCGAAAATTTTATGAACAAGCTGTCGAAAAACGTTGTTTCGAGAAAGAAGCGTTTAAAGTTCGTTTGAGTTACATAAATAAATGAAAAAGATTTTTTTTTTCATGTATTTCGAAAGCGCATGTAAATGTAACAACTTTTATACCAATATCTATAATATAAACCTATCAAAAAATTCATGAAATTAGCCTATTTTAGCGTCCAAAATGTGAAGACCCCTTAAGAAATATTTATTCCATGGAACTTAATAATTTTAGCGTTCCATCCCAATATTTCGTTAACCAGCGATGAACGCACAAATTCGTTAATCCGAATGATTTTGTCCGCAAAACAAGCTTCGCGAAAGATTAACTTTGCATGCCCTTATTCATGTTTGATTTCTTTTTACCGTGCATTCAGTAGTGGCAGAAATGTATATGAACAAAAGGTACATATATCTCGGAACGTTTGGTCCCCAACAATTCCAATTGTCTAGCTTGCCCGGTGAATAGCATCTGCGTTGGTAGCCACACGTAGAAACGCGCACACGCTCTGTAGCGCTGCAATTGCAGCTGCAACCTGGGAATGCGACTGCATTGGGTAGCGATGTTTTTGGTTTTGTTGTGTGGCCCCGGAGGCCTGTGTGGCTCACCGCAATCCACGTAGCGCAATGCGTGGCCTTTCCCTCAGCCCATATTCCCTAGGACTCGTAATTATTTTGCATAATTAAGCTATACCTCGTGAGCCAACGTAAGGGAGTACAAAATGCGGCTAGAGAATGGAATGACCGGAAGAAGGCGAAAGAGACTCGAAGATTTGTCAGGGCGGATTAACTCTTCTTCCGTCTACCGGTTCAACAAAAGTGGGGCTGTTTTTGGAAATTTACGTTCTCACTCAACTTCCAGTATTCGGAGACTAGTGAACAATGATTAGAGTGGTTAAGGCCTTAGGCCACTCTAGAGGCCGAAAAAATAGGCTTTTTGGGGATTTTTTTTTTTCAGAAAAACTACAAAATAAATCGAGATTACAAAAAGGGTGTTTATCATACATATCAGTGACTGTATACTATAATTTTTTTGAAGCGATTAATTTCAAAATGGCGGCTGTGCAGCGTTTATCTCAAAACTGCATTTTTTAAGTTGGCCGGAAACATAACTCAGACAATTTTTAACCGATTCACTTGAAATGTTGAATATATCTTGAAAAATACATTGTCTATGGAAGTACGTAGGATTTTTTTTATGTTGAATAGTTCATCTATTATTAACAATTATCTGACGGTTTTTTAGGAAAATTTGTGGAAAGTGAAAAATTTCGTCAGATAATTGTTAATAACAAATGAACTACCCAATATTAACAAAAATCCAACGTACGTAAATAGACGTACGTAGGGTTATTGAAAGGATATCTTGAAAAGTACATGTCTTGAATATGTGCTTTTCAAGATATATTCAACATTTCAAGTGAATCGGTTGAAAATTGTCTGAGTTATTTTTCCGGCCAACTTCAAAAATGCAGTTTTGAGATAAACGCTGCACAGCCGCCATTTTTAAATTAATCGCTTCATGAAAATGATTGTATACAGTCACTGATATGTATGATAAGCACCCTTTTTTGTAATCGCGATTGATTTTTAGTTATTCTGAGAAAAAAATCCGTAAAAAGACAATTTTTTCGGCCTCTAGAGTGGCCTAACCCCTTAAGTTCATTGCCCCCCCCCCTCGGAATCCGTTCACTGCCTTCACACATCCGAACCATTACGATGATGCGAAGACAATCCTATTGAAATGTGGGACAAACATTTTTCCAAAGCTCCGACGTGAACTATCTTGATACTTGGCATCCATCGATGTCCCTTGAGCTTTATGCAATCTCAAACTGACGGTGAATTCATGAAGTACCCTGAGAACTTGCTACTTGACCCCCTCAGGTAGCCAACATTAAAGCTGCAGAATTGTTGATTCTGTAGTTTTGCTGCTGTTTTACTGTTGATCAAGATACTTGCACAGGGTTTCCCGGAAAGCAATTGCTCCTCATTGATCCTTCTCTAGTCAGCAGATTCTCCTCTCTGGAATGAAAATACTAATTATTCTTCCACGGCGACTATAAACACCGAGTTCTTCGAACGGCTCGATTGCCAATTAATAAGGTTGGCAGTACGGAAGCTTCAAGAAGAGCGGAGAAAGAAACGTGCGTCCATAGAAATACCTGAGCGCAGTAAGGCCATGCAATGCAGTATTTGAAGTAGAATTTCGACGATAGCCTGCATAGCGACTGATTGATACAACTGGAGGGAAAAAAGGACAACATTCCAGCCACGAAGCGTTCAAAGCTGGAAAAAAGGAAACAGACATTAGCGGAAAGTTCTAGCGGACATAGCAATCGTATAGACGTTAAGATTTTTTCATTGCAGACTGACAAGACACCCGTAGAGAGCTTAAGGCTGGAGATTACGACGGAGACAGTTGGAAATCCGATCAAAACAAATGGACTGCGAAAATACCTTTGCATTCCTCTACCGTTATTCTCTTCTATTTTCAACAAATCTGTGCATTCTGGCACTGTAACACGCTTTCGCACCTTCGAGTCATTTCCACCCCGTCCTGGGCACTTGCCTAGCTCGATCGTTTCCCATTCTTCTTCTTCTCTGGCGCCGGCAACAACCCCTTCCATTCTTCATCCCTCGCCGCACCGGTCCATTCTCGTTTTCCTCGTTCCATCCCTCCTCCATGGACCTGCCACGTACGAAGACACAATCTGAATACCGATAAGACGGATCGTCCGCTGATCGCCAAGCAATGACGCCTGCCCTTCTCCCTCATCTTCCTCCATCGTCGTTCAGGATGCAACCGACAGGGGGCGCTCAAAGTGCGAGCGAGCGTGCGCCCTGCTTCGACCGACTGCTTATTGTACGCCCGCGTAGCTCTTTGGATAGATGTGCCGTTCTTTCATTTCGTTTTCTGTAGGCGGCATTCAGCATCGAGACCTCTCTCACTACCGAAGCATTCATGGAAACCATCAACCGATAGGAGTCTTCTCATTGTCACATGTCGCTTCCCGCATACATTCGAAACCTCTTCCTGCAAACAACGATTCCCACGGGAGTGGGCTGCGCAGCGCTTCCGCGATAGTGTTCCATTATTTTACGCTCTTGGGGGTGATCCGAGGGTCGGACAGCGTCTTTGGAAAAGAAATGGGGATTCGCTGAATGATCGAGGAATAGTTGAAGAACGAAATGTTCGTACGAATCAGCGTCATTCGTCTTACTCGTGGATTGCTCTTCCTTCGGTCTACTATCAATGCAGAGACGTTTGCAGGCTGCATTTATGGGATAACCAACGTGTCAGTAGGTTTTTCAGGCCCGACGAACTGCCATACCTATATCGATGATTAGTTTCAACGAGAACGTCAGTCATACGAAGACAGAGGGCATAATTCGAATGGAAATCATAGTGGCCCAATCATAGCGAAACATTCCATTAGTCCTGGATTTGCCAATAGGCCGTATAAGCAGCTGCCTAGGAGCAGCAGATTCAGGGGCCAGCGGATTTTAGAAGGACCTAAAAAGACCTGGGTAAATACAAGTGATTAAGACAGAAGGGGCCGCACAAAGTCAAGTGGCCTATACTTAAGAAAAGTATAAAGCCGGCACTGCATTCCATCACACGTTACATGGAGCTAAACCGCATTTGGAACAAATATTTGCTTGGGTAATCCTATACTTTTCCTATCTTAATTTTGATAGAATTTTCGCCCAAATCTGGGTTGCTGTAAAAAAATTTCCAAAATTGACATCCTCCGATAGCGTCATCGAGCCAACAGAAAAGACATTCACTCTATTCCGACTAGCTTTGAGGTGCTGCACCAAGTATGATGACAGCATGAAACCACACACTTGTATATGTAACACCTATATTATGCAAGCGCGGCCTGCACTTATATTACGGCACACAACGCATATCCACAAGGGTGCCGTTCGCAACGACCCCGCGTACGAGTCAACGAGTAGCTTGGCTCGTGTACGTCAGACAAATCTAGTCGCAAACGGAACAACCCTCCTGTGCTCTATCTCGAAATCTATATATGTGTGTAGCCGCTTGTCTATGCATGCGTGTGTTTATTCTCTCACCACACACGAATACAGCGTCCCCGTCAAACGTCTCGACTTGCAGCCCACTGGCCGGAGATCTGTCTGCTGACGCTGGTCCAACGTTCTATAGTACCGTTGAGACAACTCCGTGGGGTTAAAGTACATATACGGAGATCCGTGAGACAAAGTGCGGTTATTTCCGAGCGGGAATATACCTAGGTATATAGTGCATACAGTTTTATTTATATGTAAATATGTACCGCACAGTATGAAGCTCACGATCCAATTGTAGCTATAAAAGAGAGATTATGATGACGGTTGACAGATTTGGACAAAGCTGGAGTGAAAAAATTTAGTATCGTCACACTCCGAGTGACGATGGATGTAGCTGTTGGTTGCGCCAACTCCAATTATCCAACTTTAAGGGAAGCGGAGCTTGGAAACAGCAACCAATCAACCAATTCATGTCCATAGCAGCTGAGCAAGGCTGTTAGTCGTCTTTTACAGCTCCGCTTACGTCTGCTTTAGTGGATGATGACTCTAAATATCGCACACGTCTGTCATTTAGGTAGCTGTGTCCAATGCCGCATAGTCGTCGATACTTACTATTTGGCATATTGAATGAGGGATGGTGAACTTTCCTTTTGCTCTTTTGTCGTCACCTGGAGGTTAGCTGCTTTGGTGGAGAGGACCATCGTTTCGGTGTAACCAGGAGCAGGACTCAACAGAAGAGCTTAGTATGAATGAATAAAGAGGTAAATGTGGCGCGGAACCAACAAACGCGAATGAAAGGTGGGCGGACCAGACGGATCGTATTACCCTGCAGGTATATGAATGTACGTTAGCCACATAGAGTAGATGCGAAGCCGCTTTGTGGTGTGCTCTTTATCCGGCAAGTAGTCCCTTTTCTTTCATCCTTTGTTAGCTTCGTATGCGCACGCCCCTTTGTCCGGGTCTCGTGAAGCAGACCGGGCCAACCGGTCACCGATCCAACCGTATACCATATCCCAGAGATATCTTACAAAAACCATATGGTGTTCTTGCGACCGGCACGTGACCCTAGGAGATCGCACACGACGCCTCCCTCCATAATAATGATAATGTCATCCAATGAACTCGAAGCACGCTTGGAATGTGACTTTTGGGTAGTATATGAGGGACTATCCGGGTGATCGTGCCACCGACTGACCTCTCGTGCTCTCCTGATACGAGCTTCCCCTCCGGGGAATCCAGAGATTGGGTCGTTGCGGCCCTTATTCCACTCGCAAACCCCCAAGCTCGCCTTGTCCCCATTCTGTCTTAGCGGGATGACGTCGTCAACCAAACATCGCTCTCGCAACGTTCCGCCAGCTGAGGGCTGGCTGTAACGAAGCTTCCTTCGAATACCGGTTTTTATCATGTGCACACACTATGTTGAATGACCCTGCTCAACCTCAAATTGAAATATATCTCGTTCAATATTCTCAAGGTGTTGGGATTCGAGGACACATATCTGTGGCGCAAGGATGATCAACGACGACACAGGAAACGAGGAAATTTAAAATTCGACAAGAGCATCACTTTGCACCCTGAGGTATTCCATTCTATTTCCAGTAACATGCTGCACCCTATATCGCAGTTTTGCAAAGTCCTCTTGATCCACCGTTATCCATCCAATTTCCTGTAAACCCTGCATATTCTTAAATCGTCTCCTTTCTTCGCAACCCTCCTAGATTTCGCGGAAGTAGGGCGGGCACATGGCAAAAAGGCCGAAAATATACCATATTCAACGGAAAGTCTTTTTTTCTGCCATAACTTGATTCTCTGGACTCGCGACCCTTTACGATCGATTATTCACAAGGATTGAAATTTCCCTGGGGAATTGAAAATCGGACTTTACTCGCGACCTTCTAAATAGCGGCGATTGAAGTTAAGGGGTTTAAAAAGAGTCATCAGTTTGGTGTGGATTTCTTGAGAACTTTCGACTTCTGCAAAATGCATACCAAATCGCCACGATGCTTTAGATTCTCCGTATCGATAATTGGACCTTCCAATCATACACCCTTAATGTGGACAACATGAATGCCATTCCACCAAAGACTAACAAGGAACATTCCTCAGGTATCGTCCTTCGATTTGGTCGAAACGTATATATGTTATGAAGCATTGGAAACTAAGGGAAACATGCCTTTTTATCGGCGGAAAAACTGTTTTGAGGGGTGAAACCACCCCTCAAACAAGGGAGATTCACCCCTGAATTATTTTTTTTGCGATAACTCTCTAATAGATTTTTCATCGGTCCGGATTAGAAGAATTTTCGTTTTTGTTTCATTGCGATCGGTCGACTGCTCGTGGGTGAAACTACAATATTACCCCTTGAGATGCCTTTCTTCGAGGGCTGCTATCACCACTTGGAAACGTTTTTCCGCCGACTAAAAAAATACGTGTCGCCTAGTTTTCAATGCATCATGACATATATAAGTTTCAACAAAATCGAAGGACGACACCTGAGGGATGTTCCTTCTAAGCGAAATTCTTATGAGGGATTATCAAGAACATCCACTTGACAGATCCTCTGGGCAGACCAGCAGAGGACCTTCGAACGACACAAGCGAGATCATGTTATGATTAATTTGCCGGATTCGGAAAAACCTCTTGTACGAGAAAAACGTTTGTTCGAGGGTCCGGGATCCAATTTCGGGCTACCGTTGAGTCGAAAACCGATGCGAGGAGTGGACCAACAACTCGATATCTCAACGATGTTCAACGACGAGCTCTGGAACGAGGAGTGGTATTTGGTAAAGCTGAATTCCTCTTTTTGTTCCTTGGCTAAGTGATCGGAAAAATAAAACGGAAATAACATTGACGAGCATCACATTGGATTGGCTTACCGTGCGTCGGTAAAAAACGTCACGTGATGCTCATCTTAAAAGTTGATGGAACCGCCATCTGTGGCAATGTAGCCAAACGATATGTTTCACCGAAACTTGCTCTGTTACCCTGTTATTCAAGCAAGATACACGAACCAACAAGGCACTTCCCAAGCTCGATCTGAACGTCCTTCCTGTTTATCGACTCGGGGTAACCGGACGAGGCGTGAGAGTTGCTGTGCTGGATGATGGTCTCGAACACACCCATGAAGACCTTCGTTCCAACTATGTGCGTTTTAAGGGGGAAAATACATTTAGGCGAGGAAAAAATCGTTGATATTCATAATTTGGTATTCGAATGATGTGGTATTTTTTATTTTTATTACTATTTAAAAATGGTGGAGGTATGGCACGGTCCTCTCAACGGGTTGCGGCGGATGTTGTCAGACGGCGTGACAAGTGGCGTCGGCGCGATTGATTAAAAAAAAATCAACGAAGATTTTTCTTTCATTAACACTCATACGCAAAATATGAACCAAGAAGACGTGAGACATTTTGAAAATCGATGGAATGATACGCTTCGAAACCAAAAGATTAAATCTTCCGAAAAAAATGGCTCCATTTTGCGATAAAAAATACTTTTTATTTTTATTTTTAAATACATTTAGGTTCATGTTATAGACACTAAGGTTAGGAATATTTATACCAAATTTCATCAGAATTGGTCGATTCGTTTTTAGCTATCCGTCACGCCGGTTTTGAAAATGCAGTTTAGAAGATCGCGCCATGCCTCCGACATTTTTAAAGATGAATAAAAAAATACCATGTAACAGCCAAAAGTAGTAATAAAACATACCTTACGTCTCGATAATGGTAAATAAATTTTTCCTCTAAAAAAAGAATCATGGAAATCAGCACATTTTTTCCTCGCCGAAAGGTATCTTAAAGCCCCTTAAACGACTAACGGATCCTCGCAAGAATTGTTTTCATAACTTTGTCCACACCGCGTAAGGATACAAAATTCATAAACAACGCATGTGACGTTATTCTGTTATACAGGATCCGGAAATAAGTTACGATGTCAATAATGCAGATGACGATCCGATTCCTCGTTACGAGTCAACAGGTATTGTTTAATGCGTTTATCTTTGAGATCAAATCTTTTATTTAACATCCTGACTGACGAAACTCGGATTAATAGAATTTGTTAAAAATTTAATAATGCATAGTTTTTTCGCAGAAACTGCAGCAATTGATTTTCACTCACGTCCAAAATGATTCATGGAAATCTAGAGAAGATAAATCATCCAAAACTTATCCTCGGGAAATTCTTGGAATTTTAGTTGTAAAAGAAGTTTTCTTCCGCAATGTCAACATACTAAAACAATGTTGTATTCCTACTCACGATTAAAATTAAGTGCTCCAGATTGAATTATAAAATAGAATAAATAACTTTTTCATGATTGTCTTTTTACGTATGCCGAGATTTTTCCGGACTCTGGAATACAATGCCCCAATATCCTGTTCCACATTTCGTCAGACGGACAATGTAGAATGATATAAAGGGATTAAAAAAAAGTATTTGCCCAACCTGCTCTTTTGCAATGCGCTTTTTTAGTATTTCCAATTGAAAACATTATTTATATCAACATCTATATATTGTACTTGTATTAAGGGGTTCGGCTACTGTGACGAGGCGAAAATCAGGGTTATTCAAAGAAAATAAGTTTGAAGGGATAAGTGAGATGGTTGAAAAATCGTTAGTACATTTATATGTATGTACATCGAAAAAGTTGTGTACCAAATTCCATTTTAAAATATCAACAATTTAAAAAGTTTTAAACAATCTCGTGACGGACCTTTGAACGTAAAAGGCTAAAAAAAAACCACCGAAGATTTTTCTTTCAACACTCATACGCAGAATATGAACCAAGAAAAATTGAAAAATGTTAAAAGCTAATGAAATGGTACGTTTTGATTTAAAACATTGAATTTTCTGAAAAAATGGCTACATTATGCATTAAATTGTTTTATTTTATTTATTTAAAAAAATATTTAGGTTCATGTTTTATAAAATAAGGTTAAAAAGGTTTGTACCAAATTTCATCCGTATCGGTGGATTAATTTTTTAGCTACACGTCACGCCAGTTTTGAAAATGCAGTTTGGAAGACCGTGCCTGACATCCGCAATTTTCGAAGATTAATTTTTTAATACCATGTAACAGTTAAAAGTAGTAATAAAACATACCATAATTCCCCAAAATAGTGAAGAAATCTTTACGTTAAAAAAAAACAATCATGAAAATCAGCAATTTTTTTCCTCGCCTAAAGGTATCTCCACCCTTAGAGTTTTATGAGCAGTAATACCATTGTAATTATAAGTTTACCTTTAATCTACTATACCTGCACCACATGGTGGATCTTCCTTTTCAATTTGGATTGCGTCGAGCGACGAATGATTTTTTTTTAATTTCCACAGTAGCGTCACCCCTTAAAGCTATCAAATAAAAGAAATTTGTTTTCGCAGGATTATTTTGAAAGAACCAGATGGGCGAATACTTTGTGTATATACAGCGTGTCCCTCTTATCTCTGCCACCTGAAATAACTCGGTAATTATCGACGTCACAAAAAAATGTTCCAGACAAAAGTTGTACGGTGTGAAAGGGGCCATCGAATGCGACCAATTTTTTTTATATCGGTGGAGGTGCTGACGCACAATAAAGGTCACCTCCACTTTTTTAAATGGAATGGTACATTTTTTTCAACCTTCTTGCGGAGCATCGATTAAATGAAATAGATTAAATGAATAGACAAACACCTATTAAAATGAAATACAAATCTAAATCTATCTTGGATGGAATCTTGGATTACTACCAAATATATGGTGGTGATCCGAGATATTTAGGTTTGTATTTTTTATTTTTATAGGGGACCTTGAATGACCTTGAACGACTTTGACCCCCAGTGTTTTTTATGCGGCTTGAGGTGCTCCACAAGCTGGTTGAAAAAATGTACCATTCCATTTCATAAAGTGGAGGTGACCTTCACTGTGCGTCAGCGCCTCCACCGAAATAAAAAAAAATTGGTAGCATTTGATGGTCCCCTTCACACCGTACAACTTTTGTATGGAACATTTTTTAGTGACGTCGATAATTGCCAAGTTATTGCGGGTGGCAGAGATAAGAGGGACACCCTGTATACAAGGTGTCCTGTTATAAATGAATAATCCCGCAACTGTCGATAGGTCAGAACATATCCTACTATATGCTGGAATTTCAGTTTAGTAAAAGTCGCACGGTCTTCAAGATTTTCGGCTTTATATTATTTATTGAGAAAAACCATCTTTGGTTTTTCGCATACAATTTCTACAAATGATATGAATCGACAATAACTAAGCAACATTTTAAAGTAAGTTGCACGATATTCGTACTACATTTTTTTACACCGCAGGCTATCAGAGTCAGATGTTCGAATTGGTTTGTATGAAAATTCTGCATAAGATCTTTTTTCATAACGTTTCCTTAACATTTAAGGTTAAAAAGAAGACATTTCTGAATAAAACCAATAACCAAGAGTTTTTTTTTCAAACCGGGTCTAAAATAGTTATGATTTGTAGAAATGGCATGCAAAAAACTAAAACCAGATTGATTTTATCTCGAAAACCGTGGGACTTTTACTGGACTGAAATCCCAGGATATAGTAGGACATGATCTGACCTATCGACAGTTGCAGGATTATCCATTCATAACAAGACACAAGAGGTGTTAGGAAGGTCGATGGAAAGCCTTAAGGGGGTGATAGGTCGCCTCGTTCCTAACGAAGCGACCTATCTAACCTAGGTTACCTAAGTCTAAGAATTTCCAGTTGTCATGGTAAGTATGATTTTTGGACAATTTCCCAAAATTAGGTACTAACTTGTTCATAATGTTCAAACAGATAATAATGGATAATTAAAAACTTATTTGCGTCTCAGATTAAGGGGTTACGTGGGTTTCGAAGCCAAAAAATGATATTTTCTCTATTCTTTAAAAAACATATTATATGAATTATTTTATCCCGAAGCACATAAAAGAGCAACATTTCAAAAATATTTTTAAAAAAATTCATAAAAAAATTTGGGAAATTCAGCGGATGGGACCTAGTTTCCGGAGACCCCTAAAAAAAGTGTCCTCGTAGTGGTCAGGATAACTCATGATAGCTTTATCTGAAATTAAAAAACATATTTTTTGTATAAGTAGATAAGTATAGCTCGTGATTGAACGAAGGATTTTTTAAAAACTTGATATTCGAATTTTTTGCAGAGTTGTATGCAAAATAGTTCAATTTTTGGTACAATTTACACTACGTATAGCCTTGTAAAATCAGCTGTAATCGAAAAAAACCTTCGTTCAATCACTCGTCAATGCTATTTGGAAGAAGTGTGCAAAATTTTTATAAAATCGGTGCATTAGTTTCTGAGAAAGCGTGTCCACCGACTTCGAAAATACTGTTTTGAGAAAAATGCGATTAAAGTTTTAAGTAGAAATAAAACGAAGAAATCTTTTTTACCTTGCATAGAATCGTCGATTTCAGCTCCATAAAGCAAAGATCCTACTGCAGCTGCGATAACCAGGGCATCATTTTGTTCCTGCCTTGATTTTTTTTAATTTTCAAACCCAAGGAAGGGTCTTCTCACTTTAGATGCTAAAAAGCCTATTTTCATACCTTTCTTTATAGATATCGATAAAAAAGTTGTTCGACTTAATAAATACACTTTCGAAATAGATTTTTTTAAATTTGATTTCTTTAAGTCACGATTTATAGACGAAAATGATAGTTAAAAAATTGTAGGCTGCGCTGTTGATAAAATCTCGGAGATGGATCATCCGAAACAAAAAAATCAAACGGTTTTAGATTCATTATGTTAATGGCTATAGCGCATATTATACGATTTTTGATATATGCAAAAATAACAAAATGATGAAAAATAGCAAAAATTACAAAATAAAAATTTTGAAAATCCTTTATATGCCCTTTACACTAGCTATAGTTGCAAAGAACATGTGGTTGAAATTTCATAAGGATCGGTTTAGTCGTTTCAAAGATTTTATCAACAAGCCGTCGAAAAACGTTGTTTCGAGAAAAACGCGTTTAAAGTTTGTTGGGTTATATAAATACATAAAAAATATTTTTTAAATGTATTTCGAAAGTGTTTTCATTAAGTGTAACAACTTTTATATCAGTATCTATAATATAAACCTATCAGACAAAAACATGAAGATAGCCTTTTTAGCATCTAAAGTGAGAAGACCCCTTAATGTGTATTTAATCGACAAACACCAATACAATCATCTGTATCCACACAACTAAAAAATAGGACGTGTTGAATAATTAAAAACTTGTCAAAAAACAAAATTACCCCTTATGTCAATGCTATTTAAAAAAAAATAGCATTAACATAAGAAGTAAACGAGTTAGTACCTAATTTTGGGAAATTTTCCAAAAATCATACTAACCGTGATAACTCGAAATCCTTAGACTTTGGACTAAGGTAACCTAGGTTAGATATGTTCCTAACGAGGTGACCTATCACCCCCTTAAGGCGTTGCATCGACCTTCCTAACACCCTGTATGTGTGCTTGTATTTGTGCACATGTGTATTGTTACTCTCACCCTTTTCCTAAATTTTCGAGAACGACATCTGCCAGGATTGTAATCAGGAGTAAAAAATTTCCAAGGAATGAACGGACATGGCACTCGATGCGCCGGTGAAATAGCAATGGAGGCGAACAACCAAAAATGCGGGGTGGGTGTTGCATTCGAGGCACGTATAGGTGGTATAAAGCTTCTGGATGGCATTGTTAACGATCGTGTCGAGGGTGAGGCACTTGGTTATAAGCAAGAGCTCGTCGATATTTACACGGCTTCCTGGGGACCAGCGGACGATGGAAAAAGTTTGGAATCACCGGGAAGACTCGCCACCGAGGCACTCAAGCGTGGAATCGCTAAGGTTGGTTCACTCCCTTTTTTTTTCTTTTTCTATACCTTCTACTTTAATCTAACGCTCCTTCATCCTTCGATCCAGGTTTTTTTCTCCCCTCTTCTTTTGTACTTACCGAATCGCGGAATTGATATCGGGATTCGAGGAGATCTCACAAATTATTATGTGCTTTTGGAAATATTTTGATACGCAGCAGCTTTACGAAATTAAAAAAAAAATAGACCGGGCGAGAAAAACAAAAGTTTCGGGGAGCTAGTTAAACGGGTCTGCATAAGCTTCAAGCCCCCAAAACAAATCGATTTTCAGTCATTTTACACTCAATTAATACATAGCCTTGCCGGGTTTGAGTTTTTTAAATTGAAAAATATTGATACGGGAGAGCCAACATATATCGAAGACTTTTGTTCGAAATCGAAAAAAAAAGTAAATAACTGCTAAGACCTTGAAATTTTACAATTTCATCATCTACATGATTTTATCACATACATCTTAATCATTATTCTACACATTACATTTGAATATTTGTACAAAGTTCCGCAAAGGACATACCTCCGATTAATTTGGAAGTTTGTGTACCCGAGTATTTTTACTCCCTGATCATGAATTTGATAGTGAAAATACCCGAAAATTTAATTTTCAATGTCATAACTCACAAAAACTGATTTAAAAAAAGTTTTTCTGCTTTATTTTAATAAATGTCGATCTTAGAGAAAAATGTTTCCCGCAAAAGTTGTAGCCTATAAAAAGATTGATCTTTTATGTTCTATACAAGTTTTGTCTAAAACCAATCTGTTTCGAGAAAATGGGATAATGTTCCAAAAAGTACATTTTCCTAAACTCCATTAGTTTCGATATTATCTACCTACGCACATCGGCGACGGAAGGTTGCACTTTGATCTTTAACACTATACGTAGACTTCAACAACACACAAACCCAAACACACAACAAAACAAACAAACCCAATCAACACATAAAAAACGAACCCAAAGAAACTCCAATCTTCCCGCGGTAAAGTGCGTAAGTAGATAATATCGAAACTAATGGAGTTTAGCAAAATGAACTTATTGAAGCATGATCCCATTTTTCTCGAAACAGAATGGTTTTAAACAAAAACTGTATAGAACATAAACGATCAATCTTTTTATAGGCTACAACTTTTGTAGGAAATATTTTTCTGTAAGATCAACATTTATAAAAATAAAGCAGAAAAACTTTTTTAAATCAGTTTTTGTGACTTTTGACATTGAAAACCAAATTTGCGGGTATTTTTACTATCATATTCGTAATAGGCGAGTCAAAATACATGGATACACGAAATTCCAAATTAATCGGAGGTGTGTCTTTTTCGCAACTACCCCCGAATATTTTGAGTTATGTTTTACAAAAAATGACAAAAGTCATGGTTTTCAAAAAGGGGGAAACCACCCCTCAAAGAAAGGCGTGTCGAGGGGTGGTTTTACAGATTCACCCACAAGCAGTCCACCGATCCGCATTTAAGAAAAACCAAGATTCTCCTAATATAAAGGGATGAAAAATTCACGACAGAAGTATTGAAGAAAAAATTAAACATTAAAAAAATTATAATTAATTAATTTAACAAATTAACTATTTTTTATTAAAAATTAAAAAATAGTTTTCAATGCTTTATCACATATATGAATTTCAACCATATCGAAGGTGGACACTTAAGTTAAGTTCCTTGTCAGTAAAGTTTAGTTAATAACATATATATTTTTGTTTCGATTGTAGCTAACGCTCCAACCTCCTTAATTTTTCCTTTACCTGTATTCATTTAAATAATTCATTGAGTCAGAACTCTCGAGAGTTGCCACGCTTTAGCATTGTTGCAAATTTCTATCTCTACTCTCATTCCTACCGAACAATTGACAACAAATTCCATTCGTACATTTCACCCTTGCCCTTGCATTTTCACTCGCAAAAAAGCTGCGGTTCCCAACGCAAACAGCCGTGCCGGGTTTCATTGCATTGTGGGTGAAAACCGAAGCTTTCGTCTCACTTGCAATATGACCCTCGCTTCAATTGAACTCGGCACTTTAACAAAGAGAGAGAAAAAAGGAACTCGTACTGCAAACCTTTCGCAAGTGAGGTCGCTGAAACGACGAGGTCGATGAAAAGCTCCCAAGGCCCAAGCAAAGGGTCGAGAGAGTGAAAAAAGCTTGCGACCCTTTTGTTACCATCATCGAGTCGAAAGGCATTGTTTTGCCATCAGGGCAGGGACGGCAAGGGAAACATCTACGTGTGGGCATCCGGCAACGGTGGCTCGAAGCACGATGATTGCGGTTGTGACGGTTACGTGGGCAGTATTTACACAATCGCAGTGGGTTCGGCCAGCCAAACTGGCAAATTTCCCTGGTACGGTGAGCGATGCCCGGCAACATTGGCCACCACTTACAGCAGTGGAGCTTATCATGATCAAATGATAGTACGTTAACACCGTTCGTACACTTTATAAATTTTATACTATTTGCAAAAAAAACCATAAGGTAAGTCCGGGATAGTTGGCCACAGTTTTTTCGAGGAGCCGTCGAAATAAAAGTACATACGTTTCTCAACTTATCTTCATTTGTAATCAAACTTTGAACATTTAACTTTAAGATAATTTACGAAATTAAAACAAACTTCTATCAGATCAACCTTAAAATTAGTACTTGTTTAGAATCACGATTGGCTATCACACCCGGATACTCCGCGTGTGATGGCCATAGGAGTAGAGGTGAGATGGCCAATTACCCAGCATCGTGCTCTTGGTTTTCTCTTTGGTTTTATATTTTGATTCCTAATTGTTTTTCTTTCGGCCACATCTAGAACACACATAATCGAAATCAGTATAATTTTTGTGTGCGATCTCTAGTCCTATGGCCATCACGACCGGATACTCCGGGTCACAATTGTTTCGAGGATCCGTCGAAATAAAAGTACAGACGTTTCTTAACTGATCTTCACTTGTAATTAAACTTGAAACATTTAACTTTAAGATAATTAACGAAATTAAAAGAAACTCCTATCAGATTTACCTTAAAATTACCATTTGTTTAGAATCACGATTGGCAATCACACCCAGAGCATCCGGGTGTGATGGTCATCGGACTAGAGGCGACATATTGACGCTTCGTTCATTTTGTGTGTGTGTGTGTGTGTGTGTGTGTGTGTGTGTGTGTGTGTGTGTGTGTGTGTGTGTGTGTGTGTGTGTGTGTGTGTGTGTGTGTGTGTTTTCCAGGCTACAACAGATTTGAGGAACAAGTGTACCACTCGTCATACCGGAACTTCTGCCTCGGCGCCATTAGCCGCCGGTATATTTGCTCTCGCCCTTCAAGTGAAGTAAGGAAGAAAAAACAGCGCAAAAAGCTCAATAAAGCCGGCCGCATATACGTGTAAACGTATATAACGTTGACTTTACGAGCGAACTAAGATTACTTTTCATCCCCGAGAGCCACCCCGTTACAAGCTCCCTCTCGTGGGGACGGAGATTCGCTTTTCGACTTGGGCGAACGCCAGTGCAAATCCTTATACATATACAGGGTGTCCTGTAATTAATGGATAATCTTGCAACTGCCAATAGGGCAGATCATCGCCTACTATATGCTGCAATTTTAGTTCAGTAAAAGTCTCACTTTTTGTTTTCGATTTTATGTCATTGATGTTAGTTTTCGAAAAAAAATAATCTGCTGTTGGTTTTCCGCATGCCATTTCTATGAATGATGTGAATCGACGATAAATTTATTTTCAAAATTTTGAATTTTTTTTCTTCAAAATTGTGAATTTTTTCCTTCAAAATTGTGATTTTTGTTCCTTCAAAACTTTGATTTTTTTTTCAATATCATTTTTTTCTGCTCGAGATTTAATGAGTAATTTATGCAAAATTGTGAGGAAAATAACGATTTTTTTCATCTCAATCATTATCAATTGACATTCTGCTTTTACTTTAAAAAGCTCCTTAATTTTTTTGCTGGTTGTCGCAGAACATAATCTGACCTATCAACAGATGCAGGGTTATCCATTCTTAACAGGACACCTTATATATATCACAAACGCGGTAGTTTCGTTAATATTTTTTTGTTTTGCCTTTCGATGCCGCCGGCGCGATTTCTCGTGCCTGTATACAACACTAAACGCGACCAAGGCTGGCTCAACTCCGCTTTAGTTTCCAACCACTTTAACGAAACTTCGTTTAATTAAACCAAATTCATAAAACTCGATCTGTCACGCTGATAGCTTCTTCGTTTCTTCTTCTACCTTTTTCTGCAATTTTACAACAAGCAAAAGGCTCACCTGGCGAGACGTTCAGCACCTGGTTGTCCAGACATCGGAGTACAGCCCTCTCAGGTGCGCATTCACATTTTGGTACTTTATTTTGACCTCGAAATCCAGTAGTTTTCTTGATCACTTTGCGTTGCAAAAATTGCTTCGTATTTTATTGAAGGGTGCGCAAAAATAAAATGTGGGTTCAAAAAATGGTCACCAGCTACAAGAATTTATTATGAAAGATGATATATCCAATGTGCCTTTATTAAGACCTTTATTAAGATGGAATGACACACCATCGCTGTCGGTATGGCAGAACACGATTGTAGATACCCACGGATTTCTGAAACGGCTCTTTAAAATTTCATGACATTTGGCCAGAAGACGTCAAATTGATAGACGAACCGCTGTCTGCCCCTCAAATTTCTTGAACTTGAGAAAAAAAAAGTAGATTGTCTTACCATGCTGCATTCGTGATTGAAATGGTGAAAAATAAAAAGTTTCGCTAATGCCACGACTTGGAGAGGAGCAGAGCCGCGTAGCCACATTAGAAACACACTTTTTGACACCTCAATCATTTCATTCCTTCGCATATCTTCGGAAATCCGTGGGTATCTACAATTAATAGGTAATAGCAGACGATTTTAAACAAATCTCGCACGATGTCCGAGATAGCTAGTTCTCGCGAATTCTGGCGAGGCGCTCGTGACGTGTGCTGCAGACGACGCGCATCGATGTGCACGAGCTCGATACGCCGGCAAAATGGCAGCTGATATTTAGCTGCGTGTGTGAGTGCCATCGAAAAAGGGGAAAAAGTTTTGTTTTTCGTATATAAACGACATGAAAAAGAATTTTTTGCGTGATCTCAAGTGCGACGATTGCGGATATTTTCAAGGAACAAATCACCGGGGCGATGTATCCGACGAGCCACAGGTATTTGCTGAGGTTATGTAGCAATTTATTAAAATATTTTTTTCTGAGCTCTCCAAATCTCAATAAATAAAATTAAATAATTTCAAAGTTGCGGACGCGTTGGAAAAGAATGCCACCGGTGCGATGAAATATTTTTGTGTACAACGGAGCCTCCGGAGATCTGGCGTCTGTCGCTAAGCGTACAAAGATAGCGGCGACAGACTTGCTGTCCGTTCCTCTTATCGTGGTCTCAGCAAGCTCCGTCGATGGAGATCTCTGAATAGGACACTCACTTTGTAAGGAGACCTCCAGTGACTCATTACACAAGTGCTTCGCCGGCTCATTGAAAAGGGTTCTCTTTTTCCCTGGTGGCAAGCGGCAAAGCACAAAAATTTGTCATCTGCAGTAAGATCATCGCACGTACCCTGTATCGGTACCGTGCAGCAAGATCCATGCTGACATATTCTACAAGTATCTCGCAGAGGAGTCTTTGCACGCCCGTTGCGAAAGATACAATGGTGTGCCAAGACCAAGTTCTTCGCAACTGCATTCGACAGGTGCCTTCCAGCGAGATCTTCACCGGCTCGCTGCGAAGGATTCTGTGATTTGCCAAGAACAAGTTCTTAGCAGGCCCGATCGACAGGTACCTTGCAGCAGGATCATGGCAAGCTCGTTGCAAAGCACAAAAGTTTGTCATCTGCAGCAAGATGCTGGCACGGACACTGTATCGGTGCTGTGCAGAGAGATCCATGCTGGCACATTTGATGAGTACCTTGCAGCAGAATGTTTGCACGCCTGTTGCGAACGACCCATATAGGGTCGCCTGTCGTAACAAAAATGCCAGCATTCAGCCATTAAACGGTTTGTTGATAATCGGCCAATAATTCGTCGACCAGCATTGGGGTACTGTAGGCGGATGAACGGCTTGCCAGATCTATGCCAGCCATTCGTGGGCCAATACTATCGCACCGATAATATGGCGGTCAGCATTGGGGTATCGTAGGCGGATGAACGGCTTGCCAGATCTATGCCAGCCATTGGTGGGCCAATACCATCGCACCGATAATATGGCGTAAAAACAAGGGATTAGGTTTCGAAAAGCATATCCCACTGATGAAGCTGAAATTTTGCACCGACCTTCTTTTCAATATTTTAAGAGAACCTTTAAAAGGATATTGGCGACTAGCAATATTTTTCGATATATCGTATATTGAAAATTATGTATTGTATTGCGCTTCTACTATATTAAATAAACCGAAACAAAGCCATCCCTCATGGCAAGTGATATGCACATACGGGCGAGCACTGTTTGCCAGGAAGCAGCGCGGCCGGAGGAGTGGGGGGTATCTATCGGATATATAGATATACTCGTATGGCGTGAAATAATAAACTTTACAATGCGATATATGGAAAACTATTGCTAGTCGTCAAAAATCCGTTAACGGTTTCTCTTAGGATAATAAGAGGAAGTTCGGTGAAAAATTTCAGCTCGATCAGAGGAGTATGCTTTTCGGAACTTCATCCAAAACGAGCGAGTTATTTTTACAGCCTAAATGGACCAACAAAATTGTCGGTAAACTTTAATGTCACGAATAAAATTATCGGCATCAAAGTAAGAAACGAACAAACGATGGATTCGGTAAGTGTTAGAATGGCTAAGTGGGTAGAGCGCTCGACACTAGAACGAAAGGCGCAGGTTCGATCCCGATGAAAGGTAAAAACTTGAACAATGCAGAAAGCGTTTTTAATGCAATTATTCTATGTACATGGACATAAGTAAAGCAGAAGAAAACAAAAAAGATACTACTAAAATTTTTATATTCATAATTTGTCAATTTTTTGTTTTTCATTTCCGGCAGAAGATCCGGCAGCCGTTGCTGGGCCAATATGGGCGTATGATAGTTGGCCCAGTCTTAGCAGCCATTCATGGTTTACCATTACCAACCATGCATGGTGCGGATCTGACCCGTTTATATAGCCATTACCGCGCCATCGTTTGTTCTCTGGCAACCAGTTGTGGGCCATTACTGTGCCGATTGTAAAACCCTATTTGGGGATACCGCGTTGTGCCAAGAACAAGTTCTTCCGACTACGCTAGACAGGTGCCTTCCAGCGAGATCTTCATCAGCTCGCTGCAAAGGATTCTGTTTGACCAATAAATAAATTAATGATTTTAATTTATATTAAATTTAATTGAAATTTAATTGTTGAATTAATAATTATTTTATAGTGAAATATAAATATTAATTTACGGCTCTGGTTCGAGTGCCGTCTATGCTATATTTTTTTTCAAATCATTGTTGAAATTTATAACATAATTAAAAAATTGAAAGAAATGAAAAAAATATAAATATGTTATAAATGTAAAAAAGTATGAATGTTTTGATTGTTTTTATAATGATTATCACCGGTCAGAGTGTACTCGTGAGTGTTAAAAAAACAGTGCTTGAAGACACTTTTAATTAATTAAACACATTAAATTCCTATATTCCTTGGTAATTTTTTAAAATATTCCCTGCTCCATCGAAAAAGATGTCAAAAAATTGAAAAAAATATCAAATAAAAATAAAATTGAATTAAATTACGGCTAATTTACTTTATCAAATTAAAGAAACTGCAAGAGAGTTGAAAAAAATTGACATTTAACTCGTAAGTTTTCATCGATAAAGGCGCGTAATTTTTTTTTTAATTTCTTGCAATTTTTTAATCATAGGTTATAAATTTCAACAATAATTTGAAAAAATTAGTATTAGAAAAAATTAGCGTAGACAATTAGCTATTTGAAAAATAGCATAGACGGCACTCGAACCAGAGCCGTCCAGACAGGAGCCTTACGCCTTTGCCGCTGGGCTGCTCGCCTCGATGTGTTCATGTACAAACTCTACGGTACGTAAGCGGGTTCCCAACTTTGACCGGCGATTTCTCAAAAACGAAGCCGAGTTGGCACCTACATTTTGGGGCTTGGTTCGTACCTACCCACACTATGAGCACGCGAAGTGGGAACCCGTAACTCGATGCACCTCCCGGACCGTCCCCTCGTGAGAGGTATAGAACATACCGTATCTACCGATCATGCTCATGATACAGAATAAATGCAAAAATAATTTTGTTTACAATTATGTTTGTGAAATTTCTACCGTTGTTTTTTGCGGCGCATAAGCAGCAATCATATTTGCTGACTGAGAGGTATACAAAGTACCGTATCTACCGATCATACTTACGATCGAGAATAAAGGCAAAAATAATTTTTTTAACAATTATTTTTGTGAGATTTTACCGTTGTTTTTGCAACGCATAAGCAGCAATTATATTCGCTGAATGAGAGGTATACAAAATTCCGTGTCTACCAATCATACTCATGATCGAGAATAAATGCAAAAATAGCTTTTTTAACAATTATTTTTGTGACATTTTTACCGTTGTTTTTTGCAGCGCATAAGCAGCAATTATATTTGCTGACGAGAGATATACAAAATACCGTATCTACCGATCACACTCATGATCGAAAATAAATGCAAAAATAATTTTTTTAACAATTATTTTTGTGAGATTTTTACCGTTGTCTTTTGCAGCGCATAAGCAGCAATTATATTTGCTGACTGAGAGGTATAGAAAATACCGTATCTACCGACCATACTCATGATCGAGAATAAATGCAATAATAATTTTCTTAACAATTATTTTTCTGTAATTTTTACCGTTACTTTTCGAAGTACGTAAGCAGCAATCATATTTGCTGACTAAGAGGTATAAAACATACCGTATCTACCGATCATACTCATGATCGAGAATAAATGCAATAATAATTTTTTTAACAATTATTTATGTGTAATTTTTACCGTTATTTTTCGCAGTGCGTAAGCAGCAATCATATTTGCTAACTAAGAGGTATAGAACATACTGTATCTACCGATCATACTCATGATCGAGAATAAAAGCAAAAATAATTGTTTAAATAATTATTGTTGCGTAAATTTTACCGTTGTTTTTTGTAGCGCGTAAGCAGCAATCATGTTTGCTGACTGAGAGGTATAGAACATACCGTATCTACCGATCATACTCATGATCGAGAATAAATGCAATAATAACCCAAACCCAAACAATTATTTTTATGTAATTTTTACCATTATTTTTCGCAGTGCGTAAGCATCAATCATATTTGCTGACTAAGAGGTATAAAACATACCGTATCTACCGATCATACTCATGATCGAGAATAAATGCAATAATAATTTTTTTAACAATTATTTATGTGTAATTTTTACCGTTATTTTTCGCAGTGCGTAAGCAGCAATCATATTTGCTAACTAAGAGGTATAGAACATACTGTATCTACCGATCATACTCATGATCGAGAATAAAAGCAAAAATAATTGTTTAAATAATTATTGTTGCGTAAATTTTACCGTTGTTTTTTGTAGCGCGTAAGCAGCAATCATGTTTGGTGACTGAAAGGTATAGAACATACCGTATCTACCGATCATACTCATGATCGAGAATAAATGCAATAATTTTTTTAACAATTATTTTTGTGTAATTTTTACCGTCATTTTTCGCAGTGCGTAAGCAGCAATCATATTTGCTGACTAAGAGGTATAGAAGATACCGTATCTACCGATCATACTCATAGTCGAGAATAAATGCAATAATAATTTTTTTAACAATTATTTTTGTGTAATTTTTACCGTTATTTTTCGCAGTGCGTAAGCAGCAATCATATTTGCTAACTAAGAGGTATAGAACATACTGTATCTACCGATCATACTCATGATCGAGAATAAATGCAAAAATAATTGTTTAAATAATTATTGTTGCGTAAATGTTACCGTTGTTTTTTGTAGCGCGTAAGTAGCAATCATGTTTGGTGACTGAGAGGTATATAACATACCGTATCTACCGATCATACTCATGATCGAGAATAAATGAAATAATAATGCTTTAAATAATTATTTTTGCATAAATGTTACCGTTGTCTTTTGCAGCGCGTAAGCAGCAATCATATTTGCTGACTGAGAGGTATAGAACATACCGTATCTACCGATCATACTCATGATCGAGAATGAGTGCAATAACAATTTTTTCGACAATAATTTTTGTGAAACTTTTACCGTTGTTTTTTGCTGCGTGTAAGCAGCAACCATATTTGCTGAGTGCGAGGTAGAGAAAATACCATATCTACCAATCATACCCATGATGGAAGAAAAATGGGAAAATGATTGTTTAAACAATTGTTTTTGCGTAATTTTTACCGTTGGTTTTTGCAGCGCGTAAGCAGCAATCATTTTTGCTGAGAGGTATAGGACGTACCGCACATTTGTTAATGTAATAATTCTTAAAAATAATTAATTTTGAACAATTATCTCGCTGCAGAAAAGCGCGAGCCGCCAGCAAGAACTCTTGTTACGAAATTGAGATTCTCCATGATCTCGAATTTCGTGCGAAGTCGGCGTTGACAAAGAAAACGAATTCTTTGTCGACATTGACCGTGGGTCAGCGTGTGGGTATATACGTGTATATACCCACACGAAGTGTGTAGTCGCTGCGAAGGGACAGCATGCGGGAAGAAAACAATCTTCAACCGCGTGCGTCCGACGTAGTGAATGCCACAGACACACGAGCACACACACACGTTGCGTAGAGGCATAACAATATAATGTAAGCCTCGACGCAAGATGGCCCGCGATTCCGTCGCAGCGCGCGTTCGGACCGAACGCGCGCTGTGACATCTAGCGGTAGGGAGTAGTAGCTCGTGCGAGCTCTGCCCTACCGATTCGAGCTGGGGCCGTGTTGGAGTTTCGCGTCGGGTGTCATTCCGTCTCAAAACGGAATGACACCTCATCGCGGTCGGTATGGTAGAACAATTATAGATTCCCAAAAATCTCTGAAACGGCTCTTCAGATCCCGTCGAAACTTTGCCAAACGACGTCAAATAGATAGACAAACAGCTGTCTGCCCCTCAAATTTTCTGAATTTGAGAAAAAAACCGTAGATTGGCTTATGATAACCCGATCTACGTTTTTTTTCTCAAATTCAGAAAATTTGAGGGGCAGACAGCTGTTCGTCTATCTATTTGACGTCGTTTGGCAAAGTTTCGACGGGATCTGAAGAGCCGTTTCAGAGATTTTTGGGTATCTACAATTGCTCTACCATACCGACCGCGATGAGGTGTCATTCCGTCTTGAGGGGTCTTCTCACTTTAGACGCTAAAAAAGGCGATCATCATGATTTTTTTATAGGTTTATATTGTAGATATTGATATAAAAGTTGTCACACTTAATAAATACATTTTCGCAATACATTTAAAAACAATTATATGTATTTATGTAACCCGAACAAACATTAAACGCGTTTTTCTCGAAGCAACATTTTTCGATGACTTGTTGATAAAATCTTCGAAACTACTGAACCGATCCTTATGAAATTTCAACCACATATTCTTTACAACTATAGCTGTGGCGCGTATTAAGGATTTTTTTAAATTTTGATATTTACTATTTCTTTGCCAAAAGCGTTTTTTTTTGCTTTTCGAAAAATGTCCGACATTTTGTTATTTTTGCATATATCAAAAATCGTATGATATGCGCTATAGCCATTAACATACTGAATCTAAAACCGTTTGATTTTTTCGTTTCGGATGATCCACCTCCGAGATTTCATCAACAGCGCAGACCTACAATTTTGTTAGGCCATTTATTTTACTACCATTTTTGTCTATAAATAGTGACTTGAATAAGTATAATTTTTTTTAAATGTATTTCGAAAGTGTATTCATTAAGTTCAACAACTTTTATATCAATATCTATAATAAAAATCTCTCAAAATATTCATGAAAATAGCCTTTTTTAGCGTCAAAGTGAGAAGACCCCTTAACCAATTCTCTGCGACATACGGGTACCATAATCGAAAAAATAGAAATTCAGCAATTTCTTTTTATGTTTTGTTACTACTTTTCTCTTTAACATGGTACTTTTTTATCTATAAAATTCGCAGTGAAATTTTTATTTTATTTTTAAGAACATTTAGGGCATCGTTTTAGAAAATAAGGTTATAAAGATTTCTACCAAATGTCAACAGAATGAGTCGATTAGTTTTCTAGCTATACGTCACGCCAGTTTTGAAAATACAGTTTAGAAGACCGTGTCAAACCTCCACCATTTTTGAAGATTAATAAAAAAAAAGTAGTAATAAAACATATCCTAAGTCTCAAAAACGGGCAAGAAATCTTTCCTCTTTAAGACGGATTGACACCCGAAGCAAAACTTCGACGCAGGCCCGGCTCGTGCCGGTAGGGCAGAACTCGTTCGAGCTACTGCTTTCTACCGCTAGATGTCACAGTGCGCGTTCGTCCCGAACGAGTGTTCGTTCTGAACGCACGCTGCGACGGGGCCGCGGGCCTCCTTGCGTCGAGGCATACAATGTATCCTTCGACGCAACGTGTGTTTCCGCGTGAGCTGTGTGCGCGTGAGTCTGTGTGCGTTCGTTACGTCGGGCGCACGCGGTTGAAGATTGTTTTCTTCCCACATGCTGTCCCTTCGCAACGAGTACACACTTCGTGTGGGTATATACACATATATACCCACACGCTGACCCATAATTGATGACGTATGATCCTGACATATGACAAATAATTGTTTAAACAATTATTTTTTCATGTATTCTCGATCAAAATTATAATCGGTAGATACGGTACTGTCTATACCTCTCAGCTAATATGATTACTGCTTACGCGCTGAAAAAAACAATAGTGAATATTACACAAAAATAATTGTTCAAACAATTATTGTTGCATTTATTCTCGATCACGGGCGTAATCGGTAGATATGGTACTTTCTGTACCTCTCAGCAAATATGATTGCTGTTTACGCGCTACCAAAAACAATGGTGAAAATTACGCAAAAATAATTGTTAAAACATATATTTTTGCATTTATTCTCGATTACGGGCGTAATTAGTAGATACGGTACTTTCTGCACCTCTCAGCAAATATGATTGCTGCTTACGCGCTGCAAAACCAACGGTAAAAGTGACGTAAAAATAATTGTTTAAACAATTATTGTTGCATGTATTCTCGATCAAAAGTGTGATCGGTAGTAACGGTACTTTCTATATCTCTCAGCAAATATGATTACTGCTTACGCGTTGCAAAAAACAATGGTGAAAATTTCGCAAAAATAATTGTTTAAACAATTATTTTCGTATTTATTCTCGATCACGGGCGTAATCGATAGATACGGTACTTTCTGTACCTCTTAGCAAATATGATTGCTGCTTACGCGCTGCAAAAACCAACGGTAAAGATTACGCAAAAATAATTGTTTAAACAATTATTGTTGCATGTATTCTCGATCAAAAGTGTGATCGGTAGATACGGTACTTTCTATACCTCTCAGCAAATATAATTACTGCTTACGCGCTGCAAAAAACAATGGTGAGAATTACGGAAAAATAATTGTTTAAACAATTATTTTTGCAAGTATTCTCGATCAAAAGTGTGATCGGGAGATACGGTACTTTCTATACCTCTCAGCAAATATGATTACTGCTTACGCGCTGCAAAAAAAAATTGTGAAAATTACGCAAAAATAATTGTTTAAACAATCATTTTTGCATTTATTCTCGATCACGGGCATAATCGGTAGATACGGTACTTTCTGTACCTCTCAGCAAATATGATTGCTGCTTACGCGCTTCAAAGACCAACGGTAAAAATTACGCAAAAATAATTATTTAAACAATTATTTTTGCAGTAGGTGCGGTACTTTCTATACCTCAGCAACAAATACGATTGCTGCGTACACGCTGTAAAATCCAAAGGCGAGGATGACGCAAATGTGATATTTTCGCTTATGGAAAGTGGCAATTTGATGAAAGGAAATAATCCATTTTTTCAACATTTTGTTTCATCAGACGAACTTTCAATGACATTTTTGAAAGTGCAATATTATTCGTTTGTCAATTTCTCATTGGAAAATAACCAATATACCCTCTGGAAGTAAAAAATTTCATTGTTTCAGCCGGTTTTTTGTCTGGGAGATGAACTGTATTTTTATTAAAGTTTATACCACCCCGCCCTGTGTTTTCAATATGTTTTTTTTAATACGAAATTTATTTTCTGCCAACTGGGTATATTGGGATATTTGAGCTTTTTAAATGAAAACATTAATTTTTACTACTCTACATTTTTTCTAAATAAATGTATACATCTGTATACAAAGTATACAGAAGTATGTATACAAAAAGATTCGCAATATGCCAAAAAAAGCAGAAGATAAATTTCGTACTAAAAAAAGTATAGGAAATACAGAGAGGTTACAAGTTTTAACATCCAGTTAATTTTAATAACAAAAACCGTTACCAAATCAACTTTTTTACTTTTAGCGGGTTTATTTGTTATTTTTTAATGAAAAATAGACAAACGAGTAAAAGTAAGCTTTGAGAAGTAGACAGTTTTTTATTAAAAATAATTGATTATTATTCTTTCTTACAAATTCTCACTTTTCATAAGCGAAAATACTCGTAAATGTCGAAAAGCAATTTTTTTGTTCTTAATAAACGAAATTATCGTGGTAAAAAATAATAATGGCCTTTCTTCACTTTTTATCACGCTTGTGTTAGATCGCTTTCCTGTCTGTCTGTTCGGTACAAATTTCCCTATCGATTTTAAACTAACTTCCGGATGAGCTGGAGACTTAAAACTTCAAACATAGCTCAGAACTAGATTACAAACAAATTAACAGACAGACAAAATAAATATAAATGTAAAAAATATAATATAAATACTATAATATACAAATAGATATTGTATATATTTAAATAACATACAATATTTAACAGTTTGCAACAGGTTTCAGATTGAAGAATTAAGTGTGTAAGAAAGAGATAAAGAAAAAGAGGGAGAAAATTGTAACAAAATAAATAAACAAATAAAATATAGTTTAGTGACAGAGAAAGAATAAAAAATTAAATTATTTAAATACTTTATTTTTTTAATACTAATATTTTTTTAATATACCACGCTTTTTAAGCGGACTAAAAAGTGTAAAATAATGTATCCTAGCCCCTACAGATTTTTGACTCTGTCGCGACCTTCGTCCCTTGCTATTTACTTGCCTTCTTTTCCCGACGAGTTTCTCTGTTCACTACAGCATTTTAAGCACCCTAATGGTAGGTTGTTGGAGGTCCCGGAAAACCTTGTCCCAATAGGAATATCTCGGACCCTCCATAAACATAGAAAGTCTGTCGAACTCCTTGCTGAGAGCATCATAAACATCCGTGCAATAATTCTTTACGAGCGGAAAGGCCCGCTCATAAAGCAATACACGATTCGCCGAGGGCCTCGCGAATACGAGGCCATTAAGACGGAATGACACCTCATCGCGGTCGGTATGGTAGAACAATTATAGATTCCCAAAAATCTCTGAAACGGCTCTTCAGATCCCGTCGAAACTTTGCCAAACGACGTCAAATAGATAGACGAATAGCTTCTAGCCCCTCAAATTTTCTGAATTTGAGAAAAAAAATGTAGATTGGCTTATGATAAACCAATCTACATTTTTTTTCTCAAATTCCGAAAATTTGAGGGGCTAGAAGCTATTCGTCTATCTATTTGACGTCGTTTGGCAAAGTTTCGACGGGATCTGAAGAGCCGTTTCAGAGATTTTTGGGAATCTATAATTGTTCTACCATACCGACCGCGATGAGGTGTCATTCCGTCTTAAGACACCCATTTACCTCCGCGTTGCCGTACTTGCGGACCGATGGATGGTACGCCACCAATGGGCCGTACATATTGGGTAGAGGTGTCAACCTTAAGACGTTTTTCTCCAATCAAGGAAATGCATTGCATTTCCCAATCAGGGGGAACCGCCCTACTGACCAGCGCGGATGAACCAAGCGAGTGACTAGAGAGTTAGTCTAAAGTCAGCCAAGCGCGAGAGAAGGTGAACCTTCAAGCTTGGTATCGAGCGACCGTACACTCTATGTTTGTACGTGTGACTTTATAAGTGAATAAAGATCGTTTTTACGCTAACTACGTTTATTCTTTATTTCTCGCAAACTTCTAAGAGTGGTGACTGCTCCCTCAGGCACTGGCGATCCTATCGAGACCCAGGTTTCGAAATAGTCGCATGACAATTTGGCGATCCTGCTAGGATATACGCTAGCAAAATTGCAGAAGTTTCTCACTACGTATATCTCCGTGACGAACCACTTCTCACGCAGATCTGGAAAAAGACTGTAATACCTGAAGATCGTTTGACGAGAACAAAAACATAGTTAACGATTGTTGATAGTAAAGCGAACCCTTTGCTGAAGTGATAGTGAAAATGCATCTCAGTAAGCAGACCAAGTATCTTGAAACAGCACTTCACGCGCAGTTGAAAAGGTGATTGAAATCCGCCGGAAAGTACATCGCCCAGTAAGCTGTCCGTCGATAAAAACGAATCAAAAGGAAGAAAAGGACTCCCGACTTTTGAGGAAAACGAGATCTCGCTGCAGCGGCACCCGATGACACCAGTACTTGGGTTATTCCTGCTCTCCGTCATAACGTGAGTAGCAAAGATTGAATTGCTTAATTATTATATCGGGATATTCTCTTGATCGACATGTTGCGTATTAACTTGAAAACAAAAACAAAATACAACCATGCCGAACTCGAATACGTCATGGTGCGAAGCGTTAGAAAGGATTCGCGAAAGCGTAAAACAAATGATTACGATTATTCGAAAAGCTGAAAGTATTAGGGCATCATGGTCGGATCCGGTCGCGACCCAAACATTAAAAGATCCTAGCGATCGTTTCAACGCTCTCGACGTCGAACGATCGACATATTACACACAATTCCGACACAGACCAGTCCCAGTTTCGGTTATAATATTTTTAGCCGCGATGACTAACCTCGAAATTCACGAAACGGATCCCAACGACCCTTACCAAACAGAGTGGCCTGAAGAAGCGGACTATCCACCCTCTCGCCAAGGAAGACCGCAAGCACCCAATCCGAACGGATTTTATCCGGGTGAATATCGGAGAACGGGTATCGTAGAATCTGAAGAGGGACAAAAAGCCATCGATGCTCTCAGACTCGTCCCTAATACCATCACGGGAAAAAGCATCGATAATTACAAGCTCTGGTCAGAACACGCTGCCCTTGCGTATGAATATTGCAAACCATCGGAGCGGCAATTCTTCTTTTCTCTCGTAAAATCTCAAAAAATAGGAGGACCCCTTCTGATACGCACGGAAATCGTGGGTACACAGAACATGCCCGACCTTCTCTCCGCTATCAAAAAAATACAGCTTGCAGGAGCACGCAGTTCCAACCTTATGGCAGAACTCGCTACCATTAGGCAAAATGGGAGAGATATTATGGACTTCATCCGCCGGTTCAACGAGAAATATGACACTGCTCTTATCGCTTTCCAAAACGAGGAATTAGCGACGGCGTTAAAGACATGCTGTCAAAGCAGATAATTAAACCATCCAACTCACCCTACAATTCACCAATATGGTTAGTCCCCAAGAAACCCGGTCCGGACGGCAAACCAAAATGGAGGATTGTAATCGACTTCCGAAAACTAAACGAATACTCTACGCAGGACGCGTACCCTATGCCGATCATCGAAGATATATTCGACTCGCTACGGGATGCAAGTTATTTCAGCGCATTTGACCTATCGTCCGGATTTCACCATATAGGAATGGACCCAGAAAGCATGAAATTCACAGCTTTCTCAACGTTAGAGGGACATTTCGAATATCAGCGGATGCCTTTTGGATTGAAAAACGCCCCTAGCACGTTTCAACGGATGATGGACATGGCCCTAGTGGGACTTAATCACAACATATGCTATGTATACATCGATGACATAGTCATTTTTGGAAAGACTCTCGAAGAACATAACCGGAACATTAAAACTGTGTTCGCACGTTTACGAGAAAAAGGTCTCAAACTGCAATCAGAAAAATGTCATTATCTCAAAGACGAATTGGAATACCTAGGACACGTGATAACGCCAGAAGGAGTCAAACCGAACCCCGCGAAACTTGAGGCCGTGCAGAAGTTTCCATCGCCACGAAATCCAACGGAGGTAAAAGCCTTTCTGGGATTGACCGGATACTATCGGAGATTTATCAAGAACTTTTCCACCATCGGAAAACCTCTGACGGAATTAACAAAGAAGGACGCTACCTATCAGTGGGACGAGAATTTCAAACCGCATTTGACACGTTAAAAAAGGCAATGATGGATCCACCTGTCCTACGACCACCAGACCCAACAAAGCAATACGTTCTAACAACGGACGCTTCAAATGTCGGAATCGGAGGAGTATTGTCACAAGACGGACACCCCGTATACTTTCTTTCCCGTGTCCTGAAAGCCGCGGAAAGAAATTATAATACAACCGAGAAAGAACTATTAGCAGTTGTGTGGTGTGTGAAGAAACTTCGGCAATATCTTCTAACGACATCGATCCAAAAGAATTCGCACACTCCGAAATCGCAAGGATCGAAGCGACACTTCGAGAGTTCGTAAAAAATAACCCAACATCAGTACAATTCTGTCGTACCACACAAGTGGCACCGACACCAGAACAACGAACGGACATATTAAGATCAGCGCATAGTGATGTCGCGGGACATAACGGGACGCTTAAAATGAGGGAAATCATCCGACAAATCGCTCGATGGAAAGGCATAGATCAGGATATCGCAGACTATGCCGCCAAATGTGACACTTGTCAACGCTACAAAAAGGAAAGCATCCGGCAAAAACCAGAGGGCAAGAAAATGGAATATGACACTAGACCCAACGAGAAGGTGGCCATAAATTTAGTCAGACCGCTTCCAACAACGAACTCAAATAACAGTTACATCCTAACAATGAAAGATACAGTGACCAAATTCATCCTACTCGCACCATTAAACAAGAAATCAGCCATACAGGTATTAAAGGCATTGCACGACACATGGTTCTGCTTAATCGGATTTCCGAAACAGATCCTCAGCGATATGGGTACGGAATTTAACAACGAATTGATGACGAAGTTCGAAAAACTCTATGGAATTAAGCATATAACAACCACTGCCTATCACCCGCAAGGAAACGGAGCGATCGAGAGGATGCACGGTGTTCTCAAGAATAATATCCGGACGACGGTCTAAGACAAACCGAACACGTGGGACACCGTATTACCTATTATGTATAAGGTCTGGAATACCACCATTCACTCAACATTGAAAATGACACCTCACAGCCTCATGTTTCCACATGCACCAAACACCCCCAATAACTTTACCAAACCTGAACCTGAGAAGATAAAGTCCCGAGCACTAGCATGGGCAAAAGAACTCGAAAGAAAAATTTATCCGGCTCACCTACGTCTCCAGGAGGCGACCCTGAAACACAAAAGAAAAGTGGACGCTGGAATAGTGCGACAATTGCCGATTTATGCTCAAGGAGACGAAATCCTGACCCATAACAACGCGAAAAGACATTCACTCGACAAAGAATGGCAAGGACCATATACGATCGAAGCTATTAATCTCGATAAAAATAACGTGATGATCCGGTATAACGACGAACCCAAATGGATCCACATTTCCCACACCAAACCCTATATCCGTTATGAAAATCTAAACCCACAAGTGCCGAAACTGAAAATAAAGAAAAGACAAAATGAACTTTACGTTCAATGCGAAGATCAATAAGAGATTTCCGATATAATGTCGGAGCATTTCAATGTTGGTATTATTTGCAGGCGGGGAGCAGCAGGACACTATACGCTGAAACCGATCCGGGGTACACTCATCCAAGAAACAATTGGAAAGGTGTACACATAGCAGGAGGAATGGAAGATAGTCCACGCCGTCGACACCGAGCCGGTCTTTTCCCGTCTACTAGAAATAGAACAGATAACCGACGAACTGCAGAGCAAGGTCAATTCGGTGAACGATCCCACGGAAAATCTAGAACTAAACCAAAAGGTACTATACCTTTGGTTTCTAGGACTATACGACCTGGAAACTTCTAGGTCGTATAGTCCTAGGACTATACGACCTCTCTACATATGTGACGACATCAACGGCAGCCCCCGGAACGAATCCTACAGTAATAACACCAAGGACGTGGAACATCGACGACGCCGACAGGAACAGCTTTGACGAGTACGCTAAAATTTTTGTAGCCCATGCGGCAATAACTGCGATCCGTCGTAAGGAAGGCAACCTCAGAACTCCAAATCCTCTTGATAGAGACCCACCAACACATCTCAAGCACCGCCACCGCAGCGAAAGGGGAATACTAGACATCGCCGGGACAATCCAGAAGTTTCTTTGGGGCACGGCAGACGCAGAAGATCTACGAGTCATAAACGCCAACATCGACCAGCTTGCTAACGCGACCAGAGACCTAAATCTCCTACTTCGCAAGCAAATGAAAATTACTCAGGATCAAATCCATACTCTGGAGGTGAAACAAAAAACAATGTCGGAATACATTGAGACGCTAGAAAAGGAATTTCAAAAGGCAAAAAACAACACGGACCAACTGAGATATATAACCTTGTTGGAAAACAGACAGAGGTATCTAGGGGGATTATAGAAAAGTTTGGAAAAGGACATAACCAAAATTAACTTCGCCATCGAAGTCGGAAAACACGGGATCTTGCAACCGTCACTCTTTCCACCCCAAAGATTCATACAATCGATCAAAGCCTTCGAAGCCCAATATGGAAAACATATTGTGAACACGACAGAAGAAATCTATCAAAAGTTCATCGATATGGCAAATATTGCGATAGCTACTACAAAAAGAAAAATCACCTACATCATCACGATACCCAACCTGGAAAACGTACCCTGGACTCTGATAAGGAATACACCAGTACCACGAATGATCAATGGCACATACATTGTCATCCTGCCGTTGTATGCCGAGCGGATGGAACGAGACAACTTTAAAAGAGAAGTGAAACCAGAAGAACTCGAGAACGTCAACGGAGATTTCATCATCAAATACCAAGGAATAGAGCATACATCCGATTCAATTTCGCTTTGCGAGAACCCAAGAAATACTGTAAAAGACTGTAGAATAGCTAATTTTGAAGTTAATGATTTTGCCTATATAACTACGGCACAAGCCCAAATACCAATTCCTAGCGATCAGCCAAAAACACTGACATTAATATGCATCAGTGCCCACCAGATATTCGAATTAACAAAACCCTCCATCATTGAAACGGATGAAAAATGTGAACTTCATACCAAAACTTCTCGAGTCAAATTATTACAAACAAGGACCAAACTATCAAGTGAAATATTCAATATTGAGGTCATGATAAAACATGCACTGCCAGAGTTCAAAGAAAATCCCGTCTTATTACATAGATTGAACCTCGAAACCCTAAAAGATTACAGCAGAACCATCGAATCACTCAATCACGAACTAGAAAGCAACAATGTTAAATTACTTGTTAACAAGGAATGGGCCAACTTTAAAGGAATCGTATTACCCAGCGTAGGAGCAATAGTCTCGGGTATATTCCTTATCGGTATTATATCCCGAGCTATCAAAACAGGTTTATGCATGTGCATGCTAAAAGGATTTCTGACATGCTGCAGTGAAAACAAAAGCGACAGAAGTACAACTTAAACAAGAAAGGAAACGAGTAAGGAAGCTACGAAGAACCAATCGCGAATTAGCCATAGAACTAGATGGTTGGAACGAGGGCGTTTCTCGATGCTATTTACTTGCCTTCCTTTTCCGACGAGTTTCTCTGTTCACTACAGCATTTTAAGCACCCTAATGGTAGGTTGTTGGAGGTCCCGGAAAATCCTGTCCCAATAGGAATATCTCGGACCCTCCATAAACATAGAAAGTCTGTCGAACTCCTTGCTGAGAGCATCATAAACATCCGTGCAATAATTCTTTACGAGCGGAAAGGCCCGCTCATAAAGCAATACACGATTCGCCGAGGGCCTCGCAAATACGAGGCCATTAAGAGACCCATTTACCTCCGCGTTGCCGTACTTGAGGACTGATGGATGGTACGCCACCAATGGACCGTACGTATTGGGTAGAGGTGTCAACCTCAAGACGTTTTTCTCCAATCAAGGAAATGCATTGCATTTCCCAATCAGGGGGAACCGCCCTACTGACCAGCGCGGATGAACCAAGCGAGTGACTAGAGAGTTAGTCTAAAGTCAGCCAAGCGCGAGAGAAGGTGAACCTTCAAGCGTAGTATCGAGCGACCGTACACTCTATGTTTGTACGTGTGACGTTATAAGTGAATAAAGATCGTTTTTACGCTAACTATGTTTATTCTCTATTTCTCGCGAACTTCTAAGAGTGGTGACTGCTCTCTCAGGCACTGGCGATCCTATCGAGACCCAGGTTTCCAAATAGTCGCATGACAACCCCATACAGATTCCTAATCTCATACAGATGTGTGAATTTTCAATGGCTATGACAATACTTGTTAGACTTAAAACGAAAAACGTGGGCGCATGCAATAGGTAATTGATGCATGAATAGTTCACCTAAGTCACTGACAATTGTATTGCATTGCAAATAATATGAACTGTTGTGCGGAAATTAGTTCTTCTTGAATGCTTAATTTTTTGTTGTCGATTCAGGCTGTGAAAATCTTTGAAACATTTCACACCCTCATCAGAGATTTACGACGTCAATTTGCAAAACGGAGACTCCATAATAATTTTTGAAATATTTTTGTAGTCAAGTTTCAGTCTCTTCCTCTTACGATCCTACGGTTTCACGATCCAATTTTTTTTTCAATGTATCTCAACCATCTCATAATTTTTCACCTTTTAGGTCTAAACATTGCGGATGCATTATAGATCAATGTGAACAAGTGCGGCATCAGTTGTTCTATAAATAGTCATAATTGTTTAAGAAAATGACATTTAGTTTCCTCAAGATAAATAAATTATCTTGCATGAGTCCTTTTAACTCTGTGGACAGTGAGTGCGAAAGCTGCACTGCGCAGTGTGCTCTCGGCACTTTGCAAGATGCGCAAGCTCTGTGCACATACTTTTGTGCTGCGAACAAACTTCCACATCGTGAGGACCAAAAAAAACTTTGATCGCATATAAAAATTGGGAAAACCTCACTGTTCACTGTACTCGCGATAGGTTCCATGCAAACCACGACAAGGGGTGGAAGCCATGTTTCGTTAGACTTTCTCCATAGTCCATGTGAAAAACTCCCAGTAACATTTTGAAATTTTCTTTACAGGGATTCAGTGAATAATCAGAACTTTTCTCTCGGGGTTGAACAAAATGACAATTTTGATAAGCAGTTCGGCAAGTTGTTCGCTCTGCCATCTGCTTGTCATACTTGTTATCTTGTTCAATGGCAAGAAAAATCTTCTGCAGATGCACTGAATCCCTGTAAAGAATATTATAAAATGTTAGTCAGAGTTTTTCACGTGGGCAGTACGGTAGAAAAAGTAACGAAACACTGCTTCCAGCATTTGTTGTTCTTCGCGTGGACCCTATTGCGAGTACAGTGAAAGGTGATATTTTCCTAATTTTGACATGCATCCAAAGGTTCTTTGGTCCACATGATGAAGAAATTTATTTGCCGCACAAAAGTATCCGCAAAGAGCTTGCGTCTCTTACAGAGCGCCACGAGCACACTTTCAGTTGCAGCTTTCGCACTTTATGGCCACAGACTTATAAGCACTGACGTAAGGCAATTCATTAATCTTGCCGACACGAAATGTTATTTTATTAAACAATTATGACTATTTATAGAACAACTAGGACTTCCGTTTCCGGTATGAGTGTGAGTGGACGAAAGTGAAAAAACGGCGAAAGAAAAGCGGAGAAAGGTGAGGACGTGGGGGCAGGAAAAAAAGTGATAGTGCGGGAACAGGTGAAGCAGCAGAAAGAGATACGAGTAGAAAGGTAGCAACACAGGGAGCAGGACAAAGGGAGAGGAAAAGAAGGAAAACAGGTGAGAAAAGAGGTTAGGAAAGAACGTCGGGAGAGGGGTGGTGAGGTAGAGCGGGGTGGAGCAAGGTGGAAGGCGCGCGGAGACAAGAGAACAGTGGCGGCAGAACGGAGTGGATAGGAAGTAGAAGGAGAAAGGAAGAAGGAAAGGCAGGTAGGTAAAACAGAGAGTGAAGAAAGCGGACCGACGGGTAAGAAAGATAGGTAAGACGGTAAAACAGAGAGGAGACAAAGCGGCTCGGCGGGTAAGGAGAAGGAAGGAATGGGCGACAAGGCAAGGGGAAGGGAGGAGCGCGAAGAGGAGATCGGACGAAAGGGTGAGGAGGGGAGAGAGGAGGAGGAAATAGTAAGGAGAAAGGGAAGAAAGACGAACGCGGAAAGGCTGAGGATGGAAAGGAGCACGAGTGTAGGAGAAATAAGTGATCTATGGAAAAGGAAGAGGGTGCAGATAGAGGAAAAGGAGCAGGAGGGAAAGGAAGCCTTCCTGAAAAGCAGGAAGGTGCAGCGGTCGCCGGAGACAGGGACACAGGAGGGAGGTAATATTGAAAAAATGATTAAGGAGATGAGGGAGGAGGTCAGAAGGGATATGGCGGAGGTCAAGGGGCAAGGAAGAAAAGTCGAGGAAGAACTGGGAAGGATGAGGGGAGAGATGAAGCAGGCGGAGGTAAGATGGAGAAGGGAAAATGAGGCGATGGAGAAAAGGATAAGGGAAGTGGAGGGGAGGATGATGAAGGTGGAAAAACAAGAGAAGGAGATAGAAGAAATGGGGGGGAGATTAAGAGAGCTGGAGAGAGAAGTGGGGAGAGGAGGGAGGAGAGGGGGGGAAAGAGAAGAAACGGAGGAAAAGGAGGGGGGAGGACAGACGGAAAGAAGGGTCAAGGAAATGGAAAGGAAAATGGAGATGAGAGAAAGAGAGGAAAGACGAAGGAACTTCATAGTAAGGGGGGCAACAAAGGAGGGGACAATAGAGCAGACGGTGGAGAAATTGATGGAGAGAATTGGCCCGCAAGGGAGGGTGGAGGGGGTGAGAGAGATAGGGAAAGGAGGAGAACACAGGAAAGAGATGATGATTGAAGTAAGAATGGAAAACGTAGAGGGGAAGAAAGAGGTTATGAGGAAGAAGAGGGAATTAAGAGGGAGAAAGGAAAGGATAGAGGATGACCTGACGTGGGAAGAAAGAAAGATGCAGTGGAAACTGAGAAGGGTAGGGGAAGAAGAAGAAAGGAGGGGAAAAAGGGTAAGAGTGGGGTATGGGAAGGTGATTGTAGAAGGGACCACGTGGTTCTGGGATGAAAGAAGCGAAAGATTGAGAGATTGGAGGGGAAAGGGGAGAGAAATAGAGGGAGGAGAGGGAGGGAGGCAGGAGATGAGGGGAGAGGGGGGAGGGGGGAAGTACCAAAAAACTAGCAGAGAGGGGGGAAGAAGAGGGAAGGAAAAGGGAGAGGAGGGAAAAGGAAGGGGGCAGATGGAGGGTGGTGTTCTGGAATGTGGCAGGCCTCGTGAATAAGGACGAAGAGTTTTGGAAGGGATTAGGAGAATGGGAGGTGGTAGTGATGATGGAGACCTGGATAGAGGAAAAGGGATGGAAAAGAATAAGAGGGAGGTTGCCGAGAGGGTTCACATGGATAGTGAAATGGGCAGCAAAAAGGAATAAGAAGGGGAGAGCCATGGGAGGAATGATCATCGGAGTAAGGGAGGAAATGCAGGCAGAAAAGTGGGAAGGGAGGAGGGAGGAAGAGGGGTTAATGGCGGTGAAGGTGAAAGCAGGGGAGGACACATGGACGATAATAGCGGTATACGTGAATGGCGATATCGAAAGGAAAGTGGAGAGCCTGAAGGAATGGATGGAAAGGCAAGAGGAGGAAGAGCAGGTGTTAGTAGGGGGGGACTTCAACGCGCGGACAGGAGAGGAGGGCGGAGGAGGTAGGGAGGATAGGGAGGCGGAGGAGGAACGGAGGAAATCAAAGGATAGGAAAATAAACACGGAAGGAAAGAAATTAATAAGAATGATAGAGGAGACAGGATGGGAAATCTTTAATGGGAATATAGAAGGGGACGAGGAAGGAGAATTTACGTACACAGGGGGGAGAGGGGACACGGTAATTGATTATGTGATGGGGGATAGGAAAACAAGGGAAGGAGTGGAGAGTATGAGGGTAGGAGATAGGGTAGAGTCAGATCACCACCCACTAATAGTAACAATAAAGAGAGGGAAAAGAGAAAGGAAAAAGCAAAAGAAGAAGGAAAGAAGGGCCGGAAGCGGAAGGTGGTTGGAAAGAATGAAAGAGGGCTACGGGAGAAGGATTGAGGAGACGGGAGTGGAGGGGGGAGAGTTACAACAAACGGTAAAAGAAATTATAGAAAAACTGAAAGAAGCAATGAAAGCGGGGGAGAAGGAAGGGGGTAGAGAGAGAAGAGAGACGAGGGAGGGATGGTGGGACGAAGAATGTAGGGGAAAAAAGGGGGAGGTAAGAGCGGAGTTGAGGAGATGGAGGAAAGGAAAGGGCACAAAGGAGGCGTACAAGGAGAGGAAGAGGGAGTACGGGGAGTTATGTGAAAGGAAAAAAGAGGAGGAGAGAGGAAGAAGAATAAGAGAGGTAGCGGAGGCAACGACTGAGAGCAAGGTGTGGGAGATAGTAAATAGAGGGAGAAAGAAAAGAAGTGGAATAAATGAAAAGATAGAAAGTGAGGAATGGAAAAGGGACTTTATAGGACTATTAGGAGGGACGGAAAGAGAAGGGAGAAAGGGCGAAGAGAGACAGAGAAACGGGGACACGGAAGAGGATCTAGGAAAGGAGGAACTGAGAAGGGCGGTGGGAAGGCTGAAAGAGGGAAAGGCAATGGGGGGCGACGAAATACCAAATGAAGCGTGGAAATGGGGAGGGGGAAAGGCGGTGGAATGGGCCTGGGAGATATGTAGAAGGGTGTGGAGAGGGGAGGGTTGGCTAGAGGAATGGAAGGAGGAGATAATAGTCCCAATAGTGAAAAAAGGGCGAGGGACCAGAGTAGAGGAGTATGGGGGGGTGACGTTGATGCCCTCGCTATACAAGGTGTATGCGGGAGTGTTGGTGAAAAGGTTAGAAGAGGAAGCGGAAGCGATAGGGGCGGTGCCACAAAACCAGACGGGCTTTAGAAGAGAGATGGGAACGATGGACAACATATACGTGCTAAATTATATCATAGGAAAGCAGGTGGGGAAAAGGAAGGGAAAACTGGTAGCGATATTCATAGATTTGAGAGCGGCCTTCGATACGGTGGATAGGAAGGAGTTGTGGAAGGCGATGGAGGAGAGAGGGATAAGAAAGGGACTAAGAGAAAGGACAAAGGAGATATACGAAGAGACCAGGAGCAGGGTGAAAGCAGGGGGGGAGACAGGAGAAGCCTTTTGGACGGAGAGAGGAGTTAGGCAGGGATGTCCGCTGAGCCCGCTGCTGTTTAACATGCTGACAGCGGATTTGGAGGAGGAGCTTAGAAAGGGGGAGTGGGGGGGAGTCAAGGTAGGGGAGAGTAAAATATTCTCGTTAGCGTACGCGGACGACGTGGTGGTGGTAGCGGAAAGAGAGGAAGAGATGGAGAATATGATTAGGAGACTAGAGAAATACTTTGAGAGGAAAAGGCTGGAGGTGAATGTGGGAAAGACCAAGGTAATGAGGTTTAGGAAAGGAGGGGGGAGATACAAGAAAAAAGAGTGGAAATGGAGAGGGGAAAGGATGGAGGAAGTGAAGGAATTCAGATATCTGGGATATGTATTCCGGAGGAACGGGGGACAGGAAGCGCACATTAAGGAGAGGGTGAAAAAGGCGGGTACGGTAATGAAGCAGGTATGGGGCATATGGAAAAGGGAATTCGGCAAAGATATGGGAAGGAGACTGTGGCTGTTCGACACGCTCGTCTGGACGGTGATGGGGTACGGGGCGGAGATTTGGGGGTGGGAGGAAAGAGCGGCAATGGAAGGGGTGCAGGATAGGTATTTGAGATGGACACTGGGGATAGAGTGGAGAACGCCGGGGTATTTGGTGAGGGAGGAAACGAAGAGAGATAAGATAAGAACCAGGGCAGGGAGGAGGGCATGGAATTTTGAGGAAAAGCTAAGAAAGGGAGGGGGGAGTGAGTGTGCAAGGAGGTGCTGGGGAGAAATCAGGGAAAGAGAGGGAAGAGGGGTGCAGGGAAGAGCGAAGTGGGAGAAAGGCAGGGAAGAGTTTAGGAGGGTCGGGGGGGAGCGGAAGAGGGGAGGCAGGAGCGAGAAAGTGGGGGGTATGAAAGAAAGGAGAAGGAGGACAGGGAGAGCCAGGAAAGGGAGAGGTGGGAAAAGATAAGAGAGTCGAGGTACGACCGGTGGTATAAGGAAGTGAGAACGAAAGAGGTCCCACGGTATTTGAAGGCAGGATGGGGAGAAGAGAGGTACAGGAGAATAGCGAGATTCAGAATGGGAAATGAGATGAAGGAAGGCAGATACTGGGAGGCAGAGGAAGACAGGGAGTGCATGGTATGTGGGGAAGAGGTAGAGTCGTGGGAACACGTGCTGGACAGGTGTGGAGGGGGGAGCGGAGAGGAAAGAGGAATAGGGGAGAGGATAAGGGAGATACTGGACGAGGGGGGAGGAGGGGAGGCGTGGATGAAAGAGCTAGAGGAACGGAGAGGAGAAGGGGAAAGGGTAATAAGGAGGAGAGGAAGAGAGGAAGAATGGAATGAAAGAGGAATGGAGTGAAAGAGGGAAACGGGAGTCGGAGAGGCGGAGAGAGGAGAGAGAAGTAGATGTAAGAAAGGCCCGGCGGAAAATGGCGTGATAAGAAAATAAGGCGGAATGGGGGAGGCGGCGGAGAGAGGGAGCGTGGCGGAGTAGGGTTAAGTAGGTTAAGTAGGATAAGTAGGTTAAGAGCGCGGACAAACATGTAAAGAGATTGTAAACGGAAGTCCTTTGGAACCCTACGGGGACACAAATAAAGAATACATACATAGAACAACTAATGCCGAACTTGTTCACATTGTTCTATAATGGATCTTCAATTTTTTTACCTGAAAGGTGGGAAATTATCGAGTGGTTGAAATGCTTTGAAAAACATTCGATTGTGAGACCCAAGGAGGGGATCAGAACTTGATTACAAAAATATTTTAAATACGATGAAGTTGTATGTATTTATATTTTCCATCTGTTTATTTGTGTTATTGCGAAGCCTTTTTTGAAAATTGACGTCGTAAATCTCTGATGAGGCTATGTAAAAACATTTAAAAGATTTACACAGCCTGAACAGACAAGAAAAACTTCTTAGGAAAAAATGAATAAGCAATGTAAATAGATAAATAAAAAGGAATAACCTCAATGTCGCTGGACGAATAAATCACTCATGCGGCTTGCACGGTGAAACTTTCGCAAGTCCGTCGGACATAACGCAGCACGAACACTCCACATTTAACTAATTTTTTTGTTGAAAAACAAAAAAAATTGTTGAAGACGACTGCACAATTTTCGACATTTTATGAACACTCGGCTGAATCCGAGCTGTCAAGTTTTTCGCCTCATCGACTTCGATGTATGTCGTCTGCAGAATGCGTCACGAGCGCCTCGCCGGAATTCGCGAGAACTAGCTATCTCGGGCATCGTGCGAGATTTGTTTGAAATCGTCTGTTATTACCTATTAATTGTAGATACCCACGGATTTCCGAAGATATGTGAAGGAATGAAATGATTGAGGTGTCAAAAAGTGCGTTTCTAATGTGGCTAGGCGGCTCTGCTCCTCTCCAAGTCGTGGCATTAGCCAAACTTTTTATTTTTCATCATTTCAATCACGAGTTCAGCATGGTAAGACAATCTACTTTTTTTCTCTCAAGTTCAAGAAATTTGAGGGGCAGACAGCGGTTCGTCTATCAAGTTGACGTCTTCTGGCCAATTTTCATGAAATTCTGAAGAGCCGTTTCAGAAATTCGTGGGTATCTAGAACCATGTTCTGCCATACCGACGGCGATGGTGTGTCATTCCGTCTTAAGACGGAATGACACCTCATCGCGGTCGGTATGGTAGAGCAATTTTAGATACCCAAAAATCTCTGAAACGGCTCTTCAGATCCCGTCGAAACTTTGCCAAACGACGTCAAACAGATAGACGAACAGCTGTCTGCCCCTCAAATTTTTTGAATTTGAGAAAAAAAAACGTAGATCGGGTTATCATAAGCCAATCTACGGTTTTTTTCTCAAATTCAGAAAATTTGAGGGGCAGACAGCTGTTCGTCTATCTATTTGACGTCGTTTGGCAAAGTTTCGACGGGATCTGAAGAGCCGTTTCAGAGATTTTTGGATATCTACAATTGCTCTACCATACTGACCGCGATGAGGTGTCATTCCGTCTTAAACCATCATGAAAATAAGCAAATTTGTCCTCGCCTAAGGGTGTCCCCCGTGACGATAGTTTCTTACTGTTTGTGAAAATTCCCTTTTCGCGTATTCAAATGACGAGGAAGATCACGTGCGTCTCAGTTTTTAGACACGGGAAAGCAAATGTGAATTTTTATGTTGAAATATTTATTTTCTCAACACATGTCTCTTACTTCTTCAACTCGCTGCTTTTTCAAGGATTTTATTTTGGCCCAACGTAAACCAATCTTTTCCACTCTTGGTGCATCTTCAATATCTCTTGGCTAAAAACAGGCAGGGAAAGGCACATTTAACGCGGATGTGTGTGTGTGTTTGTGTGTACACGTCAAACTTTACAGCACCCATCTGTTGAGATAGGGGTAAGATCTAGGCCACAAACTTTCAATCACGAGAATTTTAATTCGCGTAAATCGAGGTCGAAAACGAAGTAGAGGATGAAAATTGAGTGTATCTTGCATGTAACGAAAGAACTCCCAAAAAGCTAGTAATAAAAATGTGAATTGCATTTAACGTACTATAAGGCATAAACAAGGGGCGTGGTCAAGTCCATTTCTCTCAGCAAATTCGGGATACGAAAGTAACATGTTAATAAACAAGTTGCACTTTAATATTCTTGTGTTTCAACAATGCACGATAATTATCATTGAAATGCGATCAAAAGCGATAATTCCATCAAATTTAATCCTTAACAGTCATCGGGGGTTGAATTAACCCCAACCGTTTTTCAACCTTCCAGAATTTTCTTTCGAGATTTTTTTTATATTAAAAATGACACGACTTGAAAATTATCGGCATGGTCTTACACACAAGGGTTGAACATGCATTGTAGTATTTTTTTTCAATTTAAAATTATTTATCACCCTTCAAAGTTAGCGGGGTTGATTACACCCCCAACGCCACCATCTGGAGGTGTGACTGACAAGGAGGTTGGAGTTGATTTTTTCAATTAACCTAAAAAAATGCATGCGACGTACAGAATTTATTCGGTAGATGCTAATATTTATAATATGAATAATCAAAGAGCAAAATTATGCATTTTTATATTTTGATTGCGTAAATAAGAAAAACTTTTGTGTTACTACCAACTTGAAAAAACATTGTCGATGATTATTATTGAAAAAACTGCGTCAGCGAATGTTTTATACAACTCAGAATGAAATTTGGAGTCATTTATAATTAGGCCTATTTATATTTGTCTCGAGATTATTTATTATTACCATTAATCAATATCAAGTCTCGCCGAAATACGGCAACTTCGCAGACATTGAGGTTGGCAGCAAGGCTCTTTTTTCGCCAGCCAAGATTCGTAAAATTTCATCAAACCTTGTTGGTTCAATGTTGAATATATATTGTAACGTTGCGTTACCATATAGAGACTGTCCGAGAAAGGTGAGGTAAGCGGGCTGGCGTAGCTCAGTTGGTCAGAGCAGTCGACCGGCAATCGAAAGGTCCCGGGTTCGAATCCCGGCCCAGAAGCGCACCGCATTTTTTCGGATAGTTCTCCTGAGTTTTTTCGGGGGATTATAAATGGCGCCCAACAGCGGCCCACGGCCGAATCAAGGATATACGGAACCAGAATTGTTCTTGATTGCTGTGGAAAAAAGAATCCCCTCCCTGAGATAAGAGTCTCATTGAGCTAGCCCCCTCCCTTCCCCTCAGGCCGGACGGTCTGTAGTACCCCTTACCCCTTCCGTCCCTCAGACAATCCACGCGTCTGTCGTAGTTCCCGTTGCGTTGAGATATTAGTTTGGGCAAAAATTTCGAGTCGACCCTCCAGAGCCGGATCGACTCTGGCAGGGGGGTTTGTAACGTTGCGTTACCATATAGAGACTATCCGAGAAAGGTGAGGTAAGCGGGTGGCGTAGCTCAGTTGGTCAGAGCAGTCGACCGGCAATCGAAAGGTCCCGGGTTCGAATCCCGGCCCAGACGAGCACCGCATTTTTTTCGGATAGTTCTCCTGAGTTTTTTCGGGGGATTATAATATATGGTTTACGATGGACAAAATAGGTTTTTTCTCTCAATGTTTGAAGAGGTTTAGTTTGCGTTAATCCGTTGTTAAAAATTATTTATCTTGATGCTAAATAGCCAAAAAAAATTACACCACCAGTCTGCCTCATCTAACCGCACGTAAAATTGTATACATTAAACTATTTTTATCTCTGGTTTTTTGTGTTGAAAATTTAAAAAAAATCATAAAGACTCAGTACAGTCTAGACAATAACATATATATTTTTTACATTTAATCTTGGTTTGTAGCTAATACTCCAACCTCCTTAATCACTGCTCCATTTATTTGCTACAGATATCTGATAAATAAAAGTTACATCCTTATTGGTTATTTGTTATTCTGTTATTGTGCTAGATAATAATGTAATATATCGTGGTCACGTTTAAAATATAAATTGTACAGAGACAATCCTGGCTGGTTTAAAAATTCCGCGGGCTACTGGTTCAATCCACGATTCGGTTTCGGACTCTTGAACGCCCACGCTTTGGTCGTAGCAGCACAAAACTGGACCAGCGTTCCCGAGGGGAAGCTTTGCAGGATTAAACCGTTGCCTATGTGAGTGCAGACATGTGCTACGTAGTCTCGTAACTGTAGATCCAAAAATGTACATGCGAACAGATTTTTAAAGTTGGCCTCCATTGGAATATTATATTCCCCACATACATACATTGTCCATAGCAATGATTTGAGCTAAAACATGCGTTACGAATATTAATAACAATAAATTGTTTATATTGCGTAATACACTTAAAATACTCCTTAATTTTACATTTACATTAATACACTTAAAATACACTTAAAATTAATATTGTTATCATTATAAAATATTATATTATACAATTATAAAGTCATAATATATAAAATTGTAACTATGTAGCATAATTTTCTAGAATTTATAATTTATAAAATTATTATAAAGTTATAATTTTAAAATATAAAATTTTATAGTTTAAAAATATTATTATTACAATATTAAAGTAATAATAATAATAATGATACTACTAAATACAATATTATTATTACACTGATATTGTAATAATTATAATAATCGTAATGATACTACGAAGTATAGCAATAACAGTAAAAATAATAACCGAATAATTTATTCCTCCGAGCGGTAAAAATTGCAGTTGTATTTTTGATTTGTGATTTCTTTCTTTGGTATCAGAGTTAATAGAAGTCTCGTCTATGGAAATGTAAGAATCGTGAAATTCAACGTCGATGGATGTCAGGTAGAAAAGGACGCGGGACTTTTCTTTTTGGAGCATGTACAAATAGAAACGAGCATCAACTATACGCGCCGTGGTGCGCTCCAAATGCACCTGACGTCACCTTCAGGTACGTTGTTCCGTGTCTCTCTAGTTACCCGCGTTTTCTTCGCTCATTTCCCGCGCAAGAGACACGAAACGAAATAAAACAGTGTCTCTGTTCTACTTCTTTTTTCTCTTCGAGACGTTTACCCTGTCCAATTACGACCTGTACGCATCGGAAAATGATTTAAAAAATTATTTAAATTGTTGGATCATTTGAGGCTTCCCTTAATTTTTTTTAGTAATTAAGAATTTTTGCAGGAAAGATTTCTTTACCATTTTTCAGATTTAGGGTTCGTTTTATTACTACTTTTGGCTGTTAGATAGTGTTCTTTTAATTTTAAAAATAGCGGAGGTCTAGCACGGTCTTCTAAACGGGTTGTTTTTCTTTCATTAACACTCATCCGCCGAATATGAACCAAGAAAAAGTGAGAAATTTTTTAATTCGACGAAATGGTACACTATGCAATAAAAAAAATTGAAATTTTCGAAAAAACTAGCCACATTTTGCAATGAAAATATACTTTTTTTTCAAAAACATTTAGTCATGTTTTAGAAAAAAAAGGTTAAAAAAAGCTAAAAATATACATCAGACGAATTAATTATGAGAAGCTCGAAAGTACGAAAGTTAATCGACTTACGTGTAACTTGTTCGAATGGACTTTCAAATAATGTTGTCAAGGATTTCAAATGTGAAAAGACATAAATTGAATGATTTTTTATTTCTTTCCGCTCAGTAGAATCGTCGTCCAACATTGCAATTTGAACGAATGAAAAAAAGAACGAGACTAGAAAAGCACTCTATTTCTTTTCGTTCGAGGAATTCTCTTCCCGCGCGAAATATTTAGTTTGTAAGTTTATTCTTCAGCGGAGATTTTTTGCTTCTTCAAGGAACCAAAATAGCGATCCTCAATCCAAGGCAATTGGACGATTCGAAGGAGGGGTTCACCAAGTGGAAATTCATGTCGGTTGCCACTTGGGGTGAGGATCCTCGGGGAACTTGGACACTGCGGATTATGGATCAGGTGAGTTCATCGCTGGAAAAAATGTTTAAACAAGTTCGAAGATGTAGCACCATCAATAAAAAAATATCAATAAAATCAATAAAAATCAGCAAACAATAAAAAAATCAATTCATAAAAGTTTGTTGTTGTAAATTTAAAAAAAACATCAATTCATAAAGTGTCGTTCTTTAAAATTTCAAAAAATCATCCTTTCATAAAATTTCGTTCTTCAAAATTTCAAAAGATCATCAATTAATAAAATTTAATTTTTTTATTTAAAAAATTCCATTTTTTTTAATTTAAAAAAAAATCATTATTTTCGTTCACTCACATTCTTAAGATTTCCTCAAATAATTTATACGAACGTAACGACACTCGTTTAATTAGCAATTCACGAATCTGCAAAGCTTTCAAGTGCCGTTGGACGTACGGGGGAAAAAAATGCATTTCGTTGTGACGCAGGTAGGACCTGAAGGCAACAACGGAACGATAGAAGATCTGACATTGATAATCCATGGTAGCAACGTATTGCCGAAATATCGAGAAAACGGTCCAAGAATATACAACGACGAGTACAACAGAATACGAAAAATGGTAATTCGATGAATTTATTCAGCCCGGAGTATCCGTTATCAATCAGCATCGTAGATTGCCCAAGAGCCGTTTCTGTTCGTACATCCATTCAAATGGATGCGGTTGAAAAATAAATGTATCGAAAAAAAAGTAAAGTGGAAAAGCAGACGAACATCGATCAAGGCTCGCAGAACAAGAAGCATAAATAATTATTTGAAACAAAAAAAAGCAATGAATTAAGAGGTACCTACTTGTAGAACCATTTGGAATCTTCCACGTACATGGACAGGAAAGCCAAATTTATTCGATCGAATGAAATGGACGATGGCAAGGAAAATTTTATCCAAGATGCATCTAAAGTTGAGAGAATCCTTGAAAGCAACTGGCTCGCACGCCTACTAGGCAGTTGAGATAGAAGTATCCGTTGATGTAAGTACTCGTCTTCATTTCTTCATACTGATGCAAAGGGCTTACATACACCTGAGACGACTAAAAGTGAGGTTATGTTTAAGAATTTTTTTGGTGTATAAAACTGAATTTTATTGAACAAACATGATATACATTTTAAAGTATAACATTTTATCTACATTGTGTGAAAATTTAGTAAACAATTTCAAACGGTAAAAAAGTTGCAGGCGTTTTCCTGAGACGTGTTTTTGTTGACAGCGTGGTTTACTCGACAGAGCCAGTTAAGGGGTTAGGCCACAGTAACATCATGTGCGAATTTAACAATTTTTTTTTTCGTCCGAAAAAGTGATTCACTCATAAAAATGATTACACATCTATTGAGTTTGAATATTACGCTGTTAGGAAATATATCTTTTTTTTCGATGTACAAAATGGCCGACTACTAATATTTTCTTTTGTTATCTTTTTTAGGCGCTCCGCGGCGTGGCATTTAGCATACAGCTTTTTTACCTAGAACAAAAAACAAAAATTCTCGTCAATCTACATTAGAATACCTAGAGAAGTACGTACGGAATTTGAAAAATATTGTTTTATTCAAAAGTTGTAGGTATTTGAATTGAGTTGTAGGTATTTGAATGAGTTTTCAGTAAAAAATTTCGTATAAAACTGCTTATAAAATGAAAACTTTTCGATTCATCCGAAATTCCGTACGTACTTCTTTGAGAAATGCGTACATAACTTTTAAATTTGAAGCAAATCGAGTGAAAACTGTTGAAGTTATGTGTCACGCCAATTGGAAAAAAGCTGTTTCGAGAAAGACGCGTTTAAAGTTTTAGGTACTCTATGGCCGTGCCAGAGGTGGGCTTACATTATACGCGCAAAGTCGGTTATGAAAAAAGTCTTGCCATAAATCGAATAGGAACTTATTCCTATGATGATAAAGCACCGTTTTAGCGAGAAAACAATCGATTTTTTGAAAATTCTACTGTGGCATTACCCCTCAACGCAGTGTTGCCATGTTTAACCTGCAAGTTTCGTTAATGTCCGAAAACAAACCGTTAGAGCTCAAAGTTCACATCTTTCTTCGAGAATTATTCATGAAGCAAGTGGAGAAACCGCTTAATTTTTTAACATGACATTCCTAACACTAATCGCAGTTTATTCAGTTTTTGTAAACTTAAATCAAAGCATTATTTTAACCCCTACATCCCTATAACTACTGTTTACGAAGTGCCACGTGTATTACCAAATGGATGAAGGTTCAACTTGAACCTTCAAAATATCCGACACTATGTGGTGAAACGGATTCATTTTCGGACAGTTAATGCATCCTAAATGAATCTCTCGGTAGTATGAATTTCAATCGTCTACAAGCATTTCGATTTTGGTGTCGAAAATTCTGAAGGCGGGCAACCACTTTTGGAGACCAAAAATTAGATGATTTTCTGGATTTTTTTATTGTGAATAAAAACGGAAATTTTCCGCAACTCTGACAATAATTTATTCATATTTTCATACATCTCTAGTAGTTTTTTGAAAGTTATTTCATGCATTAATTAAGATGTAATCCGCTGTGTCCCTTGGCGTGTCCTCATCTTCGTTGTCGATTTGCGGGAATTGTGCGACTCGCAATTCGCTTCTGAAATAGTCCAATAAATTTGTATACATTCTTGAGATGTTTTTCAAGAACATGAACCTAAATTTTGAAAAAAAAAATCGAGAATTGAATGTTTGAACGTGTTTGAAAAAAAAATGATCGATTATTAGCATTTTCCCGGCATTTGGCAATAAAAAATATGTTTTAAACAATCTAATCTTTCCAACTTTGAGTTCATGTTTTAAGAAATGATATTATGTAAACGTGTTCCAAATTTGAAGATGTTCCATCAATTAGTTTTTGAGTTATGATTCCCGCAAATTGAAAAAATGCCGTTTCTAGAAAAACGCGATTGAAAGTTTTAGTTAATGTAAATCGTTGCGCTACCTGTTCTCACTAAATCATCTGTCACTTGGTCACGTTTCAATATTTTAACTTGAAATGGTTTTTCATATATTCTTGACTATGTACACTCTAAGAAAAAGCAAAATAACATCGAATGTTTTGACCCGTCACAGTGGTTGGGAGTCGAGCGCTTGAGAGTCGAGCGGAGAGTCTTTATCATTTATATACATACCGTTAGAAGGAATGCGCATAACAGTTTGAAATTGTCAGGGTGTATTCTTAAGGGGTAAGACAACGGTAGAATTTTCAAAAAATCGATTTTTTCGCTAAAACAGTGCTTTATCATCATAAGAATACGTTACTATTCGATTTATGGCAAGAACATTTTTTTTTCACCGACTTTGAGCGCATAACGTAAGCCCACCCCTGGCACGGCCATAGAGTACCTAAAATTTTAAACGTGTTTTTCTCGAAACAGCTTTTTTTCAATTGGCGTGACAAATAACTTCAACAATTTTCACTCTATTTACTTCAAATTTAAAAGTTATGTTCTTAATTGCATTTCGCACAGAAGTACGCACGGAATTTCTGATTAATCGAAAACTTTTCATTTTATGAGCAGTTTTATACGTGTCACGTACGACGATTCTTCTTATTTCTTATTGGCCAGAATACACATAATTGTACACGTGCAAGAAGCAACAGAGTCTGCTGTTTTTATTTTCCATCGCAACCGGAAATTTAAATGTTCCAGATATCTCCAAATTTTATTGCTCCTCGCACTCCATAGACACGTGTGTAGCAAAAGCAAGGCGAAGATATACTTTTCCTTGATAGCTAAGTGCGCGCAACATGAAATGCATGTAGCTTTGGAGGTCGCGCCGTCCTAATTGTTCTGCTCTGCATGTGAGCAGCAATAAATGTTTTCGGGCAAAGCCTCTATCTCTATCATAGACATAGGCATGGCGACATGGCAAAGATAAAAAATATTGAACTTTTATTGCTTCTCAGAAGAGGCCAAAGATTCTCGAAGATTTTAAAAAACAAACGGAAAACAGTTCCCTTCTTCATGTCCAAATAAGGAGAGTAGCCCTCTTGGCGTAGTCATCTCGCCCTTATAAAATCTCCTTGTCTCGACGACAAGAGCGCAGTATAGCCGAAGTTTTTAACGCCGATACACTGTTCGTAATCCAGGTCTTCCGTAGAAGAGAGTGATCCGACAGTAGTATCGGACGTACATTATAATAGATTCAGTCTCAATCGAGGTTTTCACTCGTCGTTACGCTGTCCGAAATCCGGGTCTTCTGTAGAAGAGTGTGATTCGGCGTAATTATTAAAGTCAATTTATATTGTTTTATAATCAAAAAGGTCAAAGGACCAAGTATTTCAAGTCCAAGTTATTGTTAAACCGCGACCAGATCTCTAGAAGATTGTGAGAGTACGCGTGCGTGTTTAAAGCAATATTCATCGAAAGCAAGAATATGTTGCTGTAAAGCGACGACACCGATCCTGATTGTCAAAGGTATTTATCACATTATAAAATTTACTTGGAATGTACCAATTTATTATTTTATGGAACGTTAATTAAACTATTGTGTGACTCAAGACATTGAAGTCCCTTTATTACCAATTTCCTAAATCCATAAAAGAAACAAGATCTCTCGAGGTCTCACAGCAAACGTTCCCATATAATTATTATCCCGAAGAGCACTCGTGACTCATTAGGGTAGTAATCAGAGTAAAGCGTTTACCGCTCGACGCTAATAACTCAAGAAATATATATATTTTCTAAACGACTTCGAACGTAACATACGAAATTTTTCACTTAAAATTCATTCAAATACCTACAACTCAATTCACATATCTACAACTTTTGAATAAAACAATATTTTTAAATCACGGACGTACTTCTCGAGGTATTCTAATGTAGATTGACGAGAATTTTTGTTTTTTGATCTAGGTAAAAAATTGTGGATGCCTAAATGTCACGCCGCGGAGCGCCTAAAAAAAGATAACAAAAGAAAATATTAGTAGTCGGCCATTTTGTACATCGAAAAAAATATATATTTTTTCTAACAGCTGATATTCATACTAAATAGATGGGTAATTAATTTTATGAGTGAATCACTTTTTCATACGAAAAAGAATTGTTAAATTCGCACATGATTTTATACCTGTTACTGTGGCCTAACCCCTTAAGATATTTTGCTAACGATTTATGACATTAAAAAAAAAGTTGATTTTTTGAAGCATCCAAAGTGGTTGCCAGCTTTAAAAGCCCTTGCAAAAAATAATGCTACTCAATTTTCAAAACTCTTCAGCTTTAATTTTTTATTGACAGGAAACAATTATACGGAATATCATACAAAAAATACTTTCCTATGAAACATATTTCTGTTCGAATGTTTCAGTGTTCAGGAGGCTATTGAATCCTACGATCCAACGTTCAGCAGATGTCCACAACGCACTATTATAAACGTGTTTTCATAATTTTTCATGATTGTCCACTTCTTGGCTTATTGTTATGTTGATTTATATACAGCGTTAAAAGTGTTAAAAATAAAAGTAAAATATATTTTAAAAAGCATTCCTCGCACGAACGCGATCCTCGGGGACCGTTTAATTATGACGAATAAAGATTTTTCCCTGCTTGAGTGATATATCGGTGCGTGGATCGACCTACCCGTCCTGTAAGTAGGATGAATAGTATATTGCATTGTCGATTGTCGGTGCGTACACGTATGAGACATTCTGTGACAACTTGTTTTTTTTTTAACTGCCGAGTGACAAGGTTCAAGCGTTTCATTGATCATTGTTAAGGGGGGAGATATTTTCTCGCCTTTAGGCGAGGAAAATATTCGATGATTTTTTTAAAGGTAATATTTCTGCACCATTTTTGAGACTTCGGGTAAGTTTTATTAGTACTTTTCACTGTTACATGACATTTAAAAATATGTTTAATCTTTCAAAATGGCGCCGGAATGGAACGGTCTTCTAAACTGCATTTTCAAAACTGGCGTGACGTATAGCTAAAAAAACTAATCGACCGATTCTGATGAAATTTGGTATAAATATTTCTAAGCATATCGTCCGAAACGTGACCCTAAATGTTTTTGAAAATTAAAAAAAAAAGTATTTTTGATTGCAAAATGTAGCCATCCTTTCGGAAAAGGCAATCTTTTTGTTTCAAAGCGTACTATGTCTTCGATTTTCACCATTTCTCACTTTTTCTTCATTCATATTCTGCGTATGAGTGTTAATGAGAGAAAAATTTGGTTGGTTTTTTTCTGATTACTCCCGCCACCGCTACGCGTCACGCGGTCTGACAACATTCGCCGCAACCCGTTTAGAAGACCATGCCATACCTCCGCTATTCTTAATGATTAAGGGGTCTTCTCACTTTAGACGCTAAAAAAGGCTATGGTCGTGAATTTTTTGATAGGTTTATATTATAGATGTTGATATAAAAGTTGTTACACTTAATAAATACACTTTCGAAATACAAAAAAAAATTGTTTTATTTATTGAAGGCGGGATATACATTTAGACAGGAAAAAAATTAGCAATATTGAGGGATTTTTAAAACTAAGAAATGAGTATTCTACAATTATCAAACTTTAGGTATACTTTAATAGTGTATTTACGTATACAAAACAATTTTTGAAAATTAACTCATCATCAAAATGACGGAGCTGTGGCAGAGTGTTACAGCAAGGTCGCGGCGGGAGTTGCGAATCGGCGTGGTCTATTATAGCTTCCCGTACACTCAGAAAAAAGATTTATTAAGGACAAAGAAGTTTGTCTCCCGGCGAATAAGTTTTCTTATTCGTATGTCTAAGCTAACGTAACAGCTAAGAAATTTTTAAATTTAAGTTTATGTTTAAGATTTACTAAGAATTTTTCTTAACATCTAATAGGATTCTTCATAATCCCCCAGCCGGTTCTTTTTCGAGGAATTGTGTCACTTCGTCCGTAATTATTTCCTCACTTTCGAGTTTCTCACTTCCGAAACGCAACACTGACATTTCTACCAAAAGCATTGGCATAGGAAGAAGCTACATGGTAAACGTATGCGTGAGCTACATCTGACGAGCGGCCTGCTGTCGGGCCCGTCGCGTTGAAGAGCAACGTGCGCATGCGCGCATTAGTATCATAGTCGTGAAATAAGAGGTTTTCGTGATTGGAAAGTAGTGTTTATTCGATTTGAGGAAATATTTATTAAAATCTTTTATTTTAAATATGGCTTTTAACTGATATGAAAAATCGGCACGTAAAAAAACATATTTCATGACGCCGAATAAATGCTGTAGTTACAATCACATAAAAATGTCTCCATACGAGTAAACATTTATTAATTTCTAATAAATTATGGTCTAATGTGCCAATTTATTAGAACATAATAAATCTTTTTCCTGAGTGTAGGCTTTGATTTGCAAAAAAGTTCAAACATTTTTTCAGTTAGAACATGTATAGTTTCTATGTAACAGTAATTACAATAAAGAAAATGCAAATTTCAGCAAATGGCACGTATTAAAAAAAAACACCAACATTTCACGCAAATTTTCTGTAAAATGTCGATTATAAAAGTAGTTTTTTTTTTTTCAATTTTTCAAAAACCATTCTCGTTAAGTAGAAGGAACCAATATTGTAAATATTTCTACCAAGTTTCAACTCGATCGGCTTAACAGTTTTTGAGTAACCCTGCACGCCAATTTCGATAATGCAGTTTTGAGAAAAACGCGTTTGAAGTTCACGCCCGCTCCCAATCCGTGCGGTGAGGCACAGCATTGACGGGCTGTGACGTTTGAAGTTTTTCGAATTTCACTTTGAATCTTTTCGAAAATATTCTGCATATATAGTTCTATCGTTTAAAGTCTTTGGCCACAGTAACGGGTATAAAATCATGTGCGAATTTAACTATTTCTTCGTATAAAAAGTGATACACTCATAAAATTAATTATACATCTATTTAGTATGAATATCAAGATGTTAGAATAAATACATATTATTTTTTCGATGTACATGACCGACTACTCGAAACTTCTCGAAACAGCTTTTTCCAATTGGCGTGATAAATAACTTCAACAATTTTCACTCGATTTACTTCAAATTTAAAAGTTATGTTCCTAATTACATTTCGCAGAGAAGTACGTACGGAATTTCTGATTAATCGAAAACTTTTCATTTTATGACCAGTTTATGAGTAGTTATAACGTAATTTTTCACTGAAATTTCATTTCTCAAGTTCAAATACCTACAACTTTTGAATAAAACAATATTTTTTTTAATTCCGTACCTACTTCTCTAGGTATTCTAAGGTAGATTTACGAGAATTTTTGTTTTTTGTTCTGGGTAAAAAATTGTGGATGCTAAATGTCACGCAGCGGAGCGCCTAAAAAAATGTAATAAAAGAAAATAATTGTAGGCGGCAATTTTGTACATCGAAAAAAAAGTATATACATTTTCGAACAGCTTGATATTCATGCTAAATAGATGTGTAATTAATTTTATGAGTGAATGGCTTTTTTATACGAAAAAAAAGTTAAATTCGCACATGATTTTATACCCGTTACTGTGGCCTAAGGCCTTAAAGAAAAAAAAAACGAAATCGCTTTGTTGATCGTTGTAAATGTATATCCCGCCTTACGTCACTATTTATAGACGAAAATGGTAGTAATAAAAATGTCCTAAAAAAATTGTAGGTCTGCGCTGTTGATGAAATCTTGGAGATGGGTCATACGAAACAAGAAAAATCAAACGGTTTTCGATTCAATATGTTAATGGATATAACGCGTATCATACGATTTTTGATATATGCAAAAATAACAAAATGGCGGACATTTTTCGAAAAAACAAAAAAATGTTCTTTCCACCGTTTTTGGCAAAACAATAGTAATTATCAAAATTTAAAAAAATACTTAATATGCGTTATAGCAATAGTTGTAAAGCAAATGTCGTTAAAATTTCATAAGGATCGGTTCAGTAGTTGCGATGATTTGATCAACAAACCGTCGAAAAACATTGTTTCGAGAAAAGCGCGTTCAAAGTTTGTTTGGGGTACATACATTAAATTTTTTTTTAATTGTACTTCGAGAGTGTATTTATTAAGTGTAACAACTTTTATATCAATATCTATAATATTAACCTATCAAAAAATTCATAAAAATAGCCTTTCTTAGCATCTAAAGTGAGAAGGCCCCTCAATAAGAAAAAATGCTATGTAACAGCCAAAAGTAGTAATAAACCATCCCCCAAGTCGCAAAAATGGGAAAGAAATCCTCCACCTTAAAAAATCATGAAAATCAGCAATTTTCCTTCGCTCAAAGGTATGTCCCCCCTTAAGGCGTTGCATCTGAATAGCCAATTTGATCGTTTCTTCTTCATTGCCTTAAATTGTGTATATACCTCTCCAATAGTTTAGTAAAATAGAGAAATTTGATCTATTCCTCCAAATCTATCGAAAAATCAAATAAGCTGAGGTTCCTCCTAAATAGAACCAGCAATGAAATAGTATTTTTTAGCGTTTCTAGTTTAGCGAATTGAGTTTCTTCCAACGAATGTAATAAAAGATAAATCGAGTCCGACAAATGTACGGAGACATTATTACCAGTTTGAACGGGGTAGGGGCGGCTGGGGTCAATTGGAACGTTTTTGAGAAAATCGGTTAGTGTGACTTCATTTTATACCTTATCTATTTGGTAATGGGCTTAAATTATAGCTAGATTATCTGGCTATATGATAACATTATTGATTTTGCTTCTACTATGCCCTGAACTTAGGTAGAAGCTATTCAAAAACTCTTGAAAAACATTTCATTTGACGCTGTGTCGGGGTCAATCGAAACGGTGCCTGGGGTTAGTTGAAACAGGTATTTTCAGCTGATTGAACTGATGTTTCTACTAAACTCAGGTACTGTTAATGATGTGTATGAAGTGATAAAGTATGTTTGTTGTGAATAAAATACACTTTTAATTAAAATAATCGGTTTTATTGCTTTTCATTCCAGTTTTGGTATCACCGAAGGCATATTGAGGTGCTTCAATATTATTTTACTTATCGAGTTTTAATTTACTAAATATAATCAGTCAAAGAATAGTTTTTGTCACTAGCGAGGTACTCAATAAGACCGACTTATTTAGTATTCGAGGTTCTTTTTTACTCTCTTAGCCTGTTTTCTGCGGCCTTTCTCTTCAGTCTCTTTCCTTGTCTCTTCTTTTTCTGGAGTATCGGTGTATATTGTTGACTTTCTCTTTTTCCTACTCGTATTTAGCGTTTTAATATTTATATTTCTATATATATTTTTGGCATCTTCATATGCCTTTTTTATAATTTTCGAGATCGCACTTCCGCGGTTCGTAGTTTCGAACGGTTTCTTGGCATCTAAAAAAAAGATTTGAAAAACTTGCTTGCGCATAAAATGTTTGTTCGAGGTCAATAGAAACACGTTTCAGTTGACCCCGAACGGTTTGTTTCAACTGCCCCCATACCCTCGCTTCCAATAATTTATCAAATAACAAAGAACCTAAATGTTGTAGGTAGGTGCTGACCACAATAAACTCACTAGGATATTCACAGTAATGATGATTGTAAACAACGCTGAAGAAGGAATAATAGTTTTGGAGCAATATGCAAAATAATAGTAATAAAAAAATTTACTTTTTGTGTCAAAAAAGCGATACTCCCACATAAAATGTTCAACGTTCTCGGAGCGGCGGCGTGGACTAAGCGACAGGTTCCGATATGCAAAGCAGTTCCGACTTCCCTTGGGCCCCCGCCGCTATCAATGACAATCTTCGAGTTATTCAACTTGTTTCATTTGACCCGTGTTTCTATCGACCCCAGCCTCCCCTATCGTGTACACGCCGTCCTATAAAAAGAAAAACACGTAGGGAGTAAGAAGAAAATGAAAAGGATCACGCAATTATGAGGCCGGTGAGGTAGTGCGTGTTTCCAGCACGTGGCTGCGCTCGTATCGACCAGGTTAGGGGGTAGGTTTAGTCGCACGGGAGATGAAATATGCTAGCAGGGTGCTTCGGGTCAGTAGCATGTCGATCCTCGTGCTGCCTGGTCCTTTTTGCCCACCCCGTCGTAAGGTTCGCAGATCAACAACGCGCCTGCATTCTTCCTAACGAACCACCCGTCAAAAGTACTTGGTACAAGTTTTTGTGACATCACAAAAGAACATCAAAACCGCACATCAATATTTCGGCGATGACGAAAAAATCAACAAGCTACTACCGGGTAAGTTTGAAAGAATGTGTGCATTGTTTGGACAATCAAAAAATTAAGGGACAATAAAAAAATTAATCAACACTTTAGACGCTAAAAAAGCCGATTTTCATGCAATTTTTAAACATATTTACATTATAGATATTAATATAAAAGATGTTACACTTGATGAATACACTTCGAAATACATAAAATTAAAAAAAAATTTAAATCACTATTTATAGGCGGAAATGGTAGTTAAAAAAATGTCCTAAAAAATTATAGGTTTGCGCTGTTGATGAAATCTCGGAGATGGATCATCTGAAACAAAAAAATCAAACGGTTTTAGATTCAGTATGTTGATGGCTATAGCGCATATCATGCGATTTTTTATATATGCAAAAATAACAAAATGGCGGACATTTTTCGAAAAAATAAAAAAACGTCCAAGAAAACGTCCTCGAACAAGGAGTTTTTCGGTGATTAACAGAATGATTGTTGAACGCAAAAAGGAAAACTCGTTGACGACGGATGACGATTAGTAAAAGCGAATTTCCAGTCAAAAATCGATTGAGTCCTAATGAATGAAATTCTAGTGAAATGAGCGAACCAATAACCGAACGTGTAAGAAGCGAGTGAACGCCTACTCGAGACGAGTGCCAATGAATGAATGTGCATTAGAGTGAATGATGGACGCAAATTGAGCACGTGGTAATTTAACTATCATTCTACCATAGAAGAACGAGCGGCTCGCATCTCCTTTTTCATCAATATACGTTCTGTGATCACATATTTTTCACTTAAAGGGGTTGGAGCGTTAGCCACAAGCCAAGGTTAAATATTTAAAAAAATATATGTTACTGTCTAAACTATACTGAGACTTTACGAATTTTTTCGAAATTTTTTTCACCACAAAACAGCCGAGATTTAAAATAATTTAACGTATGTTTAACGTATGGGGATGTAATTTGTTTGGCTATTCAGCACCAAAATAAACATATTCTAATGACGGATTAATGCGAACTAAACCTTTGTAAACATTTGAAGAAAAAAGCCCATCTTACCCATCGTAAACCATATACAGGGTGTTAGGAAGGTCGATTCAAAGCCTTAAGGGGGTGATAGGTCACCTCGTCAGGAACGTATCTAACCTAGGTTACCTTAGTCCAAAGTCTAAAGATTTTGAGTTATCATGGTGAGTATGATTTTTGGAAAATTTCCCAAAATTAGGTACTAACTCGTTCATAATATTCAAATAGACAATAATTAGTAACGAAAAACTTATTTGCGCCTTGGCTTAATCTGTATTCAATCGACAAACACCAATGCAGTCATCTGTATCCACACAACTAACTAAATGGGACGTGTTGAAAAATTAAAAACTTGTCAAAAAATAAAATACCCCTTATGTTGATGCTATTTAAAAAAAAATAGTATTGGCATAAGAGGTAAACGAGTTAGTACCTAATTTTGGGAAATTTTACAAAAATCATACTTACCATGATAACTCGAAATCCTTAGACATTGGACTAAGGTAACCTAGGTTAGATGATGTTTCTAACAAGGTGACGTATCACCCCCCTAGCACCCTGTATATTCAATACTGAGCCATCAAAGTTTTATGGAAGATTACGAATCTTGGACGACGAGTGAAGAGCATTGCTGCCAACTTTAATGTCCGCGAAGTTGCCATATTTCGGTGACACTTAATATTAATTAACGGTAATAATAAATAATCTCGTGACATAAATATGAATAGGCGTTATTATAAATTACTCAACATTTCATTCTGTGTTGTATAGAACATTTGCTGATGCAGTTTGTTCATAATAATCATCAATTATGTTACACTTTTTCAAGTTGGTAGTAACACAAAAGTGTTCTTTATTTACGTAATAAAAATATAAAAATGCTTAATTTTGCCCTTTAATTAGATATTTTATGAAAAATTAGCATCTACAGAATAAATCTATACCTCCTGACATTTTTTGAGGTCCATTGAAAAAAAAATGCATAAACCGTCATTCCACTCAACTGGACTGCTCCAACCTCCCCTCGGTTATCGTTATTAATGCAACTGTAATTATTTCTTTATCTCGATATCTACAGAAAAACGCTTTTCTCGAGTGCAGCGAGCCAAAAAAATGTAGGGCAAGTTGCTCAATTATTGGCATTTTAAAGGGCCCAATTATTGGCACTTTAAGGGCCCACCTATTAGCACTTTAAGGGCCCAATTGTTGGCGCTTCAAGGGCCCAATTGTTGGCGCTTTAAGGGCCCAATTATCGGCACTCTAAGGGCCCGATTATTGGTACTTTAGGGGCCAAATTATTGGCACTTTAAGGACCACTGTGTAGGTAAGCGAAAAGTGTCAATAATTAATGCGGTGCCAAAATAAGGCCACTTTACCCTAGTAAAATGTTTACTTTTCTAAGCCCTCGAGTTCTTCTGCACTATCGACTCAATTAACATTTACAACAGCGTTGATGCATCGATCGGGTGCTCCAAGTTCAATTTTTCCATCGCTGCCGCGGGCAAACTTTGCAATTGGAATTGCGCGTAATCTGATTTTTTTAATAGATGCTATTCGATTACTTTGTAGGTTTTTTTGGAATGCAGTTTGAAATATTTCGAAATCTTCCTACAAAACAGATTTGGCAGAAAAATCTTCGTTATCCGGTTTTTTGTTTTTTGAGCATGGAAATCATTCCCCTGGATTTCAACTATTCAGAATTTTGGTCGATTTTCATGAATTTTTTGGAATGTAAGGAATGTATATATCTTTTCAGGGCCATAGGTACTTTTTATTATATAATTCTAGTTTTCAAAACGATTTTTGTTGCTTGAAAAAACTTAAAAATGGCGGCAATATAACCAGTCGCCGTGGAACTTTCCGGAAGGGAGGCCGAATGCGGTGTACACTCCAGCACCTCGTAGGATTATCGGAAACAGTGTGCGCAAAAACAATTGATTAGTATATACATGTGGTCACTTGATGAACCATTAATATTGGAAAAATAATTATAATTGACTAGAGGGGAGGCCTTAGAGCAAAGAAGATGATTTTTTCGGAAATAAGTTCAAACTTTGACCCAGCCAAAAACATGTTTATTTTGATAATTTTTAGTCGGGGTTAGGTTCATCAATGGCACATAAGTATAATAAAAACGTGTGCCAAATACGAGCTTGATCGGTTGAATAGTTTTTGCGTAATCGTGTACACCGATTCTCAACTCATTAAAAAAAAAGGTTTCAAGATAATCGCGTTCAAAGTTTCGGCAAGGGAAAAGCGCATGATTCTGTGACATATCGACTAGTCAGCTATTCCAGTACCATATAATCGTCCTTCAGGTTCCTCGTAATACTATATTTCTATGGGTTTAGAAGCGTTTCTAACAGCTATTATTAAATAGATGATTCACCTCTCCACATGGTGCCTATACCTACGCGTAGGGCTCTAAACGGAGTAGAGGTGAGGCACGCTCGAAGGCTCTTGGGACGTCATTTTTTAGAATTGACCAAAATCACTAACTGCATCGTATTTACAGGTTTCAAACTATAATTATAGGCAATAAAAAAATGCATTTTTAAAGCCTCTATATGGCGTGCCTAAACTCTTTATGGAGAGCCTAAACAGGATGGTGTAGGAAGAGAGAAGTTGAAACAAAAAAAGCGAGATCAATATTCAAAGAAAAAGGAGAATATATTACTAAGCCTCTAAAAACTTGATAGGAAAAGGTTTGCATCATTCCTCTGGCCTTATTATTTCTTTCGATCATGATAAATCTCTCAAAACCGAAAAATCAGTGTGTTCCATAGGGAACAGCATTATATCCATTACAGCTGGAGTCAATTGCAATTTTGAAATGGAAAAATAAAATATTTTTGTTTATAAATTTCGTTGTCCTGCAAAGTGATGATTTCGGGAGAATCACCCATATATGTATACTAAACTTGGAATATTTCCTGTTCTGTTATCTAAATACATGTATGTATGTTGAAGCACTTCGAATAAATACAGTGCACATGTGGCATGAATATGCGCCGGGGAGAAAGTTTATAAAAATATGCTTTCGGTTTCGGGGCTTGAAGCGCAGAGGGTATTTTCGGGGAAAGCTTTCACAGTAGCATATTTTAATGTTGAATTGATTGAAAGGCTCAGGCATGGACGAAGACTTATATGGGGTAGAAGAAAAACAGGGAGTAAAAGTAGGTTTTACAGATTTTTTTCTCCCCATTTTCTCCCCATCAAATACTCAATAATACATTTTTTACGTTGGTGAAGGCTCTTCAACTCTGAGCCAATGAAGGGTATCGAATAAAAAACTTTAATTAGGAATACGTTCGAGAACTGATCGAGAATGATCACTACGGGCAAGAGAAAGCTCGTTACCGGCGAATAATAGCCGAGTAAATTGAAATTCTGCGGTTCCGGTTTCACCAGTTGATTTTCTTCGATTTAACATCTCCAGAAAAGTACCAAAACGGAGGAAAACTATTTTCCAATAACTTGTATGCACAGCCTTTGTCCTGTCGTGATCTGTTATTTTTGTATACGTATATTATTTCAATATTATCTATAACACTCCTTTTACATAGTAATATGTAAAGGGTCTTTTGAAAACGATCGTCGAAATTTAATGTCCCCAAAATCATCTTCCTCTATATATATATATATATATATATATATATATATATATATATATATTGTAACGGGTCGGAATTTGTTACAATAAATTTTAATTTGTTCGGGACTCGATCAGGGAAGAAATTAATTTAAACTCTTTGTTTTGGAGGTATTTGATAATAAAATGACATTTATTCAGTATTTTTGACTCGATATAATGTTAAAAGATTCCTGTGTACAAGTGTTATGTGTGTTGTATTTTGTGTATTTGAATGTGTCGCTGGAGTGTGTTTTGTGTGTTTGAGTGTGTCGCTGGAGTGTGTTTTGTGTGTTTGAATGTGTCGCTGGAGTGTGTTTTGTGTGTTTTAATATGTCGCTGCGCGGTCGGTAAAATATTCGAGATAGCGGACTCGCCCGGATGGTAAGTGTGTTCGAGCGCGATTACTTTACTGTGGATCGAGGATTTCCCCTTCTCCTACACGTATTGGCGCTCGCGGCGTGCGTGAGTTACGGCGCGCTCTCGCTTATGGCGCGCGGAGTCACCGGGGCGCCTTTCCCTAGGCCGCGCGTGGCGCTGTCTGTCGCGGTCTACTCTCCCTAGCGCTATCGATCGCCGCGCTCTCAATCTCGATACGGCGCGCTTCCCCCTCTTTCCTACGGTCGCTCGTTGCGCGTGGTGCCGAGCGCGCTCTCGTGCTAGCCACGCTCCCTGAGTCCCCCCACTCTAGAGGGTCACGGCGCGGTGGATCGCGGCGCGCCTTCGACTTACGCGCTACGGCGTGCTCTCTCGTAATTACTCCCCGTGAGTGTAACCGATTATCGCGCGTCGATAATCGATTACTCTAACCGTGGTTGACTCCGTCGGATGGCGCGACGTACCCGCTTATGCTGATCTTCCCGCTAGTTACGTGTATTGTGTCGGTGTGGTGTTTGAATTTCGAGATGCCTTCTTGACCTTTGGGTTCTCCTGATAGTTTCGGAAGCCCTTGTAGGTATTTCTGTTTTTACAGTTGTATGTGTGTGTGTGTGTATTGTCGCCTGGTGTTTCTGATACCTCCTTGCGCTTTCTATTTCCCTAATACTAATTTTCTATTTATCCTCTCGTAATTTATCCTTCCTTTGTCTAATCTTAATGTTTTTTAGTACTCTTTTTTCTGATTCTACTCCCGATTCTTATTTCCGTCTTTATTAATTAATAAAGAAAAAGTATGTTATAACTTTCTTTTTAAGTGTCTCAAGTTTCCCCCTCTCAGCTTTCCGCCCTGAAAAGAGGTACTTTGCTGAGCGGTACTTTTTTATCCACTTAAAAAGCCCGACTTTCTTACGACGACTTCCTTCTGATTTCGTTTTTTCAGTGTTTTCCCCCTCTCAGCTTTCCACCCTAAAAAGAGGTACTTTGCTAAGCGGTACTTACTGATCCACGAAGTAAAAAGAAGTGTCGTCCCTCTGACTTTCTTCCTCTTTTATACCCATTTTTGACTGTTTATTGTTCCCCTTCCCTTACGAATTACCCATCATTCCCTTTATTGTTAACCTTTTTAAATCAACGACTTTTCCCCTTCCCTTACTTTACTTGTCTACTGTTTTTGTTTTATTTTCTGTTTTCTTTTTCTCTAATTTTTCTTCCACTTATTGTCTTGTGACCTTGAAGGTCGTACCTGCCCATTCGGCTTTTTATTATTCCTCCTCCCTTACTCCCCAAAGAGTCGGTTTATTTGAATTCGTGGTGGGGGTATTGGTGTGAGACGGACCTGTACGTCTCAATATATATATATATATATATATATATATATATATATATATATATATATATATATATATATATATATATATATATATATATATATATATATATATATATATATATATATATATATATATATATATATATATATATATATATATATATATATATATATATATATATATATATATATATATATATATATATATATATATATATATATATATATATATATATATATATATATATATATATATATATATATATTCATATATATTAGGGTGGCACGAATTTGAGCTCCATTTTTTTCCTTTTTCTTACTTTCCAATGATGTACTTCAAAAAAAAATTGTCGCGAAAGCTGCGAGTGGTCAACAAATATTTAGAGGTCACTCAAGCCTCACAAAATATAAATTTTCATAAAAAATGGATTTTGTCCGCTCACTTCTCACCCATGAATTTTGCACTTTATAATTTTTAAATTAAGTTCGCGAAAGCCCTAGCCGGTCAATGAATATTTAGTGGTCGCTCAAGAGCTTCGAAATTTTTAAAATTTCGCCAATTTTTTTTTACTCTTCTCACTCATAAATTTGATGCATTGTAACATTTTCAAAACAATTGATCATTTTTCTTCAGAAAGAGATTTTTCAAATTTACCTCACACTACTTACCCAAGAATTATAATCTTTGTTTTCATAAAATAATTCTTTAAGTCCGTAAACAAAGTTATAGGTCCCCCGTTTTATCGTGTTAGAATTGCGAGGTAAATTCGGAAAACCCGTTTCTAAAGAAATGATGAATTCTTCAACGTACGAAAATACTAAATGGATGCTAATAGCACTACGCGTGAAAATTGGACAATTTTAATTCGTTACTATAAATTAATATTATCAAATTAATCAAATCAAATTGACAGAGCAAATATGGACTCCTCATCGTTCTGAATTCTGGCGGAAATCTTCAACTCCATGTTTCCATTTCCTTGGCGCCTCCCCATATTACTCGGCTACCTAAGAATTTTAATTACTCCGCTTATAACACACCCTTGCGAGCCGAGAGCAAAATTTCTTCTCCCAAGTTGATGACAACCTGTGAAATGGCGGTTTCGTGAGATTAAAAAACAAAAAAACGAGATTTCGTCACCTTTCGTTCAATTTCGAGATATTTTGGGTTTTTTTTCGGCAAGGAAAATGGAGTAATAAAATTCCGCTGGGCAGTCTAGAAAAAAAATGAATGAAAAATTCATTGTGAAAGTGCATAGGAAACGGTTGGTTGAGGAGGGTGTGAAAGCGGTAACTGTGCAGGGTGTGAGCTTGAAAATATGGAGTTTGTCGAAACTTTGCATTATACGGCTGTAAAATATGGGTTAATACGAGTCAATATCTTAATGTGTGTTGAAGTATAGCTTTGAACTATTTTCATAATGTCCGCTTGAGCTGAATCTTGGCAATAATTTCTTTACACAAATACAATAACGATTATTAATATTGCATTCAATGGTAAAATCAAGAAGTGCTTCTGTCAATCTATTTTAAAAAGTACTCTCAATCATAAAAAACTTCCAAACGAGGAATTAATTTTTTTCAAAACAAAGACATATAGGAATTGACTTATTTCAAAACTAATTGACCAAATTGAATCGACGAACCCCAAAGAGCTTTCCATTCTTTCACAAAGTCTTAAAAAACGAACCTCATGCCCCTTGATCAAAGCCATATTATTTTGTTTCCATTTGCTACATCGTTATTATACGGCTCATAGTCCGGGAAATCTAATGGCTCACAAAACGAGTAGGAAGGATTAAGGGGGTAGATTCCTTCAGGCAAGGAAAAAATTGCTGTTTTTCGTCATTTTTTTTAACGAAAGATTTCTTCACCATTTTTGCGACTTAGGGTATGTTTTATTACTACTTTTGGTTGTTACATGATATTTTTTTTTTATTCATTTTTTTTAATGGCGGTGGTATAGCACGTTCTTCTAAAGGGGTTGCGGCGGATGTTGTCAGACGTCGTGACACGTAGCGTCAGCGAGATTGATCTGAAATAAATCAACGAATATGTTTCGTTCATTAACACTCATACGTAGAATACGAACCAAGAAAAAATGAGATATGTTGAAAATCGATGAAATGGTACGCTTTGAAACAAAAAGATTGAATTTTCTGAAAAAATTACTACATCTTTCAAGAAAAAAGTACTTTTTAAAATTTTCAAAAACATTGAGGGTCATGTTTTAGACAATAAGGTTAGAAAGATTTATACCAAATTTCATCAGGATCGGTCAATTATTTTTTCAGCTTACGTCACGCCAGCTATACGTCACGCCAGTTTAGAAGATCGTGCCTTCGCCAATTTTTAAGATTAATAAATTTAAAAATACCATGTCACAGCCAAAAATAGTAATCAAACGTACCCCAAGTGTCAAGGGTTGTAAAGAAATATTTAAAAAAAAAAAAAAAAAATCATGAGAATCAGCAAATTTTTTTCTCGCCTAAAAGAAGCCTCCCCCCTCCCTAAAGTAACGTAAATATACGGACACATGCGTGCTTTAATGGAAGTGGACTTTAAAGGCGACCAAGATCAAAAGTACCATGTGTACCTGAGCCCGTTTCATTTCACTACCCTTATAGTTAATTTACGCCCGGAGGTTAGAACTCGTCATAGACATTTATCTCGTCCAACGTTATTAAGTTTTCCAGCCACTTTGCCGGAAGGCTATAAAATACTCTGAATCATTGCAAGATCTCTTAATTTCTATGATATTAATACTCCAAATCATTTTCATGAATTTAGTACCCTAAATCATAGCAAAATATCAGGGGTGTGCGGGTAGCAGAATTAGTCGGGTCGGGTCGGGTCGGGTAATTAGACTATGACCCGATCGGGTACCCGAGTTTTTCGGGTACCCGAATTTTTTCGGGTACTCTTCTCACATCGGGTACTCGATAAGTCGTGTTGCCGGAACAAAATTTTGTTTCATAGTATAAATAGCGCCACGGAAACGTACCAAAACGAACGAAATAGACTCCAGCTTTATGTTCTCTACCCTTCGCCGATAGGTTGGACTTCATAAGGAATACAAATAATTTATTTAATAATTTTAGTATTTTTGTTTTATATATATATATATATATATATATATATATATATATATATATATATATATATATATATATATATTCACAATTTTTTCCGGCAAACTTCTTTTAAAACACTCGCATTTCAGGAAATATCGAGATATTTGAATGTCAAAAAACTGAATAAAAGCAAGATTCTTCGTCGAATTTTCATTAATTCTTTCTAGTGCTAACTGGTAATTTCGGCGATTCATTCTTCTTAATTTAATTTCTTGTCATTTTTTAATTTTTTTTCCAAGTAAAGCGTGTTCTTCAAACGCTTATATCTCTGAAACTAATTAAGATATTTTCAATTTTTGAATGTCAAATGGAAGCTACATTCTTCTCGCTTCGAATAAACGCGAGGCGTTGAATCTTGGTCTTTTTGGGTTTTTTCTCCATTTAAAACCCACGTTAAAAAAATCAAAACTTTAAGGCGTTCGCCGGAACAGAAGATATTTATTGTACATTTTTTCCTTTCGGAAACTTTTTAGTGATGCCAAAACGCAACTTTCCCGCGCTATTACGATACGACCCGCCAAAAGTTACCGTTTTTCACTCCATCCTAACAGACACACACACTCGCACGTACGTACACACACACACACAGGATAGAAAAGTGAGACGAAAAAAAAATTTTTACAGTACTATCATTTATTTGTTTTATCGCCTTCTTCGAGTTTTCGTTTTCTCCTATTATTTCAGTCGTTCACGAATATTCGAAGTTTAAGAGTACTCGACGTTTACGAGTACCAAAAATTTGAGAGTACCCGATTACCACATTCGGGTACCCGATAGTGGCGGGTAATGCAAAAACGTAACCCGTCGGGTACCCGACCCGAACCGAACATCGGGTACCCGAGTGAATCGGGTACCCGCACACCCTTACAAAATATGATTACTTTAACGATAATAAGTGCACTAAATTATAAACGAATTGCTCCTGAAATTTAGACGATTAGGAAAATCCCTGAAAATTAATGATTAGAATCCCTTCCAAGCTAAACGCAATCATTTGGATCATCCATAGACTAATTAATCAGTTAACGAGGTATGCCTCGCTGGAAGCCGAATGTGAAGGGTCCGAATGATGAATTTTTTTTTCTAGTAACACATTGGTTGGTATAAATTATATTTTTCTCAGCATGGTGTACACATGTTTGAAATTTCGAAAAATATAAAAAAAATGACAGCTTTTCCAAAGAAAACCTCATATTTCTCTTGAAAAATAGCATGCTGAAGTCATTTTTATTACCAAATGGTTCATCCAGTTAAAAAATGCGATCGTGAACCGAAAATGACTACTGTTTGAACGCTAACTGTGCAAATTCAAGTCAATAGTGTGAAAGTTACTTAAGATATTAATCCCGCCATGCCAAGATATGTAGTTCCGAGATAATCGCGTTCAAACTCGACGGATCGCGGTAAGACCGACGCACACTGTTCCACTAAAATCGGCGTACCTTCGTCAATTTTTAGAATTTCAGAGCCCGGTTGGTCTAAAAATATTCTTGAAAGTTCACACTATAAGGACATGCAAGAAACGATGTTATGAGATTTCCAGAGGGGGTTACCCCCTTAATCGATTAATTACGGGTGAACAGCCTAATGCATAAACAATATTGACAGTAATAACAAGTATATTAGTTATTCAAGTATGACTTCACGGATTTATTGATAAAATAACACATTGATTTAAAACCGAAAATCATTCTTGCTCTATTCAAAATATCGTTTAGGCTGTATTGTATTGCCTGAAAGATGGGCAGAGCTTCAAAGCCACCTTATGGTGGTTGCGAAGCGATCCAGTTATGAACCAATTCTTTACTTCCTCGAAAGAACTGAATCGCTCTGCGGGAAGGGCCGGCGCCATAGGTCGGAACAAATAGTAATCTGAGAGAGCAATGTCTGATAAATATGGCGGGTAAGGTAGAATCTCCCAATTCGGTTCTTCTAGATAATTGTTGACGGATCCACCTACATGTGGTCTGGCATTGTCATGCTGTAAATTCGTGTGGCGCCCAATTCCCTTGGCTGTGGACCATTCCCATCACATTCAGGCGTCAGGAAATGCATGCACTCAGAAAAAAGATTTATTAACGACAAAGACGTTTGTTTCCCGGCGAATAAGTTTTCCTATTCGTATGTCGGCCTACTACGATTTTATTAACAGTTAAGAATTTTTTTATTTAAGTTTATGTTTAAGATTTACTAAGAATTTTTCTTAACATCTAATAGGATTCTTCATAATCCCCCAGCTGGTTTTTTTTCGAGGAATTGTGTCATTTCGTCCGTCATTATTTTCTCACTTGAACGTTTTTTTCTCACTTTATATTCTTACTTACACTTAAGTCATTCCTTACTTTCGAGTTTCTCACTTCCGAAACGCAACACTGACACTTGTGCCAAAAGCATTGGCATAGGAAGAAGCTACATGGTAAGCGTATGCGTGAGCTACATCTGACGAGCGGCCTGCTGTCGGGTCCGTCGCGTTGAAGGGCAAAGTGCGCATACGCGCATTAGTATCATAGTCGCAAAATAAGAGGTTTTCGTGATCGGAAAGTAGTATTTATTTGATTTGAGGAAATATTTATTCAAATGTTTTATTTTAAATATGGCTTTTAATTGATGTGAAAAATCGCCACGTAAAAAAAACATATTTAGTGACGCCGAATAAATGCTGTAGTTACAATCACATAAAAACTGTCTCCATACAAGTAAACATTTGTTAATTTCTAATAAATTATGTTCTAACGTGCCAATTTATTAGAACATAATAAATCTTTTTTCGGAGTGTGCTTGGGTAACATTCAATGCTGCTGCTAATTCCTGTTCCATTGGACACGCAACCTCGTCCAGTAATGCTTCCAATTGTGCGTTTTCAATTTTTTTTAGTGGCTTTTCATGCCGTTATATCATCTAAATAAAAATCAAGCTTTGCAAATCGTTAAAACCACTTTTCACACATGCAAAGAGCAATGTCTGATGAATATGGCGGGTAAGATAGAATCCCCCAATTCGGTTTTCCTAGATAATTCTTTACGGACCCACCTACAAGTGGTCTTGGCATTGTCATGCTGTAAATTCGTGTGGCACCCAATTCCCTTGCTTTTGGACCATTTCCATCACATTCAGGCGTAAGAAAATGCATTCTTGGATAACATTTAATGTTGCTGTCAGTTCCTGTTCCATTGGACACGCAACCTCGTCCAGTAAAGCTTCCAATGGCGCGTCTTCAATTTTTAAGGGGCTTTCTATGCCGGTTTATCATCTAAATCAAAATCAAGCTTACCAAATCGTTGAAACAACTTTTCACACATACTTTCCAATGGAGCATGTTCTTTGCAAGCATCTACAAGCAAGTGATGACTTCAGCTGCACTTTCCATGAGAACAAAATAATGAAATACGCTCCACGCAAATCACGTTGATTCAGTACAAAATACACTTCAATCTGATAGCATCAGCTACGTTTTACGGCTGCGTACGGACCTTTCGAATACGAGTATTACCAGGTTCGACATAATGCCACCAGTACGAAATAAGCCACCTATTGAAAATCCGTGAAGTCATACTTTTTCAGCCAATATGATATGCCAAAATAGTTCCAGTGCCTTCAACGCAATTTAAAAAATATATATTTGTTTAATACATCAAATATATAAAATATATGTCATACAACTATAATCGTCAATATATTTTTTTTATATAATTTACATCTTTCATTCGAATTCTATGAAACTACGTTCTGAATGCTTAGCCTGTACGTATAGTTTTTATCCTGGTATTTCTGCTTTGATAGCGTTTCCCCGTCAAGCGAATGCGGCATTCATTGAAGCTTGCAAAAAATGTCTTTCAGTGTTAAGTTGTTCATATTTGCCACTGCGTCTACTGGACCATCCCTTCGTGCTCCCTTATCGCGTCGTTACGTTTGCAGAGCACAAAACTTGCGTCCTGCATGCAAAAACATATGTGTGTGTACCCGTGCGGAAAACTGATAGGGCATCCCTAATAAAAATAAGGGCCTTTCAGGGCTTTCCTAGTGCTTCCCCTAGTAGGGATTTCCACAATGGGCCCAGACTTGGCCATTATCGGGATAAACTTGTAGGGATTTCCACAATAGGCCCCGACTTGGCCATTATGGGGATAAACCTGTAAGGATTTCCACAAAAGGACCCGACTCGGCCATTATAGGGATAAACCTGTAGGGATTTCCACAATAGGCCAAGAGTTGGCCAGCATAGGGATAAACAAGTAGGGATCTCCACAAAAGGCCCAGATCTGACTATTATAGCGATAAACCAGTATAAATAGCTTAGGCTACATGGTTGATGATATTTTAATTAGTCAAATCGATTATGTATATCGAGCGAATAATATTATCGAACGCAAATTGGGAAAAAGCGTAAGAGCATTAGCAAATAAAAAATCAACGATGAACACGAATATGCAGACAAACATCAGACAGTATTTATTTATCAAATTAAAGAAACCTTTTACATAGATACAAACAATTACTGATGGTTTCACTCATACATGGAGTAATGCTAACGCATAAGTGTGAACAGTCCCACCCGGTTTTCTCGACATTTTTATAGCAACTAATTTCCGCTCAATACTCATCATAGGGAAAATTATTTCTTCTGAAGACTTCGCTGATATTTCCCATTCATAGACGTTATCTGACTGTGTAGAATAAGTAAATAAATTGGTCTTTGTTTTCCAGATCTTTCCCTCAATGGAAAGAAATTCTAGTGATTCAGTAGACCCATATATTTTTTTTATTTCTACTACACATCCATTCCTTAGAATGGATTATTTTTTGTATTAATTTTGTCATGGCAGTTTGTCATAAAGGCTCACATGCAAATACGCAATTACATTTCTACGCGCGCACACATACATACACATGTACTCACGCCCACACCTATGCACATGAACAATTACATAAAAACAAATACAGATATACCCTGACGCATTTAACATACACGTATATCCACTGATACGGATATTTTATGGCGCTGAAATGGTTATGATGAGGCGCCGTTGAGGCATTTTCAGGGCGCTAAAATGGTTTTGATGAGGCGCCATTGAGGCAACTTATAAGGCCCCGGTCGTTGCGCCTTTAATGGCCCTTGTTGACAAAGTGTGACCGGCCGCTAACGGCCCTCATGTGGCTTCCAGATTAGGGCCCGAATAAAGTTAGGGGAATATTATTGGGGCCCGATCACAGCCCCAACTCAATTTCCGCACGGGTACTTTTGATCCGTAGCTGCTTTTTGACGTCATTGAACAGGTGTAGTAACCGCGAGCACATCGTATGCAGGTTTATTTCCAGCCCCACGTTAGAGACATATGAAACGTCCGAATATTCATACCCCAACGATTTTTATGCTGTTTGGACCGCGACGTGACTACGAATTGTACCTCGCTCTCGTCCGTGCACAGCACCTCCATTGCCGAGATAAACGGCTATGTCGCCGTACATAGTCTTAATTCGGGAGTCGCTAACTTCTATAATTGGACCACTGCGCATCGGAATAGCTTGTTATCGGCGAGCTTTGTTCATAGACGAATTGAACTAGTAATAGCCAAGAGGGATTGAGGGGGGAGATGCCTTTAGGCGAGGAAAAAAATGCTGGTTTTCATGATTTTCTTTTGAGGAAAGATTTTTTCGGAAAAACGGACCTTTCAGAGAACGGCGGAAAAACGGTTTTAAGAAAGGAAACCACCCCTCAAAGAAAGTCGTGTCGAGGGGTGGTTTTGCAGTTTCACCCACAATCAGTCCACCGATCTGAATAAAACAAAAGCCAAAATTCTTCTAATGGGAAGTGATGAAAAATTCACTATAGAATAATTGGAAAAAAATCAATTAAGGGGTGACGCGCCTTTTTTATGGGTCGTTTCTCCCGCTGAAAACGTTTTTCCGCCGATGAAAAAAATACGTGTCCAATAGTTTTCAATGCTTTATCACATATATGAGTTTCAACACAATCGGAGGCAGACACTTAACTCTTTGAAGCATACATGTTTCTTTACGTGCAATTGGCTTGCAATTTTGTACTCGGGGGTTTTTGGGGTCGCTGATTACGAATCTGCACTCAAAGTTCGGAAATTCAAGACGGCGAATCCAATATGGCGGACCATAAATGGAAAATGTCGTTTGATGATAGCGAAAGTTGGTACTCGGGGGTTTTTGGGGTCGCTGTTACATGAAATAAGCTCCCGCTGAAAAAAATTGATCATTACATTTGGAAAAAATCCTATAGTTTTTGCCATTTACAGCCGTCATATTAGATGCGCCATTTTCAATTTGACGGTTTAGACCTCAGGTTCGTATTCAGTGGATCAAAAACCAAGTTTTTATCTATTTTTGTTATGGTTCACCTGCTAGATTAGTCGTAATCAGATTTATTATGTAAAAAGTTCGTTTTTTGCACTTTCGTTATTGATGATACCCGCTACGTGGAAAATAAACATTCAATAGGTATGTTTTAGTCGTTATTGAAGTCCTAGGAACCATGAAACGCATTTACAACCGCCATATTTAATTTTAAAACACTGTTAAATCGTCAAAATCTGAATGGAATTAGGTGTAATACCAGTGTTACACTTTGCCCCAAAGGGTTAAGTGATGTTCCTTGTAAGTCTAAAAATGGTGTAGAAATGTTCCCTTTCAAAGAAATTATTAAAATCAGCAAATTTTTTCCTTGCCTAAAGGTATCTTCTCCCTCAATGCACTACTGCATCGGACTTGCACAAGGCGGATGGAATGTAGGCAAAACCGGTGCAGATACAATAACGAGAAACCGAGCCAGGTCACCCACCCAAGTATTGGACCTTTTATTTATCGTCTACTCACATTTTTCGTTCCAGACTTGCCGATGAATCTTTAATTTTTTTGGTGTATCTTAAAAGTGTTATAATGGATTTTTATGCTTCTTCGTTGTGAATTGGTGGTTTTTTTTTATACTAAAGCTTTTGGTAAACGTAGTTAACGGGTGTCTCAAAATGACCTGACATTTTTAATTGCGCGCCATTTTTTTTTGTGGCGTACATAGAGTACCAATCTTTGGGAACTGGCATCAAGATGTATTGAAGTTTAGTCATGGAGAATTACACGATTCAGCAACGCATAGAAATTGTGAAAATTCACTACAAAAATGGTGAAAATTTTGCATAGATGGTTCGAAAAACCCGCACATCTTTTGGTCATCATGACGCACCATCTCGCAGCACTGTGGTGAATTTAATCACAAAATTTGAGGTTAAATTCTGACTGCAAACGGCAGTGGCCATCCTCATACCGGTCGGCCGAATGAAAACATAGCCGCAGCGAATGCGAGTGTTGACGAAAGTCCTTTCATCCGGATTTACCATCTTGCTCAGCAATTAACATTTCAAGATGTTCTGTGCAGCGAACTTTGACGAAAGATTTGCATATACATGCTTACAATATCCAATTGACACAAGAACTGCAGCCAGCAGATAATGCGCAGCGCCGTACATTAGCCAATTGGATATTGGAGCATCAACAAATCGATGGTGATTTTTCGAAGCAAATCATCTTCAGCGATGAGGCGCAACTCAGTGGCTACGTGAATAAACGAAACTGTCGAATTTGGGGGACCGAAAAATGCACAACTGATTCAACAGCTTCCCGTGCATCACCACGAGTCACTGTTTGGTGCAGATTTTGGATTGGAGGAGTGATTACACCGTACTGCCTCGAGAATGCTGCTGAAAATGCGGTTACCGTGGATTGGGGTTACTTCGATAAAAACTTTGTTTTGTTTTTACATTCAAATTACAAAGTTCCTGAACGCGACCGAAAGTTTTTATTTTACGGTTGGCAAGCCTAAATGTCTCTTTATGTCATCACTCAGACGGAGCACGAACGAACGGGTTTGAGTGACCGTAAAACTATTTAAAAAACCGTAAGTAATGTATTTAAACTATTCTTAATGCTCGCATAACTTCAAAAATAACAAGTTAAGTGTTGCAATGACATGTTTTTGGTAACAATCACCTTGCCAGATGTTTAATAAACTACGCCATTATGCTTTGTTGGGTGCCATAACCTCAAAAACATATTTTATGGGCGACAGTTGTTTCGTTGGGGTGTCTTTAATCGCTTCGACGGGATAACATTGATCGTTGACCAACTTCACCCCACTCATTATCTTTATTGCTAGTCTCCGAGTATTTTTAGGGATTTTCGCGTTTTGATAATTTTTCAAATTGTAGCTTTCAATAGTAGGTTAAGAAATATCCCTGTTGTGTTCATTAGGAACATTCCTTAACCTACAATTCTGCAATTCTGTACCAAATCACACTAATTGTAAGGCAAAAATATCAAATTTCTCGACCATTGGGGTGTTTTTCGTCAATGATGTTTTAACGGTACGAGATATGGGAAAAATTCAAATTGCAACAATGTTTATTTTTTGTGTACTATACAGATAAAACGATAACGTTATCGACGAAAAACGAAAAAAAAAAACCTTATTTTCGACAGTGCGCTTCACCCCTTAAAAATTGGGTTCCGCAGATATAAAAAAATACGTGTCGCCTATTTTTGCCCACAAGCATGCCAAATTTAATCGAAATCGGCGAGTTCGACCTCGCAACCTTTCCTTGTATGAAAAATTAATATTGGCTCAGACTTAACCGAGCTTTTTTTGTTATCGTATCCTATTCATCAAAGAAAATAATAATAAAATTCTTTTTTCAATATTTCGAAGAAAATGACATCTTTACTCTTAATAAATAATTTTTAAAAATAGTGTACACCGTTTTGAAAAACATAGTTTCCAGAAAAACGCCCTCAAAGTTTTGCTAGGAGCTCTATGTTTGTAATAATAAGTTTCCCTCAAATTTGTAATTCCTGCCCCACATGTTGGACTTTCCTCTTCAATTTGAGTTGCCTCAAGTGACGAACAAATGTTCGTCATTTTTCCACTAGCCTAACCCCCCAACCAGAAAAAATAGAAAACAATGTTTCATCTGTGTAAACAGAAGCCATTGCTAATTGATTTTTCCCCCAACACTGGAGGGCAAACCATATTTAATAAAGCGGAACAATGCATTTGTTTTACCATCAAAACCGTAAATTACAGTGGGCCTGAATTCCTATCTTTTCCATCTACGAGGTTAATGCATTTTACAAGAATTCAAGTGTGTATTTTTCGTCGCCAATGTATTTTGACGTTTTTTCAACCATGCTTGCAAAAAGTGAGCAGTGTTATTTTCCAAGCAATTGATTCCTGCCGTAGTTCCTTTGCCTCTGGAATTCTGTTATTTTTAATTTACTTCTCGAAGCGAACGCTTGACTTTCGATTTATTCGAGAATGAAATAGCACTCCGGTGCGGACAATGAATACAATTGAATTGGCGATCCGGCACATTCACCACGGTGTGCACAACTATATGCGGACACATGTGACCGCAATGAGTCAGCGTTTATTGGAGCACGTCATCTAAATGCTGGTCTGGACGAAATTCGACATTCCATTGCTGAGAGGCAACAAAAGAAGACGCAATAATAGTGCAGACAAAGAGGAAGTTATATGTTTTTATTTTCTGATTCCCATGATTTTTTTAACCCTTTAACGGACACGCCTATTTCTGGATGGCTCAAAATCATTTCCTCTGGTATTAGTAGTGTAATGGTACCGGTTCTAACCGACGATTCCTACTACCGACATACCGACTTAGTTGAGAAACGAACCAAAAAAGGTTGATTCCCGACTTATCGGCGGATGGTCGGGTAGGGTTTTGGTCAGAACCGGTACCATTATCGACTGTCGATGTCTGTACTTACCGACCGATGGTAGGGCTGCACTGCTTACTAACCGATGGCGAGGCTCACCTGCTTACTAACCGATGGTAGGGCTCACCTGCTTACCGACCGATGGTGGTAGGTCCCCCTTCGCCTCGAATGGAATTCGGCGGAATGAGGGGGGGGGGGGGGCAAACACGAGACGTACGTCCGACTCCTAGCGAGGCCGTGCAACGACTGACAGAGAGTCGAAGTGCTTTGTAATAAAAGGGAATTCCCCTACCCTCCCGCGGGAAGGTGGGAGGACGAATGGAGGGTCCAATTTCTCAGAAATTGTTTCAAACATTTGTGGGTGGTGAGTCATCGGTCGCTTGACGTGGCTTGACAAAGACCCCCCCCCCCCCGCGCCAGGATGCCATAGTTTTGTTTATCCACCGACGTGTTGAAACCAGCGAATTGAGGTGTTGAGTGATTATTTTCCGAGAATTTATCATCGGCCGAAGAGGGACATTGATAGCGTCAAAATGGTGGCGGGATTTCGTCAAATTTCTTTTCTACGAATATTTTTTCAAACGTTTTGTGGGGAGGGGCTGAGTCATCAGACGCGGGACATTTTTCCGCGCTCAGACCCTCGTGCCCTCAATGCAGGGGGGAAGGAGTACATAATCTTGCGATTCAAGATCGGACGCACACATGAGAAAAAACTACGTGCACACGAGTGAAACAATGAAGTTCATCAATAAATTGGTAAAATTGCCGATTATCTGCCAACGAAGAAGCTCAGTGAGTTGTCACCCGGGTCGGATTATGTCATCACCAACATACGGGCGGTCAACACCAAATTTGGCAAAAAGCACGTCGTTGACATTCGCAACGAATTCAACGTGTTTCTACCCAGAACGATCATTAAGGCGTTTGAGGGTGATTCGACAACATTCGAGACTATGCTGGTAGCAGCGCGTAGAGGAGATCTATGTAGGGTCTATCGCGGCGGAAAATGTCACAGCCTGAAATTCGCGAATTCAGCAACATTCCAGCTAATGTTGGCAGCAGCATACAAAGGAAATGTCTGCATAGCCTACATCGGGTGAAACTTTATCGCATACGTTAAGGGTCATGAAAATCGAGAACAGCTAGCTCATATACTAAATATGAAAAATTATCTAGCTATTGAAACGTTGGACGCAGACTCTGAAGATATGGATGCATAATGTATAATGAAGGATACTAGTAAAGCATTTCAAGAAAACAAATCATTCTGAGTTGAAGATTGAACAGCATGAGAAAGAGCAACCAACGTCTCGCTGTTTGGAACTCGATCTTGTGTATACCAACTCGACGTTCGTGCGCGTGCCGGCGTACACACACACACACACACACACACACACACACACACACACACACAACGCGCCTACGAGGATGTATAAAGATTTCCTTCTTAAATGTATTTGTGAGCCCTTCTGCATCCGTATTTTATTTCGATTCATCGAGCAGTCTGGACCATGGACGATTGCGATAAAATTATCGACAAGTTGAGTGGTGCGAGGAACAATTTCTCTCACGTGGATAAGTGGCAAAAATTCTGTAACGTGCACGTCAAATGTTTGGGGAAAACGTTGAAAAAACCAGGGTTCAATGTCGGTCAAAAACTGAAAATTCAATTGACAATAGCGAAATTGTTGTCGTTGAGGGAAAAAGTCGTGCGTGGAGCAAGGGTAATCAGCGCTGGTGTAAGCGGTACTGGCGTGAGCGATGCCCATGATAAACTAAAGTGGTTCGATCTCGAGTCAGCATTTAAAAATCGGATAAAGACGTTCTCGATTGTGAATTTCGAGCACACAGATGTGCAAAGTTTTCTCGGAAATGCGATGCGCGTGGTGGTATCAAAACTGAATAAAATCATGCGCGAGGAGGGTAACGTGAAGGTGAATGTGACCTTAGCGTGCAAATTTCGCCTAATGAAGGTGAATGAAATAATTGAAGAGGAAAATACATTTCAAACGAAAAACGCGATCATTCTATCATCGAGCGATATTGCTGAGTGGTTCATCGAGTGTGTCCAAGCAAAACTCTCCACCAAAATCGAGGACTTTCAGGAAAATGAGTCGGGTTGGACGTTACACGAAATCTCACATCTACTTGTAAACATTAGGAAGTACAAACCACTGCGAAAAGGCTTATCCACATACACGCGTGTTCCAAGGGATGTACAGATGAAACGGGCCGTCATCAATATTGAAAACAATCACCCATATTGTTTTCTCTAGTCCGTCACCGCAGCTCTCTCCCCACCACCGAGGATGCATCCCGAACGTAAGAGTTCTTATCCTCATTATAGCAAAGTGCTCAAATACAAAGGATTGGATTTTCCGATGAGCTTATCGATCATTAAGAAATTTGAGGAATTGAATGGTTTGACAATCTATGTGTATGGAATCGATGGCATCACGAAAGACGGTATTAGTAAAATTGTACCGATATATCTAAGTAAGCAAACGTCGGATAATCCAACCATTCACCTACTCATGATCAAAGCCGAAATCGATTAGGAGGAGGCTGACGAGGAGGATGCTGCCGTTCATAAGGTGTATCATCATTTCGCGTGGATTAAACACATGTCGCCACTCTTGAGTGCGCAGATATCGAAGGGTATCGTCGCACGCAGATTTGCGGTCGATGCTTGCGTCATTTTACCACGGTTGAAAAATTGCAATGGCACAAAGAGGATTGCGCGAATAACGCGTAGATGATTGTGATTAAACATAAGAAGTCATGTGTACACTACAATAAAATGGAGATTGAATCAACAATTATAAAAAAATTGTATAACATTTAGTTCGAATTAACCGTGGTTTCAGGTATCCATGGATCATTCGGTCCCGATCACCGCGGTTAATCCGAGTCTTACTGTAAAAAGTATGAAAGGTAAGCATAGTATATCGAAAAGCTATCAATATGGGTTTTCCACAGATAAATCAAAGACAATAAGATCACATCCATAAGACGCAGTAGCATCGCACTGCCAGCATACTAAAAAATTCAGATGAACGGCTGCAGATGAGTGGTACGCTTATATGCCGGCCGAGCCATACTTGATGTTTTACAATTTCAATCATCTGTATGGTGTAGCTATGTGTGAGTCATTGCCATACGGCTCATGCGCTTGGGTAGAAAATGTCGAGCAATGTATCGGGGATATTCCAGATGACGCTGAAACGGGATACATCTCGAAGATTGATTTGGAGTATTCTCGAGAGTTACACGACACGCGCAAAGATTTACCCTTATACCCACAACACTACGGTCCTCCTGGGCGGACACTCAAAGAAAATTAACGACCACGCGGCCGCAAAAAAATACGTAATTGACTAAAGAAATTTGAAACATCGCGTAAAATTGGGATTACGCGTCATGGAAATTCACAGAGTCCTCGATTTTAAGCTTGGCTAAAATGTCGCAATGATCGAACTGACTCGCATTCCTGCGTTTATTCTTTTTACGATACATCTGGAAAGCTAGAATGACATATCGTGGCTTTTTCAATTACGTAGACGTCTTCACGGACCGTATGGTATGCTCGTTATGGTATCGAGTTGAACGTGAGCAATTCGAAGAGTCCGCGAGCATGATTTTTAAACGGCTATAAGTTCGATAGGTGTGATGGAACTCGTTCCCGAAAGCGTCAGCGTGAAAGAATTATTCATGGGTAGTTGTCGTTCAACTGATTCGTATCCGAACGGAATCCTTTTTTTATACACTTCAAAATTTCATACATAAGTCACTACATGCAACAGTATCATAGTCCTCATATCGTTCATAATTGTATCTGATAGTGCTACCAGCACCCAAATATCTCGCCAGATCTTGAGGTAGCTAAAAATTGTAAAAACTGTCAAATTCCATGACTTCATCGTTGGGTTTTCTGTATGCAACCCAATGTGTGCCAGGTCCATCTTTGTCATCGAGATTCACAATAAGTAATTTCGGCGTCCACTCTTGGAAATTCATTTTTCACGTGAACTCCATGACAATGAGAAATTTTCGTCGCTTTTGAATTCGTTAAGCAATGCTTGAAATTGGGACTGCGCATTACAAAAATGCAAAGAATTTTCAAATTCAAACAGCGCGCTTGGCTATAAAAAATGCATCGATGTAAATATTGAATTAGGAATGAAATCTGACAATGACTTTGAGAATTTCCACAAGAGTTTTGATGAGATTGTTTGGGTTTGTTTGGGTTCCCATCCCAAACAAACCGAAACAAATCCAACAAAACTCAAACGTCATGAAAGTCTCCAAATGTCCCATGGGCGTCCTCGAAAGTCTCTCTTGAATGTCTTCGAACCCCTCATGAATGTCTTCAAACGTCTTATGAACGTCTATGGCAGTCTCTTGAATGTCTCATGAACATGTTCGAATGTCTCACGAACGTCTTCGAAAGTGGCTTGAACGTCTTTGAACCCCCCATTAATTTCTTCGAACGGCTCATGAACGTTTTCAAAAATCTCTCGAACGCCGTTGAATCCCCCATGAATGTCTTCAAATGACTCCAAACGTCTGCGTACATAGATTGTACTTCTCCCCAATGTCTAGCGAATGCTTTCGAACTGCTCGCGAACGTCTTATGAACGTCTCACGAACATCTTCGAATGTCTCGCGAATGTTTTCGAACGTCTTGAACATCTCGCAAACATCTATCGAACGTCTACCGATAAATGTCTTCGAACACCACGAGCGATTAAAATAATTTATTTTCAATAAATTCCATACACAAGAAATTTATATTCACATTCGAAAGAAATATTTCATATAGTTGTGCAATCCGATAGCAGATGATGATGTAACGAAGTACGGGATGAGGAGAATAAATCGAAATTACATAATATTACATTTCTTTTATTTGTACGAATCTTTATGATTCGACCATCCATTAAACATTTTAAATACATTTTGCAATGCACCATTTTTTTCTTGCCTTTCACACCGTAGCATTGAGCATCCATCTAATTTACTCAATGCATACATATCTTCAGAGTCCACATCCAACGTTTCAATAACTAGATCATTTTTTGTGTTTAGTATATCAGCTAGCCATTCTCGTTTTTCATGACTTTTAACATATACGATAGGGCACATGTCGTCTTCCGTTGGACCCTCAACTGCAGCGGTTATTAAACAGTCAGCCATGCTATATGGAAGGTTTCCATAGGCGGCCCACTTCAGACCATGTTGATTCCGAATCGCCCATGACGATTCGTATCTCTCAGATTTCGTGAGAAGTTTCCAGGGTATGGGACTCGCGAAAATGTAATGGGAGAGTACGCGACCCGCTCGCAGAATTGCTACTTCCTTCACGATAAAGTTCCGTCCAACAATGAATCCTTGCAGATCCACAAACGTGGGCAGTCATAATGAATATATTTTAGCGTGATCAAGTCGATGGCAAGATCAAATCATGACTGTCGTTGATCTTCAGGAAATTCGTTTTTGAATTATTTATTCATTCAGCCAGTGATTGGCCTTCGATGGTACACACAACAGTTGGATCGACAAATCAGAATGGACAACCGATTCTCATCGAAAAAAAAAGATTTTTTAAATACGAATTTATTATTATTATACAAAATTGTCGGAATAAAATGTTTTGTTTTTTAAAAGTAATCTCTTAAAAATTTGTAGAATAAAATGTTTTTTTTTCCGACAAATCAGAATCGACCAAATGATTTCCATAGAAAAAATCAGATATTTTCAAACGAGTGTTATTATCATTACTGTTGAAAGTTTGTTTTCTTAAATGTCATTTAAAAATTCGTAAAGTTATCAATGAGCGAAGAGTACATACAATTCAAGGGTTCATCCGTACCACCAGGATATAAAATTATCGAAGTTCGAATGATTCTCGCTCAACATCCTTCTTAGATGATGTTAATAATACTTGTTGATAATCATCATCAAGTATTATTAATTAATAATACTTGTTGATAATCATCATCAAGTATTATTAATTAATAATACTTGTTGATAATCATTATCACCATACGTAATATTGAAAGTATTATTGACATCGGCCTCCTCCTTCTCCTCCTCTTTCAAAGCCAATTCCTGTTGCTCGTCTTATAGTATTCGTGATTTGTTTACACTCTCAGTGTCGCGGACTTGGGAAGAAAATATCTATGGCATGTTTTTTTCTCCAATAGGTCCGGGGGGGGGGGGGGTAAATTTTCGGAAATGTTTTAAGTCGGTTCGGTTTATGCTTCGGTTTAAGCGTAAATGTATTTTACCGATTCTCTCTCTTTACACACAATTGTTTTTTAACACTTTATTTTAATATTCCATATCATCGAAATCATAACTCTATGGAGGAGTGTCCGTGGAATCTGGAAATTAGTACTCTTTTGTCGTCTCTCCTGCTGAGAGCAACTTTATTTTGCATCACCGTATGATCAATGTATTCAATTGTAACTAAAATCATAAATCCAGGGCTTAGGTAAATCGAGAATGGAAAATCCTGTGGATGTGGGCTTATTAAATAGAACGGACGCTCTATTGAGCTCGATTATAATAATGTCATTGTCAAATATGGTGCAGCTATGGAATATGGACTTAGCGATCTGCGCTTCCGCTCCCTACTGCCTCTTCCACTTAGTTACGAGTCGTACTTCCCGATGTTTCTTCACATTTTCCATTGTTTTACCAAAGACCGGATTGTTCACGAGTTTGTAAAAAATTCTAAAAGTCATTGTCAGATTTCATTCCTAATTCAATATTTACATCGATGTATTTTTTTTAGCCGAGCGCGCTGTTTGAATTTGAAAATTCTTTGCATTTGTGTGATGCGCAGTCCCAATTTCAAGCATTGCGTAACATTTCGATAATGAATTCAAAAGCGACGAAAATTTCTCATTGTCGTGGAGTTCACGTGAGATATGAGTCCCAAGAGTGGACGCCGAAATTACGAATCCCTTATCGTGAATCTCGATGACAAAGATTGACCTGGCACACATTGGGTTGCATACAGAAAAACCAACGATGAAGTCATGTAATTTGACAGTTTTTACAATTTTTAGCTACCTCAAGATCTGAAGAGATATTTGGGTGCTGGTAGCACTATCAGATACAATCATGAACGATATGAGGACTATGATACTGTTGTATGTAGTGACTTATGTATAAAATTTTGAAGTGTATAAAAAAAGGATTCTGTTCGGATACGAATCAGTTGAACGACAACTACCCATTAATAATTCTTTCACGCTGACGCTTTCTGGAACGAGCTCCATCACACCTATAGAACTTATAGCCGTTTAAAAATCATGCTCGCGGACTCTTCGAATTGCTCACGTGCAGCTCGATACCGTAACGAGTATACCATACGGTCCGTGAAAACGTTTACGCAATTGAAAAAGCCACGATATGTCATTCTAGCTTTCCAGATGAATCGTAAAAAGAATAAACGCAAGAATGCGAGTCAGTTCGATCATTGCGACATTTTAGCCAAGCTTAAAATCGAGGACTCTGTGAATTTCCATGACGCGTAATCCCAATTTTACGAGATGTTTCAAATTTCTTTAGTCAATTACGTATTTTTCTTTTCGCGGCCGCGTGGTCGTTAATTTTCTTTGAGTGCCCGCCCAGGAGGGCCGTAATGTTGTGGGTAGAAGGGTAAATCTTTGCGCGTATCGTGTAACTCACGAGAATACTCCAAATCAACCTTCGAGATGTATCCCGTTTCAGCGTCATCTGGAATATCCCCGATACATTGCTCGACATTTTCTACCCAAGCACACGAGCCGTATGGCAATGACTCACACATAGCTACACCATACAGATGATTGAAATTATAATACATCAAGTATGGCTCGGCCGGCATATTAGCGTACCACTCATCTGCAGCCGTTCTTCTGAATTTTTTAGTATGCTGGCAGTGCGATGCTACCGTGTCTTATGGATATGTTCTTATTGTCTTTGATTTATCTGTGGAAAACCCATATTGAAAGCTTTTCGATGTACTATGCTTGCCTTTCATACTTTTTACAGTAAGACTCGGATTAACCGAGGTGAACCGAGGAAACCACGGTTAATTCGAAATAAATGTTACACAATTTTTTTATAATTGTTGATTCAATCTCAATTTTATTGTAGTGTACACATGACTTCTTATGTTTAATCACAATCATCTACGCGTTATTCGCGCAATCCTCTTTGTACCATTGCAATTTTTCAACCGTGCTAAAAGGACGCAAGCATCGACGGCAAATCTGCGTGCGACGATACCCTTCGATATCTGCGCACTTAAGAGTGGCGACATGTGTTAATCCATGCGAAATGATGATACACCTTATGAACGGCAGCATCCTCCTCGTCAGCCTTCTCGTTATCGATTTCGGCTTTGATCATGAGGAGGTGAATGGTTGGTTTATGTGACGTTTGCTTACTTAGATATATCGGTACAATTTTACTAATACCGTCTTTCGTGATGCCATCGATCCCATACACATAGATCGTCAAACCATTCAATTCCTCAAATTTCTTAATCATCGATAAGCTCATCGGAAAATCCAAGCCTTCGTATCTGAGCACTTCGCTATAATGAGGATAAGAACTCTTACGTTCGGGATGCATCCTCGGTGATGGGGAGAGAGCTGCGGTGACGGAGCAGACAAAACAATATGGGTCATATAGTCCAGTCAAATTACGGCTCAGAATGAGAAAAAAAAACATAAAATACCGCATTTTTGGAAGTATGATGGATCGATAGGGGGGTGTATTCTGAGCTTAAATTTCAATTTGTGGGGTTCTACTGAGGTCAGCTCAAGGTCATTTCGATGAAAACGCGTTTAATTCGATATCTCGAGAACGGTTAGTGTTAGGCCAAAAATTGTAGAGACATTTTCTCTTCTAAATTAAATTTCCTAACTTTTTTATCTGAAACTTTTTTTTTTATCATCAATATTTTTCAATTTATTACTTCCGGAAGGCAAAAATTTTACTTTTTTATCTCCCTATTTTTCATTTTTCGCCATTTTCTCCCCAACCGTTCAATTTTATGAAATTTTACCATTTATCAAAGTTGTAGATCCTTTAATTATGAACAACTTTTTCCGATAACTTTTTTTTCTAATACCAATATGTTCGGAGTTATATATTACTTTACCGAGCAAAATCCGCGCCAATGTCGCAATATCATCGACATCAGTGGGTATTCAGTACTTGAAAGAAATATTAAAGTATTCCATGATAATTTATTAGCCAACTTACCTGTATCAGAAGGTGAATCCATTAAACTATTTAAAAATTGTACTTCATTTAAATATTAAATATTGTAATCATTCAAATATCATTTAAATATTGTACTTCTTCAATTTGGGTATTTTTTATTCTATTCAATGGGATAATAATGTGAATAAGGATTAAAAAAAAGAAGTAAATGAATAATTGAAACTGTTTCACACATTTATTGATAACAAAAATAGGTCATGAAATTATATATTACTTTACCGAGCGAAATCCGCGCCAATGTCACGACGCGTATTCACAGACACACTGTCGCGTGCATTAGTGCGGGTAAAGGACATCTGTTCCTCGACTCAACCGTAACCTCAACTCAAGATAAGTTTTTAGGCAACGAGAGCAATAAGACCAGATTCATCTCACTACTGAAGACTGTTCTCATCAAATCAGACATCGAGGTGGAGCAAGCCGTAGAGGATGCGGATGGTCTAATTATCAGTACGGCTAAGAGAATTTCGCAGGAGTATAGTGCTGCGGTTGTTGTTGGTGAGGACGTGGATTTACTGGTTTTGCTGACTGCGACAGCCGGCGCGTGCAACAACATTTACTTGAGAAAACCTGGCCGAGGCAAATCGACGGACGCTACATATAGCCCATACTGCCTCAAACCGATATATGGGGCGAATGCCGCAAAAAACATATTATTTTTGCACGCGATTAGTGGTTGCGACACAACTTCGGCACCATTCAACATAGGCAAGATCAAATCAATAACCGCATTGAACAGCACTCCGGATTTGGTTTCGCTAACTGAAGTTTTTCTGCAAGATAAAGCAGATAAAATAACTCTCGCTTCAAACGGCGAACAATTCATTTTGAATTTGTATCGCAAGGCTTCAGGTGACACGAATTGTACGAATCTCAACGAGCTCCGTTATAAGGCATACAAAAAAATGGCAGGCAGTGGGAGGGTTAAATTAGAATCCCTTCCCCCTACCTCTGATGCCGCATTTTTTCACTCGTTGAGATGTTATTACCAAGTGCAATACTGGCTCGAAAATTATCTGGAACCCGAGGAGTGGGGCTGGCGTCGCACCCTCCGTGGATTGGAGCCGATACCAATGTCGCTGAAACCAGCTCCGGAAGATTTACTGAGATCAATTGCGTGCAAATGCAAAACCAACTGCGGCAAAGCGTGCGGATGCAGAAAGGCCGGCTTGTTTTGCTCAGTAATTTGTACTAATTGCCAAGAGAACTATTGTTCTAATATCGCCAGTGTTGTCGACGATAATATTTTTGACGCAATGGACGAGGACGACGTATGCCCCGATACCGTCAGGGCCTTTAATATTAATGAATCACTGCCATCGTCCTCGGATGCTTAATTTTACGAATTTCATTACCTATTTTTTTTTATCAATAAATGTGTGAAACAGTTTCAATTATTCATTTACTTCTTTTTTTTAATCCTTATTCACATTATTATCCCATTGAATGGAATAAAAAATACCCAAATTGAAGAAGTACAATATTTAAATGATATTTGAATGATTACAATATTTAATATTTAAATGAAGTACAATTTTTAAATAGTTTAATCGATTCACCTTCTGATACAGGTAAGTTGGCTAATAAATTATCATGGAATACTTTAATATTTCTTTCAAGTACTGAATACCCACTGATGTCGATGATATTGCGACATTGGCGCGGATTTTGCTCGGTAAAGTAATATATAACTCCGAACATATTGGTATTAGAAAAAAAAGTTATCGGAAAAAGTTGTTCATAATTTAAGGATCTACAACTTTGATAAATGGTAAAATTTCATAAAATTGAACGGTTGGGGAGAAAATGGCGAAAAATGAAAAATAGGGAGATAAAAAAGTAAAATTTTTGCCTTCCGGAAGTAATAAATTGAAAAATATTGATGATAAAAAAAAAAGTTTCAGATAAAAAAGTTAGGAAATTTAATTTAGAAGAGAAAAGGTCTCTACAATTTTTGGCCTAACACTAACCGTTCTCGAGATATCGAATCAAACGCGTTTTCATCGAAATGACCTTGAGCTGACCTCAGTAGAACCCCACAAATTGAAATTTAAGCTCAGAATACACCCCCCTATCGATCCATCATACTCCCAAAAATGCGGTATTTTATGTTTTTTCATTTCGGTAATTTGACTGGACTAATAGTTTTCAATATTGATCATGGCCCGTTTCATCTGTATATCCCTTGGAAGACGCGTGTATGTGGATAAGCCTCCTCGCAGTGGTTCGTACTTGTTAATGTTCACAAGTAGATGTGACATTTCGTGTAACGTCCAACCCGACTCATTTTCCTGAATGTCCTCGATTTTGGTGGTGAGTTTTGCTTGGACGCACTCGATGAACCACTCGGCAATATCGCTCAATGATAGAATGATCGCGTTTTTCGTTTGAAGTGTCTTTTCCTCTTCAATGATTTCATCCACCTTCATTAGGCGAAATTTGCATGCCAATGTCACATTCACCTTCACGTTTCCGTCCTCATGCACGATTTTATTCAGTTTTGATACCACCACGCGCATCGTATTTCCGAGAAAACTTTGCACATCTTTGTGCTCGAAATTCACAATCAAGAATGTCTTCATCCGATTTTTAAATGCTGACTCGAGATCGAACCACTTTAGTTTATCATGAGCATCGCTCACACCAGTACCGCTTACACCAGCGCTGCTTACACTTGCTCCACGCACGATTTTTTCCCTCAACGACAACAATTTCGCTATTGTCAATTGAATTTTCAGTTTTTGACCGACATTGAACCCTGGTTTCTTCAACGTTTTCCCCAAACGTTTGACGTGCACGTCACAGAACTTTTGCCACTTATCCGCGTGAGAGAAATTGTTCCTCGCACCGCTCAACTTGTTGATGATTTTATCGCAATCATCCATGGTCCAGACTGCTCGATGAATCGAAATAAAATACGGATGAGGAAGGGCTCACAAACACATTTAAGAAGGAAATCTCTATACAACCTCGTACGCGCGTTTGTGCGAGCGTGCGTGTGTGCGTGCGTGCGTGCGTGCGTGCGTGCGTGCGTGCGTGCGTGTGTGTGTGTGTGTGTATGTGCGCCGGCACGCGCTCGAACGTGGAGTTTGTATACACAAGATCGAGTTCCACACAGCGAGACGTTGAGTGCTCTTTCTCTTGCTGTTCAATCTTCAACTCAAAATGATTTGTTTTCTTGAAATGCTTTACTTGTGTCCTTCATTATACATTATGCATCCATATCTTCAGAGTCGCCGTCCAACGTTACAATAACTAAATAACTTTTCATATTTAGTATATGAGCTAGCTGTTCTCGATTTTCAAGACCCTTAACGTATGCGATAAACTTTCCACCGATGTAGGCTATGCAGACATTTCCTTTGTATGCTGCTGCCAACATCAGCGGGAATGTTGCTGAATTCGCGAATTTCAGGCTGTGACATTTTCCGCCGCGATTGACCATACATAGATCTCCTCTATGCGCTGCTGCCAACATGATCTCGAATGTTGTCGAATCAGCCTCAAGCGCCTTGATGATCGTTCCGGGTACAAACACGCTAAATTCGTTGGGAATGTCAACGACATGCGTTTTGCCAAATTTGGTGTTGACCGCCCGTATGTTGGTGATGACATAATCCGACTCGGGTGACAACTCGCTGAGCTTCTCCGTCGGCAGAAAATCGGCAATTTTTCCCAATTTTATTGATGAACTCCATTGTTTCACTCGTGTGCACGTAGTTTTTTCTCATGTGTGCGTCCGATCTTGAATCGCAAGATCATGTACTCCTTCCCCCCCCCCCCCCCCCCCGCTGCGGAAAAATGTCACGCGTCCGATGACCCACCCCCTCCCCACAAAACGTTTAAAAAAATATTCGTAGAAAGGTCTGACGAAATGGTAAGGAATTCGGCCGATGGTAAGTTCTCGGAAAATAATCATTCAACCCCTCAGTTCGCTGGTTTCAACACGTCGATGTATAAACAAAACTACCGCATCTCGGCGCGGGGGGAGGGGGGCTTTGTCAAGCCACGGCAAGCGCCCGATGACTCGCCACCCACAAATGTTTAAAACAATTTCTGAAAAATCGGACCTTCCATTCTTCCTCCCACCGCCCCCCTCTTCCCGCGGGAGGGGAAGGGAACTCCCTTTTTCTACAAAGCACTTCGACTCTTTGTCAGTCGTTGCGCGGCCTCGCTAGGAGTCGGACGTGTGTCCCGTGTTTACCCCCCCCCCCCCCCATTCCGCCGAATTCCATTCGCGGCGAAGGGGGACTTACTACCATCGGTCGGTAAGCAGGTGAGCCCTACCATCGGTTAGTAAGCACGTGAGCCTCACCATCGGTCGGTAAGCAGTGCAGCCCTACCGTCGGTCGGTAAGTACAGACATCGACAGTCGATCATGGTACCGGTTCTAACCAAAACCCTACCCGACCATCCCCCGATAAGTCGGGAATCAACCTTTTTTGGTTCGTTTCTCAACTAAGTCGGTATGTCGGTAGTAGGAATCGTCGGTTAGAACCGGTACCATTTCACTACTGGTAGTATAGCTAAAAAAGGGTTACATATGAATGTCCAACAATAATTTTGTCGATAAGGGCTTGCGAAGTATACAGAAGTCGATAAGGACCTGGGAAGAATTTGCTACAGTCAGTATTTTCTGAGTGTAGCAAATTTGCTACTAACATTTTCACTCGCTCGGTTCGAACTATTATTCTAATTCAATCAAACATCTTCAAAGCCTAGTTCATCCAGTCAAGCTTCCTTTACACAATTCTATCAAAAAATATTCCAACAATGTCCATTTACTTACTTTATTTAACAAAAAAACGGGCAGCAGATCGAATGCTGGGGCAAGCGTCGTGAATTTTCACGACAACGTTGTTGCCGTATTAACATAATTCATATGTTTACGTTTGAATTTCAAGGTATCCCGGCATTTATAGATGCATCTAGTATAGATTGATGGGACTGTGAAGTAGCTTGTCCCCTATAGCTACGATGGCAAGGGTTAAGGAAAGGTTTCCTCACCATTTATGAGACTTAGAGGATGTTTTACGGTTACTTTTGGCTGTTACGGGGTATTTTTTAAATTGATTAATCTTCAAAAATGTCGGAGCTATGACACGGTCTTCTAAACGGGATGCAGCAGATGTTGTCAGACGTCGTAACACGTAGCGTCGGAGGGATTAATCCAAAAAAAACCAACGAAGATTTTTCTTTTGTTAACATTCATACGCAGAATATGAACCAAGAAAAGGTGATAAATGTTGAAAATCGATGAAATGGTACACTTTGAAACAAAAAGATTGAATTTTCCAAAAGAGCTACATTTTGAAATTTAAAAAATACTTTTCTATTATTTTCAAAAACATTTAAGATCATGTTTTAGACAATATGGTCAGAAAGATTTATACCAAATTTTATCACAATCGGTAGATTATTTTTTTAAGCCTTCCTTGACACGCTTATATTAAGCTACGTCTTTGACACACTGAGTCAATTTGACCCGGATGGAACTTCATCCACCTGCCATTAACAAACTTTCGGCCGGTTTTTATTGAAAAAAAATTTGGGATACACTTTAAACGTTTCTCAATATGTCTGCATAATTAAAATTCGGAAAGAATGAAATTGAGTTGTACAAAATTATTGAAAACTTTCGGTTTTAGGAAAGTGAGAATTTTATTTCAAATTCGTCCGGGTCAAAATAACCCAGTGTGTCAAGGAAGGGTTAACTATACGTCACGCCAGTTTTGAAAATACTGTTCAGAAGACCGTGCTATAGCCCCGCCATTTTTAGAGACTAATAAAAATTAAAAATAACCACGGAACAGCCAAAGGTACTAATAAAACACGCTAAATCTTAAAAATGGTGAAGAAATCTTTCCTTTAAGAAAGAAGTCATGGCAATCAGAAAATATTTCCTCGCCGAAAGGTATCTCCCCCCTTAATGCTTGCTCCCGGAACGTCCATTCTTGTCAAGGGTTAAATAATAAAAAATCGTTTGCCCAAGACGATCTACCAACGCTATTTACAATAACCATTATGTTTCTTACACTCTATTTTACATAGCCACACCTTAAGGCCTTAAGCCACAGTAACGGGTATAAAATCATGTACGAATTTAACAATTTTTTTTCGTATGAAAAAGTGAAAAATCACTCATAAAATTAATTACACATTTATTCAGGAATATCAAGCTGTTAGAAAAAATATATATATTTTTTTCGATGTACAAAATGGCCCATTACTCGAAGCTTCTCGAAACAGCTTTTTCCAATTGGCGTAACAAATAACTTCAATAATTTTCACTGAATTTATACTTCAAATTTAAAAGTTATGTTCTTAATTGCATTTACTGCTGTTACTGTAAATAACAGTATTTGTTATAGTGGTTAAAAACTGTGGTTAAAACCTACTGTAGTAGCTAAGCTAACCTAGGTAGCTAACCTAAGTGGTTAAAAACTACTGTTTTTAACCACTTATTCTTTACAACTATAGCGCATGTCGGGGATTTTTTTTTAATTTGATATTCACAATTTTTTTACCAAAAAACGGTGGAACAAACACGTTTTTTTTTCTTCAAAAATTGTCTGCCATAATGTTATTTTTGCATATTCAAAAATCGTATGATATGCGCTATAGCCATGAACATACTGAATCTAAAACCGTTCGATTTTTTTTTGTTTCGGATGATCCATCTCCGAGATTTCATCAACAGTGCAGACCTACAATTTTTTAGAACATTTTTTTAACTACCATTTTCGTCTATCAATAGAGATTTCAATAAATAATTTGTTTTAAATGTATTTCGAAAGTGTATTTATTAAGTGTAATAACTATTATATCAATATCTATAGTATAAACGTATGAAAAAAATTTATGAAAATATTCTTTTTATTAGCGTCTAAACGCCTTTAAAAATTGTAGGAAGAACATCCTCCTGATATTGCTGTTTTTTCGACCACCCAAACAAAAGCATTGCTCCGCAACCGCCATTATCTTCCATATTTTTTTAACTATCATTTTCGTCTATCAATAGAGACTTAAATAAATAATTGTTTTAAATGTATTTCGAAAGTGTATTTATTAAGTGTAAAAACTATTATATCAATATCTATAGTATAAACGTATTAAAAAATTCATGAAAATATCCTTTTTATTAGCGTCTAAACGCCTTTAAAAATTGTAGGAAGAACATCCTCCTGATATTCATGTTTTTTCGACCACCAAAACAAAAACATTGCTCCGCAACCGTCATTATCTTCGACATATAATATTGATTTCCAGATGGAGAAACAAATTTGAAGAAGTTCCACGTCATGTGGGGAATAGAGCCCTGCAAGTCGAGAACCCCAACAAAAAAAATGGTAGACCGTGACAGATCGAGGCCGTCTAGGGTGAAGATTTCCCCACCCTTAAACCTTCACGATGCAATACAGGACGAGGAACTTAATCAAAAAACTGCTAGAAGTAAGTTTGTTGAAGTTATCACGGATCCTTCGAAACGCGATTTTTCCTCTCGCCCATTCATTTCCGTCTACATCATAATTGAGTTAGTCGAAGACGGCGGATACCCCCTGCATACGTCATTCGCATAAATCTGAATTATTCGTGATAATCGAACCATCCCCCGTCTCGTGAAACCGTATACTCCCTTCGCTTTTCTCATAACGACTAAAGGTACGAGGGATGTAATAATAATTGTTTAAGGGGGAACATGCAATGCACTGTACACATTCGAGGGAATCTCCCTCATTGATAATCATTCCCCTTTATCTATTCAAAACCGCGCTATTGTGTGCCAACTGTATTACATAATTCATATCGGCGCAAAAATGTATGTCTTCGTGTTGCGATCAATTCATGAGATTGTAGAATTTTTCACGAAATATACTGCGCGCTTACCTTAAGGGGTTAGGCCACAGTAACGCGTATAAAATCATGTGCGAATTCAACCATTTCTTTCGTATAAAAAAGTGATTCGCTCATAAAATTAATTACACATCTATTTAGTATTGTTCAGTAGCTCGCGTTGTACGGTGATTGATTTTCGCAGAGTGGAGGTGCAGCGCTGGGGTAGGCCGTCGAGAGTACTGGAGACAGGCGATGGTATTAAAATTCACGTCATTTATTGTTTTGTGTCATGGTTATTATTACAATCTATGTGTCGCGTTTGAGTGGAAGCTCGTGGAAACTCGCTCCAGAGCAGCGAAGGCAGGGTTCTGGTTCTGCGGACCCCAGGCAGAAGCCACAGCGGTGGAGTCTGACTTCCTTCGGGTCGATTCTCTGCCACGCTGCGTCTAGTGGGAGCTTCCCACTCGTTTCCAAGAGAAGTCTGGGTGGCTGCGTCCCTTCTTGGAGTGGCTGACCCTGGTGGATCGTTAACGAGAGCTTGAGTTCCTTGGTGTACTCGTGCAAGTCTCGCTTCCTGGGAGCTTCTGTCCGCCTTCTTGGCTGGTGGGCTTGACAGTTGTGAGAGCAGCGATGGGCAGATCGAGTACCACAGCGGCGAGGTGAGTCTTCTCACCCGGGTGTCTTCTGGTGTCAGCAGACGCCGAGGAGGCTTAGTCAGGCGTCCAGGCACGCAGCGGAGCGGCAGCTCAACCTGCACGAGCTTCCATGCTGTTGCTGTGGATTTCTTGGCGATGGCCGTTCTCTTTACGAGAATCTGTCCCTGTGGGTTTGATGTACGTGATCTCTGCCGCATATGCGAGCTGGGAGTGCAAAAGCGAAAAAGCTGTGGTGAATATGACGTAAAACGTCCGATACTTCGAACGAGCTTGTCTGAGATTCGTGAGCCGGCGTCGCCCTTATATGCAGCCTAGCCCCATACAAGTGCTTGTGAGAAAGTAGTGGCGCCTGAGTGAACGCTTTCTCCCTCGCATCGTGCTGCATGGGTGTCGCACGGGTTGCCTGGTGTCAGGCGCTTTTCTTGCTAGGGCCGTGAGTGCTGTGTCTTTGCGAGCCTTTCGCTCATTCCGCCCGCCTCACCGCGTCTTCGTGGTGATGATGCTGTTGTTCTTGGCTGGCGAGGACTGGAAGCATCACTAGCTTCACTACTGGTCGAGTTAGCTGAGTTGTTGCAGTCTTTACGGAGACGACTCGAACGTTGTCGTCGGGGCCAGAGTGAATGGCGACGATGCGTGCTAGTGGCCATCTGCACGGAGGTGTTGCTTCGTCCCGGATGAGGCATAGTTGACCAGGCTCGAATGTGGTTGGTGAGTTGAGCCACTTGGCTCGTGGCAGAAGCCCTTGAATGTACTCCTGTGACCAATGCTTCCAAAATTGGTCTCTGATGTGTAACAGAAGTTGCCATCGTGACAGAAGGTTGGCGTTGCTGTCGAGAAGAGATGGTTCCGGAATGGCTGTTATAGCTGACCCCACCAAAAGATGTCCTGGTGTAAGTGCGTTAATGTCGTTCGGATCATCCGTTAAGGGACTTAGTGGTCGAGAGTTGAGACAGGCTTCGATACGTGCCAGGAGTGTTGCCATCTCCTCGTATGTTAGCGTGGCTTCGCCGATCACACACCGTAGATGATGCTTTGTTGATTTCACGGCGGTTTCCCAAAGTCCTCCAAAGTGTAGAGTGGCCGGTCGATTGAAGTGTCATTTTATCCCAATTGTTGCGAGATGTTCCTGTATGGATGAGGCTTGCTTGGTTTGGGCTTTAAAGAGCCACTGTAGCTCGGTGTCAGCTCCCGTGAAAGTTGTTCCCCGGTCGCTGTACAAGTCTGAGCACATTCCCCTCTGGGGGATGAATCGGTGGAGTGCAGCAAGGAAGGCCTTCGCGGAGTAGTCCGACGCTACGTCTAGATGGACTGCCTTCGTAACTAGGCAGACGAAGATAATGAGGAACGCCTTCGTAGCTTTGTGTCCTCGTCCTGGGGTAGTTCGTACCATGACAGGCCCTGCATAGTCGACCCCGGTATGTTAAAACGGCCTAGCTGGACAGACGCATGGGGGTGGAAGCTCCGCCATCCATTGCTGCACTGGTGCCGCCCGCCATCGGACGCGTGGTACCCATTGGTGGATGCAAGTCTTCACCAATGCTCGGGCTCGTGGGATCCAAAATCGTTGCCTCAGGTGGCTTAACGTCAGCTGTACTCCTCCATGCAGACATCTCCTATGAAGCGATTTAAAAAGCAAATGTGAGAACTTTGATTCTGCAGGAAGAATGATTGGATGTTTCTCGTCCCAAGCTAAGGGAGAGTGTTTTAGCCTTCCTCCAACTCGAAGAATGTTGTTCTAATCGATGAATGGAGTAAGGTTGGCAAGCTGGTTTTGACTGGAAGTGGTTTTGCTGATTGCAGCGCTTGAATCTCGGCAGAAAATGCTATAGCTTGCGCGATTTTAATAAGGTGAGACTCGGCTGTGCGTATTACCTCTGCTGTCAATGTTGCTTCCCTTTGATGTTTGGATACCCAACGCTTGCACCAAGCGGTTACTCGAACTAGTCTGGTGTAGGAGGATGCTCGATCCAGTACTCGATATTGGTTTTGCTGTTCTTCGCTTATGGCAGTGAGCAGTGACGTTACCCGAGCTTCCCGTAGGTCGTCCACTATGGTTGGTGGATCTTGATCACTGCGAGTGGGATTTTGAAGTGACGGTGGTCCGGACCACCATAGCGGATAAGTCAGTAGTTCCTTTGGAGTCAACCCTCTGGAAGCGCAGTCCGCTGGGTTTTCCTCGCCGGGAATATGTTTCCAGGTGACATGTGTAGCTTGCCATTGTATCTCGGCGACTCGATTGGCAACGTCAGTCTTCCACCTGGTTTCATGGCCCTAGATCCAGCCGAGAACTACAGCGGAGTCTGACCAAAGGTAAGTGGGTACTTCCGGAATTTCAAGAACCCCCTTTGCGTGTTGAATGAGCGTGGAAAGTAGATGAGCGGCGCATAGTTCCAGGCGAGGAATCGAGACCTGTCTCAGCGGTGCAGCTTTGCTTTTGGCAGCGATGAGTGATATCTTTGCAGTTCCGTTTTTAGCTTCGGAGCGCAAGTAAATTACTGCTGCGTGCGCTCTTTCGGATGCGTCAGCGAACCCGTGTAGTTCCAGGTTTCCTTGCGGTTGTTCTAGTAGCACAAATCGTGGAATCTGTAGTTAAGCAGCGAAGTGGACTGGATTGCGATTTTTGCCTTGCTTGAGACTGGTGAAAGCGATCCTAATGGATCGAATAGTTGCGCAGCTTGCGCCAACAGACTCTTTGTTGTGATGGATATGTGCGTACTTGGGTATACAGTGAACGAAAAGCAATCCGCTCGCTGGTTCCAACGGAGACCGAGTGTCGGATGCCCGTTTTCAGCGGGAGACAGAGTTTTAGTTGTGTCGTCTGCTCTGTCCTCAATCGGGATTCCGTCTCTGACTTCCTTAGCGTTGGTGACCTATTTCTTCGGGGGAATCCGCCTGCCATGCAGAAGTCGCGCGTCTCCCTTCGAAGCTGTTGTAGTTGTGAAATGGTATTGGTTCCGGTTAGGATGTCATCGACGTAGACATTCTTTTGGAGTGCGGGTGCTGCTTGAGGATATCGACTGCCTTCGTCAAGGATAAGCTGCCGCAACGTTCGAATCGCGAGGAATGGAGCGCAGGCGAGTCCGTACGTGACGGTGTTGAGTCGGAATTCTTCAGTAGGCAGTGAGGGTGTGGCTCGTCAGAGAATGCGCTGGAGATCTCTGTCATCTGGATGCACTGAGATTTACCGGTACATATTTTCGATGTCTGCGACAATGACCCATCTGTATGTTCGCCATTTGAGCAGGATGTCGGCTAAGGAAGACAGCAGATTTTGACCGATATGCAGCTGGTCGTTCAACGTTGTCCCCGTGTAGCTGCGGCAGGATCCGTTGAATACTACTCGTAGCCGCGTGGTTGAGCTCGAGTCTTGCCAGACTCCATGATGCGGCAGATAGCAAAGGCGCTCGGCTCTGGTGGGCTCAGCCAGCTTCATGTGGCCCATATCCTCATATATTTGAAGCCTACTCCTTGTAGGCTTGACCGAATTCTGCATTCTTGGCGAATCTCCTTTCGTTGTGGGCTAACACTCGAATAGCAGTCGGTTGAGTGTGAATGAGGTTGGGCACTTCTCCTTTGAGTGGTAACCGAACGTCCATCAGGGTTTCGTGTGTGCGTACTGGCGAAGTGATCGTCGCACCTCTGCTAGTCGAGCGCTAGTGGCTGAGGAACGCGACAACAAGAGGGTCCCTCTTCTGAGTGCTGTGTCTTTGCGAGCCTTTCGCTCAAGTATGAAAATCAAGCTGTTATAAAATATATATATTTTTTTCGATGTACAAAATGGCCGACTACTAATATTTTCATTTGTTATCGTTTTTTAAGACGCTCCGCGGCGTGACATTTAGCGTCCACAATTTTTTACCTACAAGAAAAAACAAAAATTCTCGTCAAACGACATTAGAATACCTAAAGAAGTACGTACGGAATTAAAAAAACATTGGTTTATTCAAAAGTAGTAGGTATTTGAATTTGAGAAATGAATTTTCAGTGGAAAATTTGGTTATAACTGCCCATAAGCTGCTCATGAAATGAAAAGTTTTCGATTAATCAGAAATTCCGTACGTGCTTCTCTGCGAAATGCAATTAGGAAGATAGCTTTTAAATTTGAAGTAAATTGAGTGAAAATTATTGAAGTTATTTGTCACGCCGATTGGAAAAAGCTGTTTCGGGAAGTTTCGAGTAGTTGGCCATTTTGTACATCGAATTTTGTTTGTTCTAACAGCTTGATATATTCATACTAAATAGATGCCTAATTAATTTTATGAGTGAATTACTTTTTCATATGAAAAAAAATGTTAAATTTGCACATGGTTTTATACCCGTTACCAAAAGTGAATTTCGGTGAGAATTTTAAACATTAAAATGTGAAAAAATCGACCGTATTCAAGATGCTAAGAATATTGATCTTGAATCATACGAATGCCAAACATTTATAAAAAATAGTTTAAACAAAAAATTGTTCAAAAAATCTCCGGTAAACTTGATTTTTGTGACATTGAATAAATTATGACATTTTTCTGAGTGTATATGATTTTTTAATAAATTTTCTTTCTATTTCGAAAAACACGTTTTTGGAATTTTTCAGAGGCTGTACCTATGACACTGTTCGTTCAATACCCCGGACACTTCTTGGATTTACATTGGGACATTGCTCCGAAAACGTATTGAAAATTTGTGACCCTTCATCCATTTTATTAAATTAAACAAATTAACATTCAAATAGAAAGAAAATTCTAAAAAAAGCATACCCAATCGGAAAAATCTGCGAATTCATTTTATAATAGAAAAAAAGTAAGTCACCGGAAATTTGTTGAACAATTTTTTTTCACCAATTTATAACTTTTCTGCATTATTATTACCGGAAATCAATGCTCTTAGCATCTGCAATTTAATTGATTTTTTTCCATTTTAATCTCATCACAAAGTACTCAAAATTCTCGCCGAAATTCACTTTTGGTAGGGAATGTACGAGTAATACATCCTTAAGGGGGAGATACCTTTAGGTAAAGAAAAATATTATGATTTTTGGATGGCAATAAAATCATCCTTTTTTATTTTGAAGAACATTTAGGGTCAAGTTTTAGACCATAAGGTTAGAAAGATTCATACCAAATTTCATGGGAATCAGTCGATTAGTTTATTAGCTATAAGTCACGCCAGTTTTGAAAATGAGGGTGACAAGACCGTGTCATACCTCCGCCATTTTTGAAGATTAATACAAAAATTAAAATACCATCTAACAGTGAAAAGTAGTAGTAAAACATGCTTTGTCTCAAAATTGGCGCAGAAATCTTTCTTTTAAAAAAATCATGACAATCAGCAAAAATGTCCTCGCCCGAAGGTATCTTTCGCTTAACGTGTAATTCTACAATACGTGTCGTTAATTAAAATTTTTAATGATCGCTAACATATGCTCAAACGATCTTGACTGAACTGAAAATAGTACTGAAGAACGACCTTTTGCTTCACGAGGCCGTAATCAAGAACGAATCTGACTCAGTTCGTAAAGTGCTCAGGGAAACCGTCGATGTCGATTCCAGAAATAATGTGAGTATTGATCGAACTATCTTTAACCATTAATCATTTCCGAGAAAAATGCAGCGTAGGAAGCGAAAGATTTCAAACATTTTAGTAGAAATTTACTCCGTCTGTTTTGTTGTTCTCAACATCCATTCGATTTAGTAAGTCTAGAACACTCGTTGTCTTTTCGTCACCTGATTGTGTTTTCTTGCAGACTACTGAACGCTAGCGTTTAGCTTCAAATACAAATAATTCTTGATATATATATATATATATATATATATATATATATATATATATATATACATACACATACATACTAGGCAAAAGAATAAAAGGATGTTGAAAAAGTCCGCCAATTTTAGGGTCATTGTCAAATAGCTGTAACTCCTCGAAAAATGGTCGTAAAGCAAAATAAGAAAAATCAAATTGAAGGTGAGAATCTCTAGATCTTGAGCTCAAACATTTTTCGCATCAGCCAATTTTTAGTAGCCATCAAAAAACCAAAGTAAAAAAAAATTTCAAAATTTTTGCTCATCTTTCACAGTCTGCACGGACTTTAATAAATTTTTTTGAATGATCGGATTAAAAGGTTCGTCTAGCTGGATTTGAGCGGTGGGAGAGCTTTGGACGATTTTTTCTCGCTGAGTTATCGATGCTCAAAGCAAAAATGACACTTTCGACTTTGATGACTGATTACTCGGAGACTAATGGTCGCACAGAAAAAAACCAGAGGGTTTTGGAAACTTTAAAGTATTCTAAGTAAAAAATTGTTAGATTTTTTCATATAGCCCTGAACGTTTTTCATGATACGACGAGCGATTGGAGTTGTTGGAAGTCACAGTTCTTTGAATGTGTGCGTGTGTACAATTTACATCCCTACGATACGATACGACACCCTACGCACACGTCCCACGCTCATTAGATCAAGATTTTTTATAAATATTTTATTCACCACCGGTATTAGCGTAACCTAAAGCATACCACGTAGAAGTTGCTCGGTTGGATTAAATCTTAATTAATTCAGTTGGACTTAATTTTAATTAATTTTTTTTTTTTCATTAAACGCACGCAAACCCAAACAAACTTTTTTCTCAAAAGACGAATAAAAGGTGGTAAATTTAGCCTTTAATCGATTTTTGGCAAAAACCACAATTTCGATCATTCGGAACACAATGAAAAAAAAATCGCAGGGGTTTAAACTTTTGAGGGCTTTTTTAGGATACTTTGAGGTCAAAATAATCCTTAGTTAAAAGAATATTCGTAAATATGTGCGTGCGTGCGTGCGCGCGCGCGCGTGTGTGCGTGCGTGCGTGCGTGCGTGTGTGCGTGTGTGCGTGTGTGCGTGTGTGCGTGTGTGCGTGTGTGCGTGTGTGCGTGTGTGCGTGTGTGCGTGTGTGCGTGTGGGCGTGTGGGCGTGTGTGCGTGTGTGCGTGTGTGCGTGTGTGCGTGTGTGCGTGTGTGCGTGTGTGCGTGTGTGCGTGTGTGCGTGTGTGCGTGTGTGCGTGTGTGCGTGTGTGCGTGTGTGCGTGTGTGCGTGTGTGCGTGTGTGCGTGTGTGCGTGTGTGCGTGTGTGCGTGTGTGCGTGTGTGCGTGTGTGCGTGTGTGCGTGTGTGCGTGTGTGCGTGTGTGCGTGTGTGCGTGTGTGCGTGTGTGCGTGTGTGCGTGTGTGCGTGTGTGCGTGTGTGCGTGTGTGTGTGTGTGTGTGTGTGTGTGTGTGTGTGTGTGTGTGTGTGTGTGTGTGTGTGTGTGTGTGTGTGTGTGTGTGTGTGTGTGTTTTTTTTTTTTTTTTTTTTTTTTTTTTTTTAAGAGGTTTAGCGGGAAAATGCCTCCGCACCGTAGCAAATAATTGCCGTGTGTCGGGCTTGCACCGACTAAAAACCCCCATTCCTCTGTGGCCTTACAAATTCTCCCGCGGGACGACCGCTAGGTATTACATCGCGGGAGAGGCCTTAGCCGTAGCTCTTCCTGCAGTGTTGTCAGACGACCTTACATCCCCCGTTCCACTCTAGATGTTATGAGTGGTTTAGGGGTTCGTGTCGCTGATTTAATCTATGACTGCCTGGTCTTCCGGCGTCGTCTTCTTCCTCGCACGTTCTGCACGTCGCAACTCCTTCATCACTGCGGCAGCATAAGCCGATACCGCTGTCCATGCGTCTGCTGACTTCAGCATCAACTCAACCAGGTTGTCCGGGGTGATGCGTGTCTCCAGCTGATCCTCGACTATCGCGCGGGAGGCACTAAAACGTGGGCATTGGAACAATGCATGTTCAGCGTTCTCCTCGACTGCTACACATGCTGGGCAGTCCGGGGAATCTTCATAATTAAACTTATAGAGATAAGCCCGAAAACAGCCGTGTCCTGAGATCACTTGAGTGAGATAATAGTTGAGCTCCCCGTGTAGACGGTTCACCCATATCTCCACCTTCGGGATTAGTCGATGTGTCCACCTTCCCTTGGGAGAAGCATCCCACATCGTCTGCCACTGGTTGAGACTGGTTGCTCTCGCTTCTGTTCTTGCATAACTGGGGTTTCTAGCTCCCTTCTGCTGGTACATCGATCTACGCTCCTCGGCAAGCACCTCAATGGGCAGCATTCCCGCGATAACGTTGATAGCGTCCTCGGAGACAGTGCGAAACGCACAGGCTACCCTCAAGGCGCTGACGCGATACGTTGCTGCAGCCTTCCTGCGGTACTCCTGGATTTTCAGTGCATCAGCCCATATGGGTATGCCATAGGTGAGCACTGAGGTCGTCACTGATGACAGCAGTTTCCTCCTCTTCTGTCTAGGGCCACCAACATTAGGCATGAGTCGCGCCAGTGTGGTAGCCACCCCAGCAGCCTTTCTGCTGATCTGCTCGGTTTGCTCTTTGAAGTTCAGCCTCGCGTCGAGAATCACACCCAGGTACCGAATGAACGGTTGGGATGTGATTTCGGAGTTTCCAACCCTGAGCGTCACCGTTTCCATCACCTTCCTGCTGGATACGAGGAGTACTTCTGTTTTGTGGGCTGCAAGATGCAGTCCAACAGAAGACATCCATTCCTTTATCTTGGCGAAAGCTTCGCCGAAGAGTGCGGTGATTTGCTCCAGGAATTTGGCGATGACAATCAGCGCCGCGTCATCTGCGAACGCTACGATGGACACTCCTTTCGGCAATTTTAATAGCAGCAGATCATTGTACATGATGATCCACAGAAGCGGCCCAAGTACAGAGCCCTGAGGAACTCCTCCAGTCACCCTATACGTCTTTGGTCCATCCTCTGTGTCGTACATGAGCCACCTATTACATAGGTAACTCGCCACTATTCTCCGTAGGTACCATGGTACACCTAATGTTTTTAGGGCATCCATGATACACTTCCATATCGCCGAGTTGAAAGCGTTTTTGACGTCGAGAGCGACAACTGCGCAGTACTTCTTGGACCCTCTTGCCCATCGTTTCCCCGCAGTCGACTCCTGCGCCTGCTTCACCACTGTGTTAATGGCATCCAGAGTAGAGCGCTCCTTTCTGAAGCCAAACTGGCCTTCCGCCAGTAGAGGGTCCACGACTTTCTCAATCCTGTTATGGATGATGCGCTCGAAGATCTTTCCGGCGGTATCCAGCATACAGAGCGGACGATAGGATGAAGGTTCGTCCGGTGGCTTCTTCCCTTTCGGGAGGAGCACTAGCTTCTGCCACTTCCACTTGTCCGGGAAGATTCCTTCCTTGAGACACGCATTGTACATGCCCAGGAATATTGCCGGTGCCAACTTGATCGCTGCCTTGAGTGCGATGTTGGGTATCCCATCCATGCCGGGGGCTTTATTGTTGCCCACCCTGGCAGTCGCCGTAAGAAGCTCTTCTTCAGTAATGGCTGGGATGACCTCATCGACGTCCTCCTCGAGTTGGTAGTCCTCCTCGGGTTGCTCAGGGAACAGATGTGAAACAATCTTTTCCAGCAGGGCTGCGTCCACAGGCGATGGCATTGGCTGGCTTTTCAGCCGAGTCATTACGACTTTGTACGGCCTGCCCCAGGGAGCATCTTCCACCTCGCTGAGCAGTTCGCCCCAGCTTTCAGCTTTACTCTGCTTGATAGCCTTTTTAAGGTTCAAGCGCGCCTTCCTGTGCTGTTCTTCCAAATCGGGAAACGAGCGTTTGCCTCGAGCTCGTTGCGCTAGGCGGCGAGTTCGATGACACTCCCTTCGGAGGCCGGCAATTTGTTCGCTCCACC